>OY728161.1:273954229-274307119 GCA_963277665.1 Viscum album | reverse complement strand
CTTTTAGAGCGCGTCGAACTGCTGAAAACGACACATTTGGTCGTACCGTGCGCACTGCATGTCCGATAGATGTTCCATCTCCTTCTACATCTCACGCATAATATTACTATCGTTCTCGTGCGGTTTCAGGTCATTCGGAGCACGTTTTCTCTGAATTGGACCGTGACACGCCGTTTTGGTGTTTTATGACTCTGGAAACACGTTTTCGGTCACCACGGTCAAACGGAACCTCTGATTTGTGTTCCGTCTATCCGACCATTTCACAATTTACTCCGTGGGTTTTTTTTCGTCTGATTTCGTGGCATTCCGAGGTCGTTCGGGTGGTTTTGACCACCCAGCGCGCCCTTTTAGAGCGCACCGAACTGCTGAAAACGACACATTCGGTCGTACCGCGCGCACCGCACGTCCGATGATATTCCATCTCCTCCTGCATATCATGAATAATATTACTATCATTCTTGTGCGGTTTCAGGTCATTCAGATCACGTTTGCTCTGAATTCGACTGTGACACGCCGTTTTGGTGTTTTATGACTCCAGAACGTGTTACCGGTCACTGCGGTCAAACGGCACCTCCGATTGACATGTTTTCTATCTGAACATTTCACAATTCACTCTGCGGTTATTGTCATCTGATTTCGTGTCATTCCGAGGTCGTTCGGGTGGTTTTGACAACCCAACGTGTCCTTTTAGAGCGCGCCACACTGCTGAAAACGACACATTCGGTCGTACCACGTGCACCGCACGTCCGATGGATGTGTTGTCTCCTCTTGAATCTCACGCATAATATTTCTATCGTTCTCGTGCAGTTTCAGTTCATTCGGAGGACGTTTTCTCTGAATTGGACCATGACACGCCGTTTTGGTGTTTTATGACTCCGGAAACGTGTTTCCCATCACCGCGGTCAAACAACACCTCTGTTTGATGTGCCTTCTGTCCGACCATTTCACAATTCACTCTGTGGTTGTTGTCATATGATTTCGTGGCATTCTGAGGTCGTTCGGGTGGTTTTGACCACCCAACGCGCTCTTTAAGAGCGCGCCGGGGGTGCGGGGGGCTGTACGGGGGTGCGGGGGGGTGCGGGTGGGGTGTACGGGGGTGTGAGGTGGGTTGTACGAAGGTGCGGGGGGGGGGGCTCTGGGGGGGGTGTCTGGGGGTGGGCGGTGCTGTCTGGGGTGGGTGGGGTTGTCTGGGGGGTGTGGGGGGCTGTACGGGGGTGGGGGGATGTTCGGGGTGGGGGGGCTGTACGGGGGTGGGGGGCGTTGTCCGTGGTGGGGGGGGGGGGGGGGCTGTCCTGGGGGGTGCGAGGTGGGGGGCTGTACGGGGGTGCATGGGGGATGTCCGAGGTGGGGGGCTGTACGAGGGGGGGGGTTGTCCGGGGTGGGGGGGTTGTCCGGGGGTGGGTGGTGCTGTCCGGGGTGGGTGGGGATGTCCGGGGGGGTGCGGGTGGGCTGTACGGGGGTGGGAGGCTGTCTGGGGTGGGGGGCTGTTCGGGGGGTACGGGGGGCTGTATAGGGGTGGGGGCTGTCTGGGGGCGGGGGGGTGCTGTCTGGGGTGGGGGGGGCTGTCCGGGGGGTGCGAGGTGGGGGCTGTACGGGGGTGCGGGGGGCTGTACGGTGGGGGGGGGGTGTTGTTCGGGGTGGGGGGGCTGTCCGGGGGGTGCAGGGTGGGGGGGGGGGGAGCTGTCCGGTGTGGGGGGGTTGTTCGGGGTGGGGGGGACTGTCCGGGGTGGGGGGGCTGTCCAGGGTGGGGGGGGCTGTACCGGCGTGGGGGGTGCTGTCCGGGGTGGGGGGGCTGTCCGGGGGGTGCGGGGTGGGGGGGTGTACGGGGGTGCGGGGGGCTGTCCGGGGTGGGGGGAGCTGTCCGGGGTGGGGGGGCTGTACGGGGGTGGGGGTGCTATCCGGGGTGGGAGGGCTGTCCGGGGGGTGCGGGGTGGGGGGGTGTACGGGGGTGCGGGGGGGATTTCCGGGGTGGGGGGCTGTCCGTGGGTGGGGGGCTGTTCGGGGGGAGGAGGGTGTTGTCTGGGGTGGGGGGGGGGGGGCTGTCCGGGGTGGGGGGGCTGTCCGGGGGGTGCGGGTTGGGGGGGTGTACGGGGGTGCGGGGGTGCTGTACGGGGGGTGCGGGGGGGCTGTCCGGGGGTGCTGTACGAGGTGGGGGGGTGTCCGGGGTGGGGGTGTTGTCCGGGTTGGGGGGCTCTACGGGGGGGGGGGGGTTGTCCGGGGGTGCGGGGGGGGGGGCTGTACGGGGGGGTGCGGGGGTGCTGTTCGGGGGTTGGGGGGCTGTCTGGGGTGGGGGGCTGTCTGGGGTGGGGGGGCTGTCCGGAGGTGGGGGGGTGCTGTCCGGGGTGGGTGGGGCTGTCCGGGGGCAGTGCGGGGGGACTGTCTGGGGGGTGCGGGGGGTTGTACGGGGGTGGGGGGTTGTCCGGGGTGGTGGGGGGTGTCCGGGGTGGGGGGGCTGTCTGGGGGTGGGGGTGTTGTCTGGGGTGGGGGGGGCTGTCCGGGGGTGGGGGGTGCTGTCCGGGGTGGGTGGGGCTGTCCGGGGGGTGCGAGGGGGCTGTCCGGGGGGGTGGGGGGCTGTCCGGGGTGGGGGGCTGTCCGGGGGTGGGGGTGTTGTCCGGGGTGGGTGGGGCTGTCCGGGGGTGTGCGGGTGGGCTCTACGGGGGTGTGGGGATGTCCGGGGTGGGGGGGTTGTTCGGGGGTGTGTGGGGGCTGTCCGGGGGGGGTGCGGGGGGGGGGGGGGGGCTGTCCAGGGTGGGGGTGTTGTCCGGGGTGGGTGGGGCTGTTCGGGGGGGTGCGGGGGTGCTGTCTGGGAGGGGTGCGGGGGGGCTGTCTGGGGTGGGGGGGCTGTCCGGGGGGGCTGTTCAGGGTGGGGGTTGTCTGGGGTGGGGGGCTGTCCGGGGTGGGTGGGGTTGTCCGGGTGGGTGGGCTGTCTGGGGGGGTGCGAGGGAGAGGAGAGGTAGCGAAGGGGAGCAGGAGCAAAGGCAGTGCGGTGAGGGAGGGGACGGGCGGCGGGGGGGAGCCGGAGGAGAGGAGGCGGTGAGGGGACGGGGGATGGGCAGCGAGGGGGGAGGGTTGTCCGGGGTGGGGGAGCTGTTCGGGGTGCGGGGAGGGGTGTCTGGGGGTGCGGGGGGGGGGGGGGCTGTCTGGGGTACGGGGGGGTTGTCCGGGGTGCAGGGAGGGGTGTCCGGGGTGCGGGGAGGGGTGTCCGGGGTGCGGGGGGGGCATCTGGGGTGCGGGGGGGCTATCCGGGGTGCGGGGAGGGGTGTCTGGGGTGCGGGGGGGCTGTCCAGGGTACGGAGGGGGGGCGTCCGGGGTGGGGGGGGGAGGGCCGAGGGGGCGGAGGGCTGAGGGCGGAGGCCGAAGGTCAGATAGGTAGGAGACGGAGGGGGCGGAGGCCGGAGGGCAGAGGCCAGAGTGCGGAGGGACGCCGGAGGGGAGCGGAGGATGGATGGAGAGCGGCCGGAGCGGGAGGGCAGAGGGTGGAGGGTGCGCGGAGGGCGGAGGCCGACGAGGGCGGCGATGGCGGCGAGCGGTGGAGGGCGTCGGGGCGCGCGGGAGGGCGGCGACGGGGGGGGGGGGGGCTAGGTCGAGGCGATGGTGGGGGGGTGCCGAAGCCCTAAGTTTTTTTTTACAAAGGGCAGCGACCGCCATTGGAGGTCGCTATTGAGTACCTACAGCGACCGCCAAAGGTGGTCGCCCGTGTCAGGGGGCTTCAATGCCCAAAATTCTAGTAGTGCATTACATAGAAAAGCAGGCAATATACAATGTAGAAATATACTCAGCGAGACTCAAACTTGAGACCTCGCTGAGACCCACAAGGGCAGCCACAACTAAGATACACCCTGTGAGCATGATATATAAAGGTTAACTTGAATAGATTCATATATCTTTTTGCAAAGGGTTGTATATGATATATTGAAGAATAGATTCTTGAGGTAATAAGTAAAGACTTATTATTTAAATTGATCTGCTAAAGTATATCTCAAGGAATGTCATACGATCATGGATATACTTAGGGGTGTGTGCTTATTATCAATCCTTCTTACCTGAGGTTGGTGAGATGTTCTAGCATCATAACCTTCATGCATTGATACCCCTACTTACACAAGTCACCATATAAACTCAGCTAATCAGGGGGTGGTTGGGTATGTTGGTGATCATGTTGTCGGTTGGAGTGCAACTCAGATGGGATTTGTCCACTTATATGACAAGAAAAGACTTATGACCCTTGATTGAATTAGGCTGAGGAAATGCATGGTCATGCTTAGTTGTTTCACATATGATGTGTTCAACTACTTGGATAAGTGACATGTGATGTGTTTATCAGATAGATGAATGACATGTGATGTATTCATCCACTTGGTCAGTCTTTTTAGGAGAATCAAGAAAATAATGAGAGGTCTATACTAGATTGATGTGTTCCATATCTAGTGGTCGCTCGATGTCATGGACAAAGTAATTATATAAGATACATATGATGTATATGATACATCTTGTGGTGGACGTGTTTGTATAAAGATATGAGTATGTTTGATGGAGACCACATCAGACCCCTTAGTAGTTTGAGTACCACTGATTGTTTCTGACGCTTTCGCCAGGGCGCGTGCATCCGTCTGTGGAGGACGCGTTGTTGTTGCCCCGCATTCCCGCTTTCCAAAGGCGGGCGGGATTCGCTCCTTGTTCAGGGATGTTTTCTCCTTGATCGAAACGAGATGATGGGATGTCGGTTCTTCCTTCTATGGATTCCTCCTCAGAACTCGTCACCTAGTCCGAGTCTCCCTCATAGATTTAATACTTTGTTCGTGAAACTCTTCCCAGTGCCATGTTTCCATGGACGCCGGTTAATTACACTGCTTCTGTCAGGACATTCCAAAGGGTCTGGTCAGGGTAGCAACCTTCAGTCAGGGGAGTAGTCACGTCGAGACATCATTAGCATGTCTGAACGCTGGGGAACTGGCGTGTCTGTCTTTTGTCCCTTGTTGTAGGGCTTCTCGAGGGCATGGAGGCCCGAGGCATCCCACATCGAGCGCGGGGAATTATATGCCTTCTGAGGTTTTCATCAGCTTCCCATGTTTATCACGGGGAATGCCGCGAGTTTAACGTCTTGTGGAGACGAAATGAGGGTGATCAGAACGTCCCATAGAGGCGGATCATATTGGTATATCCCTAAGAGAGAACACCTGGAAGGTTTACCAAGGGGGTGGGTCAGAACGCCCAATGAGGACGGATTCGAGGTGGTGCGCTCCATGGAGGGGAGATGTCACACCATAATGGTTGATCTGAAAACCACTGAGGGTGGATCAGGGATAATAGGCCTCAGAATGGGCGATAAATGTTGGGATTGAACCTCGTGAGGTTTCCTACGTACTACTCCTTGACATGAATCAATGTCCTCGTAGTTCATAATGGTGTGTCGGCGAACCGACGTGAGTGAGGACCTTGGCCCAGATGGTGTGGGGCTTACACACTAGGTTGCCCGGGTGTTGATAAACCGACGTGAAGAGGGTCAGAGTGACCAACAGGTGGTGGGCTTGAACCTCTGGGAGGATTCCTACATACCATGTCTTGACATGGATCAAAGACCTCGTAGTTCAAAGGGGTTTCATCGGTGAACCGACGTGAAAGCAGACCCGGGGGTCCACTAGTGGTGGGCTTGAACCTCATGAAGGCTTCCTACGTACCATGCCATGACATGGATCAAAGACCACGTAGTTCAGGTTGGACGCCGGAAGGCTGACGTGAATGAGGTGGACCAGGGGGTCCTAGTGGTGGCGGGCTTGGACCTCGTGGAGGCTTCCTACGTACCATGTCTTAGCACGGATCAAAGACCACGTAGTTCAGGTGATGGAAGTCGTCAGCGAACCGATGTGAATGTGGAACTTGGTCCAATGATATATGGGCTTGAACCTTATAGAGGCTTCCTACGTACCATGCCTTGACATGGATCAAAGACCTCATAGTTCGTGTTGGTCGCAACGGCTTGCCGTCAGACTGGAATGCAGTTTAACGTCATGTTGGACGAAGGTTGGTCGCAACGGCTTGCCGTCGGACTGGAATGCAGTTTAACGTCATGCTGGACAAAGGTGGAACTCGACGTGAATGAATGACGGGTGGGCTTGAACCTCATGGAGGCTTCCTATGTACCATGCCTTGACATGGATCAAAGACCTCGTAGTTCAAATGGGTGTGCAATTTAATGTCATGCGGGACGAGGGAATACAGTTTAACGTCATGCTGGACGAGGTATTGTCATGGACCATGCTTACTCTAAGCCCATGTGAGTCATGTTCGGTGTGAGAAACAAGAGGCAGCAAGAATCTGACGATCACGTCGCGAAGGGTGCGTCCGTGAGAAGCGAAGAGGGGCTTACGCATTAGGCGGCCCATGGTGCTGGGACTTACTCCAGGATGGAGGCCCAAGGTGACAAAATGCAGCGGGAGAGGGATTTGGGACCGAAGAAAGGAGGAGCCTCGTTCCCTATTATGCCCTCCACTAGCCTTGGGGACCGAAGATGAAAGGAGGAGCACCATTCCCCCATCACGTCCTTGGATGGCTTTGGCGCCGAGGAAGTGAGGAGGAACAGGGGTGTTGCCTCTTGCAAGAAAGGTTAGGGGATTACACTAAGGTGGTTTCCCTTCTCCCGTGGACACACGCCGCTTCGATAAGGAGGATATCATCCCTTGTGGGAGGGTGATCCTATTCTCGTGGAGATGAGTGGCGTAAAGAATTTCCGAGCTGGGGGGACCCTGTGTGTGGGGTACGGGGTCAGGTCACAGTTTAACGTCATGTGTTGAGGACATGGTTCTTGGCAGTTTAACGTCATGCAGCTCGGACGAGGTGGGTTCACTCTGTACCCCTAGGACTTACATGACCAGCACCCTTTGCTCCTTGGGGGAGGGAAGGTACCAGTAAGGCCGTTGTAAAAGGGGGTCGTAGAGCGAACCATCGAGGGGTCCACGTTAGCGTGGCTATGCGAAGAAGCAATAGACGTTAGCGTGCCTATGAGAAAAAGCATTAGGCAAAGAAACTCTACGAGTGGTGTTGTCCGTGGGACTTTGAAATCACATCGTTCAAACCTGGAGGGTCGCACGGGAAGAAGAATTTCCAAGCAGAGGAGTGTGCTTCGCGAAGTGGAGTGCCTTGGCCTTAGCATGGGGCAGAGGTGTGGATGGGGGGTGCTTCGCGAAGTGGAATAGTATTCGCGGAGCACTGCCTCGCGAAGCAGAGGTTCCTCGCGAAGAAAGGTGCCGCGAGGCAGTGTGCTTCGCGATGTGTAGTGATCCTGCCTTAGCATGGGGATCACTAGTACAGGATGGGTATTTTGCGAAGCATAAACGCTCCGCGGCTGCCTGGGTTCCCTTGGGAATCCCCTTCCTTCGTGAATGCCCTTGGTCTCCGCGAAGGGCATCCCTCTCGGAAGAGGGGCTCAAAATGAGACAAAGCGAAGGCGTCACGCGAAGTAGAAGTACCTCGCGGAGCTCATGATTCTCGGGGCGAAGGGTGCTTCGTGATTCGGGAGAGGAGAAGCCGAAAGGTCGGATTGTCCGTCCCTGGGCTCGGGGGGAACCCAATATTTATAGGCAAGGGGCACCGTGAATCATAACTCACGCGGCGCGAAGGGGCGGCGGTTGCTTCGCGGCGGGCTCGCGAATGTCAGGCCGTTCTCGGAGAGGTACCGCCGCCGGGGCTTCGCGGTGGGATCGCGAACGTTAGGCCGTTCGCGGATAGGTACCGCCTCCGGGGCTTCGCGGCGGGCTTGCAAACGTCAGGCCATTCGCAGAGAGGTACCACCTCTGGGGCTTCGCGGTGGGCTCACGAACGTCAGGCCGTTCGCGGAGAGGTACCGCCTCTGGGGCTTCGCGACGGGCTCGCGAACGTCTGGCCGTTCGCGGAGAGGTACCGCCTCCGGGGCTTCGCGGCAGGATCGCGAACGTTAGCCATTCATGGAGAGGTACCGCCTCCGGGGCTTCGCGGCGGGCTCGGGGGTGCTTCGCGTCGGCGCTTCGTGAGGCAGCGTGCGGGGCTTCTTTTTCGCTCCTTCCTTTCATGCAATATTTTGGCGCCAAAAAATGCCCCCCCTCAGACTTGGAGCCGCAGAGGGATGAAGGGTCAAATTCTGAGGTAAAATCGCCAAAATTTTCCATGGTTCGCGATGCGACTTCGCGAAGGGGGCCCGCGGTGCGGACCGCGGCCACGGGATCCGGATGCACTGTGATGCTCTGCACGGGCGAGGCACGCCGCGAAGCTCCAGGGTCACCGCCTATAAATAGTGGGCCGACCTCTTTTGTCTTCACGCGGTTTTCTTGTCCTTTTGCACTCTCGGGATGGAGTTACCGGGCATAGGGCCAGTCCGGGCTGGTTTCATGGCATCTCCGACGGAGGCAGAGCAATACTTGGACGAGCTGGAGGATTACGTTCACTCTAGTGGTGTCCCTCACCCAATGACAGACCGGGTGAGGGTACTGCTGGATCGAACGGTCCCCCAACAGTTGTCAGCTGCCGATCTGAGGGAGTGCTTCCCCCTGCCGGAAGAATCATAGGACTCCTCTCAGGAGGATGAGGCTAGAGGAGGGAGCCCGTTGGAGGAGGGCGAGGTCGGAGATCAAGGCTCAGATTCCGACGATTTCACAGAGGCTCTCGAGGTAGCATTCCGAACTTCTTTCCTCATGGTCCGTTCTTGGGCCATTATGGACTTCTCACCGATGTTTGATCCATGCAGGAGGAACTTGTACGCAGGCCTCGTTCTCGCCCCTCGGCGGGTGATGAAGCAGGACCTTCAGAACTCGCGCCTATGGCTGCGCCCAGTTCCGCGTTCGGTGGGACCAGAGCACCCGAGGTGGCTCCTCCGGAATCTCCAGACCTTCCAATAGTATACGGAGGGCCTCGCCTCAGAGTCCCGCCAGTATCGGCTCAAGAGAAGCACCAGGAGGTTGATCTCTGTAAGTTTCCTCTACCGGTTTCCTTGTCGTCATATATAGACTATGCCAACTAACATTTATGTCCCTCTCTGTCGTACAGTTCTCCGACTGGCATGGGCTGATGTGGCAAGTCTAGTCGGGATGTCTGGTGGCATCCCTCCTAGGGGCATGCCGGTGATGGTGGCGATAGTCCCCCCATCTCCCTGATCTGCAACAAACATCATCACTGGCGGGGCCACCAGCAGGGTTGTGCCTGAGGTCATTGAGGTAGACTCCGATGAAGAGGATCGACCGGTCGGTCCTAGTCCTATCGCGCCTGCTTCAGCGCCAGATGTCACGCCAGATTCAACGCCAGATGCAGATCCTGCCGAGGACTTCCTGCTGGCGTATCCTGCGTACGAGCCTGCCAATCGCACAGACTGGGACAAAACAGCCTCTGACGAGGAAGACAGCAGTATAGTCCGCTATCGGTCGTGGAAGCCAATCATGCGCTTCATCAAGGACACCCCCCAAGCGCTATGGCTAGACGAAATGGATAGACTTTGCTCGCGGCTGCATGAACTATGCACTGGGGGAGTGGATTCTCAACATCCTCACGTGCTCGTTCGAGATCTTATGGCTGAGAATATCCGGGAGCATGATCGTGGACTTAGCGTGGGATGGCAGCGGAGGAAGGTGACAAACATAAAGAAACTCCAGGAGGCTGAAAGCGAGGTTCAACAGCTGTAGACCCGGGTAGATGAGCACTAAGTTTCTCTTAATGCACAATCTGAGCTGATCTCATGGTTGAAGGCCCAGTTGGCAGAGGCAGAGAAGCATATGAGGCAGGCTTCTGGAAAGACGGATTCCATTCAGGCTGGGGTAGAGAGGGCCAGAGCCAAGGCTGACGAACTGCACCCCGCCGCTACTGAGGAGGATCGGGAGCTGAGTCAGCGACAGCAAGTCTTGGATGCCACAAGCCGAAGGGTGGCGGAGCTGCAACGCTCTTTTGACAGGGTCAACCCGTCCATGGGGGGAGTCGACCCCCGGGTACTGTAACAAACTAAAAACTTTTATTGGTACTCTCGCGCTTCAATTTCTTCCTTCTTTGTTTTGAATGCTGTAGTATGCACGATTTCCACTGTTTGAATCGGTTCGTTACATCCCTACAATGTTTGCGGGATGTTCGACGATAATTCCCCAAGCTCACGTGGGTCAAGCCCGATGTGAGAAACATGAGATATTTGCCTCATCGTCCCACCTAACATAGGAGTGGAGACCAAGCTTCGGGCATCCGGGGTTTGGATAACCAGTCCGGATTTCCAGAAGATGGGAGAGGCCTGGCTGGGGAAGGAGGTTCTCAACAGAGCCGAATTACCGTTTCTTTAGCGTGCTCTTATGCACGAACGGTGCAACGCCAGGGGCACTGAAATCGGTCTGAACAGATGGAAATGGGAAGCGTGAATTATGATGCCCAAGATTCGGAACACTATGGGGATGGCGTGACAATAAAGGACACTTGTTAACCGTGGCAGAGAAACGATATCCTTACTGCGTTAGCCTGAAATGGGGACAAAAAATGAGGGTCGACCATTGACCATGTTCGAAACATGGGACCATGTCACAAATGTTGTTGGTCCATCCTTCGGGAAGTTGGCCCAAGACAGTTGGCGGACCCTAGGTTGAGCATCCATACTGTTAGGGGGTCCTTCCAAACATGACCAGTCTTCCAGAACGTTGGCCCAGGACGGTAGGTGAGCCGATGCGGCATGAGACCAGGCTGTTAGGGGGTTCCTTTAGACATGAAAGGGGACGAGGGTCCGAATAAGGGGTACAAAAAGCGTGGAATATGGAGTGATGGTTTATCCGAATAGAATCCAACACTCATGTAATTACATCGCCGTGGCGGGAACACGCCAGATGGGTGCGTCAGTTTGGTTATGGATCCTTCCTTCTTTGGGACAGGTTCTCTCTAGCGAGGGGTCCGAACAGGGGGGCCGGAAAGGGGAAGGATAGGATCAATGATTCCTATAGGCTAGGCCCTAGGAAAAATACCAGGGTGTCTCTATGTATACCATGAGGATGGGAATCAATCCGCACATAGTTCTGGAAACATAGTGTAGTCATAGACCAACACTGACAGGTGAAATCCTCTCTGGCAGAGGCTTTAGTGAATCCCATGATTAACATGGGGCATCCTGAACTTGTTCAGGGTAGAACCGCAGTTTAGTGTCATGCGTTGAGAACATATGGACTCCTGCAGTTTAACGTCTAGGATTTGGAGTGAAAGAGAAGAGCCCAGGGAGCATTTGGTGCGGTAGTTATGAAACTGATGTGAATGAGGACATGGAGTCCAAATCACACCATGTACCTCCGGAGGAAACTCTTCAGGTCGAGGGACCAAGAGTGAGGATTAGGCTGGGCCTGAAGCAGAGTGGTTGGGTGTTCCTACATACCCCATGAGTATGAGAATCAAGCCATACGTAGTTCTGAAAGCGCAGTTTAACGTCATGCGGGGCGATGAGAATCCTGGCCGTGTTGGTAAACATCCCGCCAAAACTACTAAGCCCACGTGAGTCGTGATCGGTGTGGGAAACAAGAAGTAGTGGGGGGAATTTCCCAACATAGAAAGGGGAAGGTTAGGTCAAAGGGATTCCCGGTGAATACTGGCCCGAAAACACTAACACAACCATGTAGCGCACCCAGGTGCGCGAAGAGAAAGAGCCGAGTATGATGGAATTCCACTTGATCATGAGGAAGTGGAAATGTGTGAATCATGGCGCTCAAGATTCAAATCAAGATGATGGCGGCGTGATGATAGAGGATAACTGTTGACCGTGGCGGAAAGCCAGCATCCATATTGCGTTATCCTAGAATGGGGACAAACAAATGAGGGTTGACCGTTGACCATGTTTGAAACACGGGACCATGTCACAAATGTTGTCAGAGATCCGTAGGGACGTTGGCCCAAAACGATTGGAGGGCCCTTAGGTCCAGCATCCATGGAGAGCCCTTAAGCCTAGTATCCATGTCATCTGAGGGTCCTTTTGGATGTGGAAGAGGATGAGGATCCAAATAGTGAGCTCACGAAGCTTGGTCATGGAACGAGGGGAATGTCCCTATGAAAATCCCACACTTCGAGCTCTTTGTCGAAACACATCTGAATGTGACAATGAGACGTATTAGATAGGGTGAGAAGAGTCCTTTCCCATAGGGAGATCTTAGTTTAGGGTCGTAGAATTCGGACCATGGATGGGAGGAAACATATGAGGCACATGGTGGAGTAACTCAAACACCTGGCGTGAATGGGAATAGGGGATGTGTACGGTGCGGTGAACAACCCGACGTGAATGAGGACATAATCCCATATCACATCACATGACCCCCTTGGGAGAGGTTTTTAGGTCAAGGGACCGAAAGCGAAAGTTAGGATGGGCCCGCGGGGAAGTGCTCGGGCGCTCCTACGTATCTCATAAGGATTAGAATCAAGCCTCACGTAGTTCTTGAGAGCATCTTAGTTTAAGGACTTAGAGCTTGGACCATGAATGGGTAAGGGGAGAAAGGGACACATGGCAAGGCGGTTACAAAACCCGACGTGAATGAGGATCTAAGCCCCTACTTACCATGTGTTCTCTGGGGAAATGGTCGAATCGAGGGACCGAACACGAAGGTTAGGATGGGCCCACGGGGAAGTACCCGGGCGCTCCTACGTATCTCATAAGGATGAGAATCAAGCCTCACGTAGTTCTTGAAGGAGTCACGGTAAGGTACCAGTGCTAGGAAAAAGGGGAGTACGGGCGTGGCCCTTGCACTTACACTAAAAGAAGCAGAATTTGATAAATCTTGTCTGTCCTTTAAGGTGAGTGGTTTTTTTTTGTGAAGCGACAGGCCTAGGGTAGAAATCCCTGGTGTCGCTACAATAATCAAGCCATGATAGGCGTTGACAAATGGCATGGCACGTGACCAATACCCAACGTGATGTCCTCTACAACGAGGTCATCACAATGCAGTGCCGTTTTTCGTTGTGCGGCCATGACGATAATGTCACAGTTTAGGGTCGTGTGATAAGACCAAGCATGCATTTTAACGTCATGCAGCGTAGACATAGCAGAGACGATGCTAGGCGGGGAATGTGTATGGTGTCGTGCGACATAACCGACGTGGATGGGGACATGATCCCTCATCACACCGTACACAGTCCCGAGAGAGGAACCTCAGGCCGAGGGGCCCACATAGAGGTGAGAGGTGAAAAGAGGGGGGAGAGAGACTAGCTCCCTAAATGGGATGGACCCGAAGACAAGGCGTCTGGGCGGTCCTACGTATCCCATGAGGATGGGAATCAAGCTGAACGTAGTTCTAGATGGATCTTAGTTTATGGTCTTAGAGCTCGAACCATGAATGGTGACAACTTCCCGAGTAAGCACAGATGTCAACCCGATCCCTAAGCCCACGTGAGTTAAACTCGGTGTGGGAAACAAGGGGGGGTATCCTTATCGCAATACTTGGGGCGCCCATCAAAGGGGATTCGGCAGAGAGCCCTGAAGGACGCCTTTGACACGGCTTGTTCCCCCAATGTGCAGACGTACACGAAGGAATAGTACCAAGAGTTTTGAGACTCTACTTGGACATGATGAGAATGGAGAAGGATGTGAATTGTGTAACCGACATATTGGGCTTAATGGGGTTGGCGTGGAGATAGAGGAAAACTGTTAACCGTGGCGGAAAAAATAGTCTCCATATTGCGTTATCCTGAGGTGGGAACAACAAACGAGCATCGACCGCTGACCATATTCGCAACGCGGGATTTTATCAATTCCTTGTTTTCAACCCTCGGGGGTGTTGGCCTGTAACGGTAGGAGAGCCCTTGGGCGTAGTATCCAGGTCGTTCTTGGGGGTCCCTCCAGGTGTGAAAAATGATGGAATCCCAGTCAAGGAGTGGGTGAAGCATAGCTGTATCCATCCACGAAAGAGGTAAACATATCCAGGGGTGACGTGCAGCTGGGTTGAGGCTTGCTCGATGTAATTTGGGGAAAAAGTGTGCACCCTTCCATATGTCTTGACCCAAGGGGAAGATTTTGGCTTTTGGGTTGGGCCGACGGACGAAATGTCCGGGCATTCCTACGTATCCCATTAGGATGAGAATCAAGCCATACGTAGTTCTTGAAGGCCATTCAGTTTAATGTCATGCGGTGAGGATGAGGGAGGATAGAAGAACGAGAGTGGGCACATAGGGAAACCCTTACAATCCTTGTATGAGAGGGGCTGTAAGAGCAGGGCTAAGAAAGCCTACTCCTCACTACGCAAGGCCCCTCCAAGGAAACTATTCCCAGGGGGGGATAGTGGGAGAGAAGAGCTTGGGGCTGGGCTCAAGACGAGGCGTCCGAGCGTTCCTACGTATCCTATTAAGATGGGAATCAAGCCACACATAGTTATTGAAGTGCAGTTCAACATTGTTCTGGATGAGAAATGTGTCTCAACTGGGTATATGTATGGTACGGTGGGTAACCCGACGTGAATGAGGATGTAATCCCACACCACACCGTACAATCCCATAAGAGAGTCCGAGTCAACTAAGGCCAAGGGGACCGAGGCTGAGCATGGGTCAGGAAGGCCTGACTGACTTGCAGTTTAACGTCCTGAAGTAAGGACGGGGGGAGATCTTAGTTTAAGATCATAGAGCTCAGACCATTTTGCAGTTTATCATCCTGCAGGACGACGATGCAGTTTAAGGTCGTGCAGGACCATACAGTTTAAGGTCATGTTGGACCTTACAGTTTAAGGTCATGTTGGACCTTACAATTTAAGGTTGTGTTAGACCTTACAGTTTAAGGTTGTGTTGGACCTTGAAAAAGGATCAGGAAAAGTACTGCTTGAGGAACCTGGCATTGGTGGGAGGAGTTACGCGCTCACCATCTGTGGTCACCAAGGAGTACGCCCGGTTGGGATAGACCTTATGGATGATATAAGGCCCCTCCCATTTGGGTTCTAGCTTGGTCGGTTTCCTACCGGGGATCATTGGCGCTCGAAGGGCCAGCACTAGGTCACCCTGTAGAAAAGAATGAAGGCGAACCTTCTTGTTGAAGGCCCTCTCTATCTTATTCTGATGCCTTTACAGATTGTGCAGGGCACGAAGCCGGTTCTCATCCAGTGCTTCTAATTCAGATAGACAGATTTCGGCCACCTCATCTGGCGCCTGCTGGTCATAGACTATAGTGTGCAATGATGGCAGCTGGATCTCAATGGGTAGGACGGCCTCAGCCCCATACACCAGGGAATATGGGGTCACCTAGGTAGAGTTGCGAGTCGTCGTCCGATAAGCCCAGAGGGCATTGGGGAGCTTGTCCGGCCAACTTTTCTTATTCTGACCAACCATCTTCTGCAGAATGTTAGAGAGGGTTTTATTAAATGCCTCGATCTGTACGTTTACCTGCGCATGATAGCGGGAGGTATGGTTCGAATGGATGTTGTACTTGGCGTACAATTTCTTCAGCTCAGCCGCTCGAAAGTTGGTGTCGTTATCGGTGAGGACGGTGTGAGGGACCCCGAACCGGTGGATAATATTGGAGCTCACAAAGTCAATGATGGAACGGGCCTTGACCTCTTTGAGTGGAACTACCTCTGCCCACTTGGAAAAGAAATCCATAGCAGTCAGGATGAACCTACACTGGAGAGCTGTTGCCGGTGGATATGGTCCCACTACATCAAGTCCCCATACCGCAAATGGCTAAGAGTACTTGGTGGGGTGGAGAGGCTCTGGCGGCCGATGCAGGAAGTTGGCGTGTACTTGGCATGCGTGGCAGCTCTTGGCATACCCGATACAATCGTGGATCATAGAGGGCCAGAAGTACCCCAACCTCCGGATTTGATGGGACAGCTTCAGCCCAGCTTGATGGGCACCACAGGAACCGGCGTGAACCTCTTACATAACTTGAGGGATCTCTACTCCTTGAATGCAACAGAGGAGAACGCCATCGAAGCTCCGCTTATAAAGGATCTGTTCAAGAATGGGGATGCTCTAGAGGGTAAATTGCAGTGCGCGGCGTCGGATTCACTCGCGCTCGGCCCGGTCGTCCGGGAGGCGACCATTTTGGAGATACTCGACAAAAGGTTCCCTCCAGTCGGGAGTGGCTTCAACCACTGTGTCTGACGAACCCGGGACCCCTGACGTAGAGGGCCCAGCAGTGAGATGACTTACCCGCAGGCCATCATTGTCCTCTTGGGTGACGGGGGAAATGACTCTCTGGTGTGCCACATGTATGATCAAATCATCTTGCTCGGGTTCTGCGAGCGACGCAGCTAAACCAGCCAAGGTGTCTGCTTGACCGTTCTGTGACCGTGGGACATGGGTAATCTCTGGTCGAGAAGAGAACTGGGCCATTAGGCGGAGGTTGCACTCCAGCAACGGTACAAGCTTCGGCTTCCTGACGACATAGTCTCCATTGAACTATTTGATTACCAGCTCAGAATCTCCTTTCACATGTAGATAGGGCACGTCGATCTCAAGGGCCAACTCAAGGCCGGTGATGAGAGTCTGGTACTCTACCTCGTTGTTAGTATAGCCTTCTGACAATAGGAATGAGTATGGTAGGACGGCTTGTTCCTGGGTAATGAAGATGATACCCAGGCCCACTCTGTTGAGCTTAGGATCGTTGAGCCTCCTACCGGTGGGGCTCCGAGAGGCACCGTCGAAGTGCATTTTCCAACATGGGACGACACGATCGACTGAGAGGATCATTTAATTAGGAAAATCCAGGTCTAGGGATTGATCTGCGTAGGTTGGATGGGCGGCTAAAAATTCTGTCAACGCCTGTCCTTTAATGGCCTTCTGAGGTACGAACCTGATATCAAACTGCTAGGGAATCACCACCCACCGTGCTAGTCGTCTAGTCAACATGGGGCGGTTCAGGATGTACTTCAGTGGGTCTACCCGAGAGACCAGTTGTACCTCATGGTGCTGCAGGTAATGCCGCAACTTATGTACGGCAAAGACGAGCGCAAGGCAGCTCTTTTCGATAGGGGAGTATCTGACCTCCGTATCGAGAAGCATGCGACTGAGATAGTAGAGACTGTTCTCAGTACCCTCGTTATTCTTCTGGGCGAGAAGTGCGCTGAGGGACCGTTCTAGGGCGGTCATGTAAAGGACCAATGACTTTCCGGAGACGGGTGGCATCAAAACCGGAGGTTGGAGAAGATACTGCTTGATTTCCTCGAAGGTGGTCCGACACTTCTCATCCCATTCATAGGCGGCACCCTTCTTCATGAGCCGAGAAAAGGGCTTACACTTTCCGGCTAGATTCGCAATGAATCGGCATATATAGGCTAAGTGGCCTTGGAGACCTCGAAGTTCCCAAATATTGCTTGGGGGAGGCATTTGGCTGATGGCCTTGATCTTCTCTTGGTCGATTTCAATGCCTCGGTATCTAACAACAAAGCCAAGAAACTTCCCAGAGGTGACCCCAAAGGCACACTTCAATGGGTTCATCTTCAGGTGACAGGAACGGAGGAAACCGAACACTTTCTCAAGGTCTTTGAGATGGTCCTGGCGCTGGCATGATTTGACCACTAGGTCATCTACGTAGCATTCCACCAGCCTCCCGAGAATTGGCTTGAATATGCGATGCATGACCCTCTAATAAGTGGAACCTTCATTTTTCAAGTCGAAGGGCATAACCTGGTAGCAAAAAGTACCTTGGGGAGCCCTGAAGGCAGTGGACTCCTCGTCCTCAGGGGCCATCCAGATCTGGTTGTACCTGGAATACCCATCCATGAAAGAGAGAGCTTGGAACCCGGTCATGGAGTCAATCAATAACTCAGTCACCGGGAGGGGGAAGTCATCCTTTGGGCAGTGGCGATTAAGGTCGCGAAAGTCGATGCAGACTCTGATCTACCCATTCTTCTTCCTGACTGGCACAATGTTAGCAAGCCACTTGGGGTACTGGACTTCCTTAACGAAGTTGGCTTTGATAATCTTGTCAACTTCGGCCTCAACCATAGCACCATGAGAAGGGTGCATCTTCCTGGGAGGCTTCTTAAACCCACGATGGTTTTTCGAGAGGCCCAGACGGTGAACGACTACCTGGGGATCTAGTCCTGGCATCTCATTGTAACTCTAGGCAAACACGTCACGGTGTTGTTTGAGAAAGTCTATGTACCGCTGTCGCTCCTCGGGGGACATGGCTGCACTGATCAATGTGGGTCTCGGATCTTCCTTGCTACCAAGGTTCACCTGTACCAGTTCATCAACCGTGGTAGAGACGCCTTCCTCAAAGGTAGGGGGTGCATCCTCCAGGTCTTCCTCTCCACCCGTGGGGGGATTTCCCACAACGGGAGATACTTCTGGGCTATCAAAACCTGAGGGGAAGCTGGTTCCATCTTGGGAAGTAGTGTTCATTATATCAGGAGACTCACTTTCCATTGAGACCATAGCAATGAAGGCAGTCGACCCTATCCCATCTGGCCTTCAGCCTAAGGGGCCACGTTTGATGATATCAAAGTAGTGGTGACGCGTCGGCTTGAGTTGGTTGATTCCAGCCCAGCGGAAGAGACACGTATGACGTACTGCCATCGTCATAAGCTTGACATCCCGGTACCGCACAGGGGTAGGAGGTTCTGGGATCACCTGAACCTAGTTGGTGTAGGAGTACGAGGTGATTTTCCGCTGTCGCTTGGACATGGGAACATGCCTTCCTTTCATACTTGAAATAAAAAAACATTGCCCCATGTCGGGGGTCGTGGCCTCCAATCGGTGGATCGGGAGGATATAGGCGTCATCCATGCCTGCCCAGGGATCACTTGTGGCTGGGGCTAGTTCATCCTCACTTACTAGGATTTTCTTATCCTTACTCTTGTAATAATCAGCATCCAGATAGCGGGCCTCACAAGAGGCAAAAGGAGACGCATCTCCTTGGAGCACACCTACTCGACCATTGAGGGAGTATTTGAGGCACTGGTGATACGACGAAGGGACTACTGTGTGCAGATGGAGCCATGGCCTACCCATTAACGCGTTGTAGTCGGTGTCCTGAGAGACGACCATGAACTCGGTGCTGGCAATTAAGCCACCGAACTGAGTCTTCAGGCGGATCTTTCCGACTGGGGTTTGCTCGGTCATGTCATATTTCTAGATTCTGAGGTCAGAAGGAGTTAAATCATCTTCAGACAGACCCAGCTTTTGCAGTGTCCGAGTCGGGATTAGGTTGATTCTGGAACCCGTGTCAACGAGGAAGCAGAGGACTTCCACACCATTGAAGTGGCCAGTTATGTACAGCGGGCGAATATGCCCCTGTATAGGAGAGTCCTCGTCTTCACTGGAGAACGAGATAACTGCCTGAAATTCAGCGTTCTCAATTGCCTCGGCATGGAAGGCTTATGTGGCCGCCACCTCCGTCTCAAACTGGAGGGGGCTCCTTAGGGCCTCGGCAAGCGCTTCGCGCATTTCAGACGATAGTCGAAGGGCCTCAAGGATAGAAATCCTTGCTGGAATGCCGACCAGGTGCTTCAAGACATCGTACTTTTGTGCCAAGCGCGAACCTTTGCTTACAGGAGGTCGTTCTGCAGTTGGAGGAATAGCGGGTCCTGTCGGTTGAACCAGCAGTTCGCTAGTACTGTGCACATACCATTGCCTACTAGTTGAAGCCTGGAGAGTAGTCGTCGGACTAGGATCGGGCAGCGGAGACTGGCCCTTAGCTAGGCAAGACTGACTGTGATACGAACGAGGTAGCTCTTCCTGATCTAGTAGCACAAACGGCAGTTGAGGTAGAGCTGAGGGCGTCAGATGGGGTTGTGCGCGCTGAGCTCTGTGCTGAGCCTGCTGTCGGGTTTCAGTCGCGTGCACATCCTGATTGAAAGTGCCTGCTGATGTGCCTCGACGACCGGCTTGGTTGCAGTTCTGCTAGCGTTGACGTTGGCTGGAAACGTTAGGGGGGTTCGCCTGGCGTTCCCCCCCCGCTGGGGGTCATATAGGGCTTTACCAACTCCACGGTGTTAACCGAAGCATACCCCTGGCTGTCGCTCGACGATTCATCCACTACCGGGTGGATTCTGGGAGGAATCCCCATTTCAAGGGGCATAAAGTCGCCAAGAGTGTGGGATGACGACGGCACTGGCAGAGCGCATTGTTTCTTCTTCTGTCGTCGCTGCTTGCCCTTTTGGGAAGAGGTCGACTGTGAAGGCGATGCAAAGGTACTGGATACTTCTTCTGAAGGTTCCGGCTACTTTAGGCGTGCCCGGATGATACCATGGGAACAGGAGATGATTTTTCGAGCCACCCAGTCATCGTATTTCTAGGACCCACAACTGGGAACCAGCTGCCACTCGCCTTCGCTATCGCTACCAATCTCTGACCCTGCAAAGACACCTGCTACTTGTGTTGGTGTCAGGCCCAACCTGACTATGTTGTTGTTGACCTGGTCTTGAAGCCAGTCTTTAAACACAAATCATTTCTTGAGGGTGTGACCCAAAATCTGATGATAAGGACAGTAGTTGGGGTGATCGGTGAGATTCGCCTCTGCCGGCCTTCTGCACTCGGGTAGGCGCACAATCCCTTGCTCTAGAGCACTTCGGAAGTAGCCAGGGACCTGATTTTCGTTGAACGAATAGGTCTGGTGCCTTCTTTCCGGAGAAGGGGCCCTGGGGGCCTGGCCCTGAAGAGGGGATGGAGGGGCCTGCCGAGGAGGCGGCGCCTGATTGTCTCGCCTAGGTGGAGGTGGCGCATTGCACGGGGGAACCTGTCGATTCTGAGGCAGTCGCTGCTGGGCAGGAGCCTGCGCTTGAGGTGGAGGACCTCTGCGGGGTTGCATGGCTAGTGCCGCTGGCAGTAATTCCAGTTGCCTGGGGGATTCTATTTGGGCCACCGCGACGGGTTCGGCTCTGGCAGTCCTCCCGGATGGGATCATAGGGGGCAACGAACGTGCCTGAATAGCCTATTGCAGAGCCTCCTCAAGGCGCTGATCCTTATTTGAGAAATCCCAGAACCCTCCAGGGTAGTTTTGGGTAATCAGGGAAGGTACCAGCTCCGTTTTAACATTTCCTACAGACATCGTCAGTAATTTCTCCTAAGTCAGTGGCATATAGAGGGAGTATGTAAGTACCTTCCACCGGGCGATGAAATCTTCAACTCGCTCATCATGCCTTTGCTTGAACTTAAAGAGGTCTGCAATGCTGGTCTTCTGTGTGGTGGAGCTGAACTGGTATAGGAACTTCCGGCGGAGATCCTCCCAACCTGTCACCGATCCGATGGGGAGCTGGCTATACCAGACGAATGCGGGACCTTCCAATGTCTGTACGAAACATTGGAGCTTGGCGGCTTCTTGCTGGTCCGGAGTCCCCAGCATGGGGCCACACCTAGAAGAAAAATGGTCCAAGTGTTGCGGCGGGTCCCCTATCCCGTTGAAGGGCGAGAAAGTGGGATTCTCAAAACCCGGGGGTGCGGGCATATCATCCACCCACGCGGGATACGGCTTGCCATCCGGTGGGACTAGCACCTGCCGCGTTTCCAACACTTCGAGGCGGGCGATGAGTGCCGCTATAAGATCATCCGGATGGGGGTCCCTGTCTTGATGGGGATCCCTAATCACAAGTGCGTTGCTAGGTTCTTCGACACTATAGATGCCTTCGGCGGCTCGTGGAGCGACTGGCGGAATAGCCCGTGGGGAGACTGGGGGAACCCGGACTGGATTCTGCAGATTGCGCCGTCATTCAGGAGGGTTTGGAAAGACGTATCACGCCCTCTTGCCGTAAGTTCCGGCTTCTGCCCTATCTGCGGAAGTAGCATGATCAGGGTTGCCCAGAGGCATCTCACCGGGGGGGATTTTTTCCTGCCCCTGCTACCCCGGATTGGGATTACCATAGTCGGGTTGCCGCTCTGCAGCGCGCTCGACCAAGAGTTCGTCAACCAACCTCTTCTGCTCAGCAAGCTGTTGGCGTAACGTGGCCTTCTCGGGATCTTCGTCCATCTTCTGTACAGAGGCGGACGGGTCAGAGTGCTTGACAGTTCCAACGTTCTCCTTACCCTTACCGGCATTTAGACTGAGTATCGGTGACTTGGTGGGTATAGGGAGGCCTAGAAGGTTCCTCTGCTGATGGGTAACCCTCCCTGATGGGTCCAGCAGTGGCAGTATTCCCTCGGGGGGTAAGTATCCATCGAGAAATTCAAGCTCGTCTTCCTTGTCCACTACGTCAGCCATGTGGACTGTGACCCCTCTTGAGGTCATGTCCTCAATGTCACATAACAAATCGGGATGCCGTTAGATAGGGCTGAAGAGGAGAGCGGCATAGTGTCCCCAGCCACAGACTTGCACATGGGGGGTAGCTTCCCTGATGACTCTACAGAGTACTTTGAAACTATGAACGCATTTCCATTGAAGGGTGCTCTGACGGCCTGGTGACTCGGGGTGCTGGGCCATAGGGAGTGCGGCCAAATCGATTAGGTGGAATTGCTCTCCAATTTCTTCAAAGTGCTCTCGACTTCTGGGGTACATCACCCGCTCGTAACGAAGGCGGAAGTGTGTCGCCCATAGGGTTCGGCAAAAGAACCCCACTTCTTCTGGGGTAAGGGACTCTAGTGCGCGAAAGTTAGGTGTCGCCGTCGGCCAGAACTTCTCCGGGAAGTGATCCGCTGTGAGAATGCTCTAGAAGATCCTGGGTTTGGACTCAGAATCTGGCCATATATTTCCCCACTCGTCAGCCGGGGGTGGATGAGGGACCGGTAGCGGTACCGAGGCGGACCGCTGGGACAGTAAACTTGGCGGCGGAGAATACGACGAACGAGATGACTGGCCGCCGAATTTCGGGCCATCCTCTGAAGAGTGGGGTGACCTGACCATGATATCATGATACGATGGGCTGATAGTCACAACTTCAGGTGCAGGAGTTGCGGTTACCGGCGATGGGTTACGCCATTGCTCTGCCGTCGTTAGTCCCCAAAACAGATCTTTGTGATCTCTGGTAGAGGTAGAGGGTGCTTCTGGTGACGACGGTGGTGATTGCACAGTCGAGACCTGTGGAATTTCCACGATTTCTTCCTCCTAGACGTACCTGCAGAGGGAGGTGGGAATCTGGTGGACCTCTCATTCTAGGAGAATGAGGCTGACGCGCCTGGTCCCTGCCCCGTTTCTTGACACAGAGGAGCGGGGAGAAGGTTCTATCGCTGAGTCGCATTCTGCTTCAGAGTCCGAGAAATGGGAAGGTCTGATCTCCACTCGGGCTTTCCCAGGACTCTTCTTGTGGCGGCGACGACCCGCTCTTCTACCCCGAGGTGGCTCTTCAGGACAAGGTTGATTCCCAATATGTAGTGTTGGGGCGGCGCTGGCACCGTGGCGGAGAGGGATCCCGCTCGAGGTGGCCGGGGTGCAAGGGGAACCATGGAAAATGTCGAAGGGTACATGGGGAGGACCTCCATGGATAGCACCCATGTGGGCGGAGCCTCTGTTGGAATCGACAGGAGCATGGGGAGGACCTCCATGGTCGATTCGGGCGGAGTGAGGTTGACCTTCACTCCTCGATTTGTTGGGGCGAGGAGGACCTTCGCCCATTTCAGAGAGGATTTAGGGAGGACCCCCATGTTGGAAAAGGACCGGATGGACAGTGCCTTCATATCAGCGGTCGGGGGCGGGAGAGGGGACTCCATACCCTGTATAGTGGGCACGGGAGAGGTTTTCGTGCTGAGTGTCACCGCCGCGGGGCGGGTCTTCCTTCGGGACGGGGGTAGCATGAGGCATACCTCCGTGACAAGCTTCGGAGTAGGGAAAGCCCGCGCTCTGTGGAATGGTGATACGGATCGGACCTTCGTATGGAGTGACGTTACCGCGGATTGGTTCGCGGCAATCATCGCTCGGGCCTGCGACCCCGAGAGTCAACCCAGTCTGCCCGTGGGGCGGCTGAGGTCTTGATCCCGGTCGGGTGAAGGAGTGCCCCTGCTCAGTGTATGCAGGAACTCCATGATGTACGTCGGAGGTGGCTTGGGCCATAGTAGTTGTTGACGTCGACGTATCTTGGCGAGCGTCCTCATCTCGGGCCCGTCGCTGACGTCGGGTCAGACGAGCTGGCGCAGGTGGTGCAGGGGCATAGCCTACCTTCCCTTCCTGCGGAGTCGGACGATGGCGTCGACGTGGCCGAATGGTATCCCTTTCCTAGAGCCCTTGGATCGGGACTCTGAGCGGGCCGAGCCGGACATCACCCATCTCATCAGCATAAGGCGAGGAGTCGTCGAGGCGTTCTGGGGACAGGCTCCCGAAACGATTGAACGTTGGGGTGGGGAGCAGGGGCTCCCTGCGTGGCCTGTTAGGGAGGCATTGACGGCGGGGCTTGGATGCCTCCAGGTCCAGGCAGGCCATATCCCGAGTTGGGATGACCCCTTCCTCCTCATACCTGCGTACAAGGTTGTTGATCACCCTCCGCTGGATGATCTCTGATGGGGAGAGGGGACGTGGCCACCCCGTATTCACAGATGTAGAGGTCGTCATGGCGGTAGCAGAGCCACGTGGGTCGGTTGTGCCGGTATTGCCCCTGCCCCTGCGTAGGTGAGTGGGCGGTGATCGTGTCTCCATAGTAGCAACCTGGTTCCTGGGAAACAGAGAGATCAACTCATCAGCACTGCGAGGAAAAAGGGTTGACAACCAGTGCCCCAGCGTCATTCCATTCTCCACGTCTATAAGAAGGACCCATGCTAACACATTGCAGAACGGAATGCCCCATGTTCTACTACCCCTATTTCCGGTGAGTTTCACGCCAGGTCCGCCATTTGCTTGGCGGGACCCGGCGCCGGATATCTGGATCCGGTGACACATCAATCTACTGGTGTCTCGAACGCTACTAATATCCACATTGAGGAGAAGAACTTCACATCGAGTTCACCATTTCTGTTTCTGACACTTTCGCCGGGGCGCGCGCATTCGTCTGTGGAGGACGCGCTGTTGTTGCCCTGCATTCCCGCTTTCCAAAGGCGGGCGACATTCTCTCCTTGTTCAGGGACGTTTGCTCCTTGATCGAAACGAGATGATGGGATGTCGGTTCTTCCTTCTGTGGATTCCTCCTCAGAACTCGTCACCTAGTCCGGGTCTCCCTCATAGATTTCATACGTTGTTCGTGAAACTCTTCCCAGTGTCATGTTTCTATGGACGCCGGTTAATTACACTGCTTCTGTCAGGACATTCTAAAGGGTCCGGTCAGGGAAGCAACCTTCAGTCGGGGGAGTAGTCACGTCGAGACATCAGTAGCGTGTCTGAACGCTGGGGAACTGGTGTGTCTGTCTTTTGTCCCTTGTTGTAGGTCTTCTCGAGGGCATGGAGGCCCGAGGCATCCCACATCGAGCGCAGGGAATTATATGTCATCTGAGGTTTTCCTCAGCTTCCCATGTTTATCATGGGGAATGCCGCGAGTTTAACGTCTTGCGGAGACGGAATGAGGGTGATCAGAACATCCCATAGAGGCGGATCAGATTGGTATATCCCTAAGAGAGAACACCTGGAAGGTTAACCAAGGGGGTGGGTCAGAATGCCCAATGAGGACGAATTTGAGGTGGTGCGCTCCATGGAGGGGAGATTTCACACCGTAATGGTTGATCTGAAAACCACTGAGGGCGGATCAGGGAGAATACACCCCAGAATGGGCAATAAATGTTGGGATTGAACCTCGTGAGGTTTCCTACATACCACACCTTGACATTGATCAAAGTCCCCGTAGTTCATAATGGTGTGTCGGCGAACCGACGCGAGTGAGGACCTTGGCCCAGATGGTGTGGGGCTTACACACTAGGTTGTCGGGGTGTTGATGAACCGACGTGAAGAGGGTCGTAGTGACCAATAGGTGGTGGGCTTGAACCTATGGGAGGCTTCCTACATACCATGCCTTAACATGGATCAAAGACCTCGTAGTTCAAATGGGTTTCATCGGTGAACCGACATGAAATCAGACCCAGGGGTCCACTAGTGGTGGGCTTGAACCTTGTGAAGGATTCCTACGTACCATGCCATGACATGGATCAAAGACCACGTAGTTCAGGTTGGACGCCGGAAGGCCGAAGTGAATGAGGAGGACTAGGGGGGTCCTAGTGGTGGCGGGCTTGGACCTCGTGGAGGCTTCCTACGTACCATGCCCTAGCACGGATCAAAGACCACGCAGTTTAGGTGATGGAAGTCGTCATCGAACCGACGTGAAGGTGGACCTTGGTCCAATGAGAGATTGGCTTGAACCTTATGGAGGCTTCCTACGTACCATGCCTTGACATGGATCAAAGACCTCGTAGTTCGGGTTGGTTGCAACGGCTTGCCTTCGGACTGAAACGTAGTTTAACATCATGCTGAACGAAGGTTGGTCACAACGGCTTGCCATCGGACTGGAATGCAGTTTAACGTCATGATGGACGAAGGTGGAACTCGACGTGAATGAATGACGGGTGGGCTTGAACCTCGTGGAGGCTTCTTACGTACCATGCCTTGACATGGATCAAAGACCTCGTAGTTAAAATGGGTGTGCAGTTTAATGTCATGCGGGACGAGGGAATACAGTTTAACGTCATGCTGGACGAGGTATTGTTATGTCCCATGCTTACTCTAAGCCCACATGAGTCATGCTCGGTGTGAGAAACAAGAGGCAGCAAGAATTTGACGATCACATCACGAAGGGTGCGTCCGTGAGAAGCGAAGAGGGGCTTATGCATTAGGCGTCCCATGGTGCTGGGACTTACTCCAGGATGGAGGCCCGAGGTCGACAAAGCGCAGCGGGAGAGGGATTTGGGACCGAAGAAAGGAGGAGCCTCGTTCCCTATTACGCCCCATGCTGTCCTTGGGGACCGAAGATGAAAGGAGGAGCACCGTTCCCCATCACGTCCTTGGCTGGCTTTGGCGCCGAGGAAGTGAGGAGGAACAGGGGTGCTGCCTCTTGCAAGAAAGGTTAGGGGCTTACACCAAGGTGGTTTCCCTTCTCCCATGGACACACGCCGCTTCGATAAGGAGGATATCATCCCTTGTGGGGGGGTGATCCCATTCTCGTGGAGATGAGTGGTGTAAAGAATGTCCGAGCTGGGGGGACCCTATGTGTGGGGTACGGGGCCAGGTCACAGTTTAACGTCATGTGTTGAGGATGTGGTGCTTGGCAGTTTAATGTCCTGCAGCTTGGACGAGGTGGGTTCACTCTGTACCCCTATGACTTAAATGACCGGCACCCTTTTCTCCTTGGGGGAGGGAAGGTACCAGTAAGGCCGTTGTAAAAGGGGGTCGCGGAGCGAACCATCGAGGAAAACACGTTAGCGTGGCTATGTGAAGAAGCAATAGCCGTTAGCGTGCCTATGAGAAGAATCATTAGGCGAAGCAACGCTACGAGTGGTGTTGTCCGTGGGACTTTGAAATCACATCATGCAAACCTGGAGGGTCGCACGGGAAGAGGAATTGCCAAGCAGAGGAGTGTGCTTCGCGAAGTGGAGTGCCTTGGCCTTAGCATGGGGCATAGGTGTGGATGGGGGGTGCTTCGCGAAGTGGAATAGTATTCGCGGAGCACTGCCTCGTGAAGCAGAGGTGCCTCGCGAAGCAAGGTGCCGCGAGGCAGTGTGTTTCGCGATGTGTAGCGATCCTGCCTTAGCATGGGGATCACTAGTATAGGATGGGTGTTTTGCGAAGCATAAACGCTCTGCGGCTGCCCGGGTTCCCTTGGGAATCCCCTTCCTTTGCGAATGCCCTTGGGCTTCGCTAAGGGAATCCCTCTCGGAAGAGGGGCACAAAACGAGACAAAGCGAAGGCGTCACGCGAAGTAGAAGTACCTCGCAGAGCTCATGATTCCCGGGGCGAAGGGTGCTTCGCGATTCGGGAGAGGAGAAGCCGAAAGGTCAGATTGTTCATCCCTGGGATCGGGGGGAACCCGGTATTTATAGGCAATGGGCACCGCGAAGCAGAACTCACGCGGCGCGAAGGGGCGGCGGTTGCTTCGCGGCGGGCTCGCGAACGTCAGGTCGTTCGCGGAGAGGTACCGCCTCCGGGGCTTCGCGGCGGGATCACGAACGCCAGGCCATTCGCGGAGAGGTACCGCCTCCGGGGCTTCGCGGCGGGCTCGCGAACGTCAGGCCGTTCGCGGAAAGGTACCGCCTCCGGGGCTTCGCGGTGGGCTCGTGAACGTTAGGCCGTTCGCGGAGAGGTATCGCCTCCGGGGCTTCGCGGCGGGCTCGTGAAGGTCAGGCCGTTCGCGGAGAGGTACTGCCTCCGGGGCTTCGCGGCGGGATCGCGAACGTCAGCCGTTCGCAGAGAGGTACCGCCTCTGGGGCTTCACGGCGGGCTCGGGGGTGCTTCACATCGGCGCTTCGCGAGGCAGCGTGCAGGGCTTCTTTTTCGGGGTGCGGGGGGGGGGGGGGGGGGGGGCTGTCCGGGGTGCGGGGGAGGGGTGTCCGGGGTGCGGGGGGGCTGTCCGGGGTGCGGGGGGGCGTCCGGGGTGCGGGGGGGCCTGTCCGGGGGTGCGGGGGCCCTGTCCGGGGTGCGGAGGGGCTGTCCGGGGTGCGGAGGGGGGGGGGCTGTCCGAGGTGCAGGGGCCATCCGGGGTGGGGGGGGGAGGGCCGAGGGGGGGGAGGGCTGAGGGCGGAGGCCGGAGGCTGGAGGTCAGATAGGTAGGAGACGGAGGGGGCGGAGGCCGGAGGGCGGAGGCCATAGGGCGGAGGGACGTCGGAGGGGAGCAGAGGATGGATGGAGAGCGGCCGGAGCGGGAGGGCAGAGGGCGGAGGGCGCGCAGAGGGCGGAGGCCGACGGGGGTGGCGGCGAGCGATGGAGGGTGGCGGGGCGCACGGGAAGGGCAGCGACGAGGTGGGGGGGGGGGGGGCTAGGTTGAGGCGACGGTGGGGGGGCACCGAATCCCTAAGTTTTTTTTTACAAAGGGCAGCGACCGCCATTGGCAGTCGCTATTGAGTACCTACAGCGACCGCCAAAGGCGGTCGCCCGTGTCAGGGGGCTTCAATGCCCAAAATTCTAGTAGTGCATTACATAGAAAAGCAGGCAACATACAATGTAGAAATATGCTCAGCGAGACTCAAACTTGAGACCTCGCTGAGACCCACAAGGGCAGCCACCACTGAGCTACACCCTGTGAGCATGATATATAAAGGTTAACTTGAATAGATTCATATATCTGTTGCAAAGGGTTGTATATGATATATTGAAGAATATATTCTTGAGGTAATAAGTAAAGACTTATTATTTAAATTGATCTGCTAAAGTATATCTCAAGGAATGTCATACGGTCATGGATATACTTAGGGGTGTGTGCTTATTATCAATCCTTCTTACCTGAGGTTGGTGAGATGTCTAGCATCAGAACCTTCATGCATTGATACCCTACTTATGCAAGTCACCATATAAACTCAGCTAATCAGGGGGTGGTTGGGTATGTTGTTGATCAAGTTGCCGGTTGGAGTGAAACTCAGATGGGATTTGTCCACTTATATGACAAGAAAAGACTTATGACCCTTGATTGAATTAGACTGAGGAAATGCATGGTCATGCTTAGTTGTTTCACATATGATGTTTTCAACTACTTGGATAAGTGACATGTGATGTGCTTATCAGATAGATGAATGACATGTGATGTATTCATCCACTTGGTCAGTCTTTTTAGGAGAATCAAGAAAATAATGAGAGGTCTATACTAGATTGACGTGTTCCATGTCTAGTGGTTGCTCGATGTCATGGACAAAGTAATTATATAAGATACATATGATGTATATGATACATCTTGCGGTGGACATGTTTGTATAAAGATATGAGTATGTTTGATGGAGACCACATCAGACCCCTTAGTAGTTTGAGTACCACTGATGTTTTGCTAGAGGTCGTTCTTTGATTACATCTATAAAATAGAGATTTAATAGTTGTTGTAAACGCTGCTAAGGTTTGTAGGGTCACACAATTAGGCCTCTGGATAAGGATGAAATTTTAGACAAAGTGTTTGTTCAAAATGAAGAGAGTTTGATGGAAAACCATATCCAAAAGAGTTTGGATGGATTCACAATGAGTTGTGAAATTTTCCACAAAGCACTTATGGATTTTAGTGCAAATTGAAGATTGGTGAATATGCACTAAAATAATTAAATAAAATATTTAATTTAGGTTCATTTATCTTCCAAGTGGTTTTATTAAATGATAATCTGTTATGAATGGATTAAATGGCTTGAATATTCATTGGATATGATTCAATGAATTAATGACAATAAGAATAAATGTATATTGATACATAAATATGACTGACGTGTTTCATTTAATGAAACGCGCCATAGATGGATATATAAAGGGATGTGATCCCTCATGTTGTATACAACCGATTGTCTGTAAGCCTCACAATCCCCTCTTCCTCTCATACCATTATTCATCTCTAAGATGAAGACGTCGGCACCCCTTTAGCATTCAGGTATCATCGCGATACGATCAAGAATCCATTGGTCGGTGTTCCCCCCTCTAAGGTAGGGTGCTTTTATTCACTGTTTTGTGATCTTTATCAAGCATTCTCCTTCACCAAGAAAAATATTGTTGTTGTTGGCGTTTTCCAGGTACTAATAAATATTAATTACTATTAAATATTATCTAAATAAAATTATTTACTATTTAATAATATTAATTTCTAATAAATTTTGATTACCAATTAATAATTATTAATATTTAATAGTAAATGTTAATAGTTAAATATTATCCAGTTATTATTATTATTATATTATTATTTATTAACAATTAATTAGTAATTAATATTTATTATTAATTAATTACTCATTATTATTAATAATATATTATTAATTCTGCATAGGAAAGGAGAAGGTGAATCTCGCATTTGAAATTCATGAGAATTTTCAGGACAAACCCCCTTATAAAAGAGTTCAAAAGTTTTTGTCATAATTTCATATTGGTTTAATTATAACAACGCTATATATTTAATAACAGTTAAACCATATTGAAAAAATTTGTTATATATATATAAACAAGAAAAACAAAAAAATTAAATATACAAACATGTATTTAAAATTATGTAATTTTTTTTTATGTTCGGGCAAAGGTGTTCACTCCTTTGCTCAGAGTTTCTGGGCAAAAGCATTAACGCCTTAAACACTTTTGGCCTCTTTTAAAGGATGCCAAAGATATTAGGGCTCTTGATGCCTTTGTGCCTTGGTTTTAAAAATATTTTAAACTTAGACTTATTTTCTTATTTTCTTATTTTTTGAAAAACTTATATGTAAAGACTCGAAATTTCCATGTAATTTTTTTTAAATATATGGGAATTTTACGAGTCTGTGAAAATTGACGAAGCATGATTCCAAGGCCCAGAGTGCCCGAAATGAATTTCTGAACTTTTGTTCGGGTACGTTCAGTAAACGTGCGTGCAGGTTTTTCTAACTTTTAAACCGGTGCTCAGAATTGAAATCTGAGGGCACCGTTGAACTCGCAGCACCGATATTCGCTTAAGGCGACTTTCATCTCGACCACAGTGAGTCAAGAGTGAAAGATAATTTTTGGGTTTTTCGTGAAAGAATAAAATAAAATAAAAGTTGCGTAAAATTTAATTTAATTTTTCTTTAGGATCTCCCAAGTGGATGTTGAGAGGTGGGGACCACCTGAACTAAAACCTCTCAACATAGGTTATGGTGGTGGGGACCACCCGAGCCTAACCTCCCATGTGGGTTATGGTGGTGGGGACCACCCGAGACTTAAACCTCTTGAACTCTCTCTTAATGGGGAGAAACCTCTTGAGCTCCCCTTGTTTAATTACGCCACCCACTTAATTAATTATGCCACCTCCATCAATTAATTAAGCTATTTTGAAATTGTGCCAACAAACATAATAGATGGCATAATCTATTATTTTGGGCTACCTTTTCATTTTGGTGGAATTGGGGAGAGGAGAAGTATTGGGAGGATTACACATCTTCCACGAAGAACGCCGACTTCAACTTCTTCCTCGGAAGCACCTTGCGAAGGCAACCAACGTAGGACGTCTTCGACGACCGTCCTTCCCTCCTCATCGTCGACAACGAACAATCCGAGGTAGGGGTTATTATTGAATTATTGAATTCTCTCAATTAATTTCCTCGTTCTTGGAAAGCATGGCGAACGTGGATCAACCAAAATGAGTTGACCCACGATTCATATTAAATTGTAGAGTTTGTCGTTCTTGACTCCTGATTTTTGTTGAGCCGCTTGCTACCGCTCTAAATGCGGAGGGTGCGGGCCAAACAAACATGGCCCGACCCCTCCACCGTTCTACTTCTTGGGTGTGTTCTTCACAATGGGACGAAGGCGACGAAGTCAACGGTACCGCCGCCCATGGCCTCCGTGCCCCACGACGCTCCGCCACCACCTGCGGTCTGTCGCGCCGCCCCGATCGAGCCGCCCTGCGGCACCCTGCGGCACCCTGCGGCTTCCCCGCGTCGCCCCGGCCGAGCGGCCTCGCGGCACCCCCATGGCCTGTCGCGCCACCCTGCGGCCTCGCCGCGCCGCCCCGACCGAGCTTCCCCACGGCGCCCCCGCGGCCACGCCGTACCCCCCCCCCCCCCGACCGAGCCGCCCCGCGGCACCCCTGCGGCCGGGCCTCCCCGGCCGAGCCGCCCCGCGGCCTCGCGCCCTAGCGGCACCCTCGCGGCCTCGCGGCCACCCGCGGCCCCTCGCGACCTGCCGAGCCGGACCCAGCAGGTCGGGCCGTTGGTATAGATCATATTTCCAGTAGTGGAAGTTGCTTCTTTTAACTTAAATGTTCTGATTTATAATTTTTTTTGTTAATAATAATTTCCCAGGCATTATTTAAACTTGCAATATTATATAAAATGAACTTGTGTTGGATTTTTCAATTTTTAACTAGTTGTTTGAATTTAAGTAGTTAATGTTTTTAATTTATATACATTATATATTTCCATTATTGTGTTTTTCCTCTAGCAAAAAAAATGAATGTTTAGTTTTAATGTATTAATTTGTAATATTATATAAATTATAATTTCAACTATTTTATTAATTTTATAAATTGATTTTTCATTCATTAATTTTAAAGATGGACAAAATACTAGTATATCATGGGTTTATTGATTTACTCACATTAGTCAGATTGCATTAATAGAAATTAAAATTTTGTGTCATATTTCATGTTGATTCATTTTTTACCATGTGTATTGGTGTTTCACGAGATAAATGGAACAATTATTGATATATGAACTTACGTATCTCTCTGCAGAGCATCACACAACATAAATAAACTCCCCCAGAACTTGAACTCAGTCGAGTCGTGACTAACTGTACCACCTACCAATGAGGTGAGTGGTAAATGGAATGATCATTAATGTAACATAACGGAATAAAACAAGATGGAATTGAATTTTATGTTTTATTGTTTGGAAGTTTTATAATGGAATGAAATGGTCAAATCCAATGATTATTGGCATCCGAAAGACCCATGATCAAATTTGGGTGGAGGTGAATTTTCGAGTTACTATACCAGTATTGTAGACATCTAAAAAGACTCATGATCAAATCCAGGTGGTGGTGAATTTCCAGGTCACTTTAGCAGTACTGTAGCAGTTGTTGTAGCAAGTACTGTGCGGTACTGTGGCAACCAGAACTATTCATCCGATTTGGGCCTTCGAACAACTGGTTTGGACCGATGCGTCTCAGGGCCTTCGAGCTAGCATGTACTGTACTTGACATCCGAAAGGACCCATTATCAAATCTTGGTGGTGGTGAATTTCCGGGTTACTCTAGTAGTATTGCAGCAGTTACTGAAACTGGTACTGTGCAATACTGTAGCAGCTAAAACTATTTATCCGATTTGGGCTTTCGGGCCACCGGTTTGGACCTATGGGTCTCGGGGCCTTCGGGCCACAGGGCCTTCAGGCCACCAAAGGCGTTTGAGCCACAGGGCTTTTTGGGTCACCAATGGCCTTCGGACCTCAAAGACTAAGAAGCAACTCATGCAGATCACATAGAAGTAAGGCCCAGAAGAGGATTTATAGCAAGTAGCAGCCGTCATAGCAAAGCTAGCCGAATTGGCAGAATGAGAGGGTATGACAACAACTTTCTATACCATGCACTGTGCAACTCTGCACGGTGACATACTAGCCGACCAACAATGCAAAAGTGGAGAGCTAGACGCCTTCAATGATGCAAATGCTGGGGAAGGGCAGTTCAAGTGTAGTTTGGTGGGGTCTTCGGGTCTTGTATTGAGTGTTGTGCCTCTGGCCCTCCAGGTCATGTATTGAGACGTTGTGACATTGGGCTTACGGGTCATGTAAGAGTTCGCTTTCAACCCAATTAAAAAGGAGATTATCTAAAATAAATAAAAAATCAAGACCTTCGGACCATTCAAGCAAGGACTATTTGAAAAAATATATAAAATAAATATAATAAATAAAATTTTAATGTATTTATCAACAATTATCATTATGATTTTTATCTGATTTATATTTTATATTTAATTAAAATTATAATTAGTTATAATTAGTCCAAAATCAAAAATCAATTGCAAAAAAACATAAATCAGAGAAGCATCTCCATTCTGCCGGGGGGAAGACCCACTACAAACCAGATCTCATCGCCATTGTCCATGTCGCTCGCGAAGACCATGAAAATCCGCCCAATGCACACACCAGGGATGAGACAGCAATTCTAAAGCCGTAGAAGCTGGATATCGGCCCGGGCCGACACCGCACCGCCACGAGAATCCCTATCAAGCTTAGGAGGAATTGGGAATGGAGGGGCCATCCACGGTGCAAATCGCCGAGGCAACCGGTTCCCCAACGTTTCCGATGCCGCTGCAACAAATGTCTGCCTCCATGATCTCATCGAGCACAAAGGTGGGTTGCACTATAATTAGTCCATTTCATCATTAACCTTATTATGTCCTCAAACATGTAATTCCAATGCATCTAAAATTAAACCGCTAAAATTCAATATAAAATACGCGTTCTGTTCTGTTCTGTTCCCCCCTCTCTAATTTTCCATAACCGGAGACCGATCCCCACTGGGAGGATCCGAGGAGGGTTTTTCTTCTCCCGCCGTGTATGCCCGCGAATAAACTTCCGAAATTCCCCAAATTAGGATGCAATTGCAGCACGTTTTTCACCGGCTGTATTCCATCTGACGGAATCTGGCCGGGCTTGCATCTCTGTACGGCGGTAAGATCACGTTAGTTGGTGTTTGCCTGAGGAATGCCGATGGACCTTGATCTTGCAACTGATTGGTTAAGTAACTTGTCTATAAGCATCGTTGAAAGCATCCTGTCACGGCTCCCAATTAGGGATGCTGTTAGAACAAGCATCTTATCAATTAAATGGATGTACCGATGGACTACTCTTACAACCCTCGTGTTTAATGAAAAATGATTTCCTCTTTCAAATGATCGAGAACTTGATGAGAGTAGTCTGGTTAATTTCATTACACAAGTCCTCTTACTTCACCAAGGGCCGATTCACAAGTTCCAACTTTCAACACCAGGCTTGCAAAGAATTGATGCTTGAAATGGGTGATGGGGAGTGGTTTAAGACACCTTCTTGTCTCTTTTCTTGTCGAAAATTGACCAAGTTGGAATTGTTTCGCTGCGAATTGGATGCGCCCCTTGCCTTTAAAGGGTTTCCTTGTTTGAAGAGCCTCACTCTTCATCAAGTCTCGGTTTCTTCTGATGCTATTGAATGTCTCATCGATAACTGTCATCTTCTTGAGATTTTGTCATTGTCATACTTTGATAACTTCATTCTCAATATACGTGCTTCGAATATCAAATTCTTATGTCTAGAAGGAGAATTTAATGGCGTCTGTCTTGAGCATACACCAAGCCTGGTTTTCCTTTCAGTAGTGATGTACATGGGCGATGACATTGTGGAGTAGCTCAAACAAATCTCCAGTTGCAATTTTGAGAAGCTCCTTGGTGGTGTGCCTCATCTTGAAAGTCTCATTGGGCATGTCTATTTCATGAAGTTTTTGAGTATAGGCAATGATCTTGGGAGGCTTTCTATTATGTTTGGCAATCTAAAGAATATTGAACTCTATCAAGTGAGTTTTGAAGATACAACAGAGATACAAATTGTTATCCGCCTGATTACAAATTCTCCCAGTCTGCAAGAACTTCATATCTCAGGCTCTTCAAACACAATAGCTTCCCTCGAAGCACCTGATTTGGATCTCTGGAAGCAACAGAATTCGAATGTTTGCACATTCAAACATCTTCGAACTGTTTATATGGGTGATTTGTGTGGCATTCCAAATGAGATGGAATTCATCAAATTTTTGCTGGAACATTCTCCGGTGCTTGAAGTAATTAGCATCCAACTTGGTGTATATACGATGGATGCAAGCTTGAATATGCTGGTGGAATTAGTAAGGTTTCGACGGGCATCCGCTCGGGCAGAAATTTTGTTCCTGCAATATTGAAATGATGTCGTCCTTTTCCTTTCATGTTCCTTCGCATGGGTAATTTTTGTGTTTTTTTTGCATGGTGTATTGGCAGATGACTAAGAGAAGTTTATTCCAATGAACTACCTCCACACCTATTTTTCTGGATTTGTTTATAACTAATCAGGTTCTTCATTGAAATAAATTTGTCTCCTTGATCTCAAGATGTCATTTTGCCTATTTCAATAATGGGATGTATGAGTTTTTTTTAAGTCACTATCTAATACGTTTTAGGATTAGACACAACAAACCGATATTAGTGCACAAATGCAATAACATCCATATATTAGTGGTGTATCTCATCTTGAAAGTCTCATTGGACATGTCTATTTCACAAAGTTTTTGAGTATAGGCAATGATCTTGGGAGACTCTCAATTATGTTCAACAATCTTAAGAATATCGAACACTATCAAGTGAGTTTTGAAGCTGCAAGACTCAATTATGTTCAACAATCTTAAGAAAATTGAACTCTATCAAGTGAGTTTAGAAGCAACAACATAGATACCAATTCTGCATGATGTATTGAGATCAAGAATTTTATTCTTGCAGGATTGACGGTAGTCTTTCTTTTCATGTTTTTTCTTACGGGCTATTTATTTGTTTTTTTACATGATGTATTGGCCAACAACAATGGTGACATACTTCAATGTTCAACTTCCCCGGATATTTCGTAATGAAATATATAGGTTGTTTTTTTTAAAAGGTGTCAGACTTCAATGTTTACCTTCCCTAGATATTTTATAATGAAATATATAGCTTATTTTTTTTACAAGTCACTATCAAATATATTTTAGGAATTGACAACAAAGAATTATTAGGGCATAAATGTAATTACATGCATCTATTTGTGGTAATTCAGTTTTTTTTTATTTGACACATACGCAACATATGTTAATTATACAGTTAAAATTGAAGAACGTTTTGCTTTTTTACAATCTATTGAATTTACATAAATAATTCAATACATGTACACACCACAATTACAATTCTATTGAGTGATAAAATTAGAAAAAAAATTAAAATTAATTTCTTGAGTCTAAAGGGGGTATATGTCACGACCTGTCTCTCGGGGCCCGTGCCGTGACTAACCTCAAGCCCGCTTTTCATAGGTCACGGGCTGACGACTAGCACCAGAGGCGTATTCCCTAAAACTGGGAAGTCATTGTCTTTATAACCTGTAAACACACGCAACCAAGCACACAACAAAATACGAACGCAAGTCAACTGTATAGCAAAAAGAGTGTTGAAAGTAAAAGGGGTCAAAATATAAGCCTAACATTAATAGTACAAGTACAACTGAAATACAATACAACTGAAGAAAAAGAAAGGCAACTACTAGGTCGTCCTTCGAGGTTCCTACCTGAATGGTAGGTACAGATCGTCTCCTCATCACTCCACGTTCACCCGTCTCCTCTGTGTATCGACACGCCGTATGGTCCACCTCCAGGCACCGTCCAATCCTGGTACTCTTAGGCTCAGTCAGCGCTGTCCGTCGTCTCCACCAAACATAACGAGGTGCGGGCATAGCCCGTGCATGAGTGAGTATAACGATACTCAGTAGGGACCCCGAGACCCTCAAGGTCTCACAAAATCCACAAAGGATAAACCTCAAAGCATGAAGTTAACCGTCAACCCTACTTAGGTATATGCCCACACATATACCTAAGTTATCAAGCATACCTATCTCAATCATGAGGAAACACATGGTCCAACCCAAAAGCACAAAGCTCAACTGTTCCACAAAGGAAAACCACAAAGGCATGTACCACACAGGTACGTCACACAGAAGAATACAACCAAGGTATTATCACAAATGAAAGTACTATACAGGTACGAACTCAGCTCACACCAGGTATAACTTAAGTACAGTAGTAGAGATGATTAGATGTAACTACTGAATCATCTTATTCTGTAAATGAGCTGACCCACACAGGATCGCTAGGAGCTGACCCACACAGGATTGCTAGGAGCTGACCCACACTGGATCGCTAGGAGCTGACCCACACTGGATCGCTAGTCATTCTTCTCGTCACAGCCGGCTACTGGGTTCCCCGCACTAGGCTTGCTCGTCTCCGGGAGGGTCCACTCCCCAAGTCACTGGTCGATACTTCAACTGCCACGAAGTCCCACAAAGAAGTATCTCAAAGGTTCGCCACGTCATAGGGGTCTCAATGCAACAGACGACGCATCAATCAGACGCCCGGTCTGTGAGTTATTTCGTCATAGGAGTTTTGTTCTATGTTCCTTTTACTATGACATATCTACCCTAATCATATTTTCACATATTTAGATGAGGTTCAATGATTTGGTCTCGGCTCGGGCTACGTCTGCATCGGCGATGGTGGTTCTCATCCAGTAATGATGATAGCATCTACATCGGTCCCTCCCCCACCGGTGGGGGAGGGACCTCCTCCGTCCTTCGAATGAACGGCATCTCACATTCCCCCCTATCCAACCGAGATTCCCTTCCCTCTTTTCCAAAAATGTCATTATGCCCCATGGTCCCTGATTTATATGGTGGTTTCCCTTATTTATTAATTTCTTCACCAAATTTTATTGAGGCTTCATCTCTCCATAATATCACATTAGTTGCTCGTTTCAATCCACACTGATCTTTTGTGGATGCATTTGATAGATGCATATTCGGGTTTTGGGGTATTCAAGATTGTTCCACAATTGTCCTGCACGATAGAAGAAATATGATGATTCACTTTTCCTCATAGGAATAATTAATTACGGCTTGGTCGAGTGCCCCCATAATTGCAATGACTATCATTTTTATCTCTTCTGGTGGACCATAAATTTACACATGAAGCATGATGAACTAAATATGGTAGCCTCGGTAAGAATCCCTGGACATACCTTACCTTTTCAAAACCCTACAATCATGCACATTTTTGGGAAAATGGTTAGTTGATATCTGTGCTTGGACAGCAGGACCTGTCCTTTTTTAAAACCCTGTTGCTCCACGAATTTTTTTGGAAGTGGATGTTTCAAAGGTGCCAACTGAGTATATATGGATTTGTGTGTGGGAGAAGTTCCGATGGAAACAGTTCATGGATTTTGAGGCATGGTTTAACTTTTTTTCTACCAGAAAGTGAATGGGACATAATATGGTTCAATTTAAAAGGGGAGTAATTTCATGAGATCCATAGAGAATGGGGGCCTCAGAATTTTGTGGCAAGGGTCAAGGGCTAGTTGAAGGTTTGGCCGGAAAGTGCTAGGATACAGGTTCTATTCCAGATCCAGCCCTTGGTGTTCATCGTGCTTCTCAAGAGGGTTAATTTTTTTCTTATATTTTCAATTATCTGAACAAAGATCTTGTTATTTATATTAGTCTTCTGCCAGGGCCTTTGGGTCAAGCTAAACCAGTGGTGGGTTCTGTTGTTAATGCTGGTATTCCGGTTCCTTTGGAGACCTCCAAATTTGTGAATGGATATGTTTTTATTGGGGAATTTGAGATAGGAAAGGGGGATGAGTGATGTGAAATTAATGCTTCATATGTAAAGGAAATTCTCTCTAGCCTTGGAAATACTAGGAGAGAGTGTTCTTTGCAACATGAGTTTCTTTGAGTGAGTTGGTCTAGCCCGAGAAGTGAGTTTCAAGTCATGTTGGGTAACCACTTTGATGATGAAGATCCTGGCCAGGAGGCAGAATTAGAAGATAATCCCAATGAAGAAGGGGGTTTTCATTGGGATATATCTGGTCATGTGTCACCAGGTACATTATCAAAAGGCAGTGCACATGATTGTTTTTTATAATGAGCTCTGCGGTTCCAGGAGGAGGATGGGTTGGCATGAAAACAAGAAAGGCCAAAAGGATTACTCTTATTTACTGTTACCAATAGAGACTCGTTCAACTTATAAAGTGAAATCCAAGAATATATAATGTGGTATTAATTATGATGGGAAGTCTTCCCGACTGGAGGTTGTGGTATACAAGGTAGCTTCTTCTAAGGGTGACCTGCAGGCCCGTGCAGAAGCTCCTATGGAGCTGCTCCTTCATTCTGGTGAATCTATGGAAGATGAATACTCAAGAAATGACTCCACATAATTTGTTGTTAATATGATGGTAAGAACCATTTTTGTGGATACTACATAGGAGCATAGTGATTGGATTTACAAGTAGAACTTGATTTTAGTTCGAGGCTTCAATGAATTGAAAATCACGCGAGAGGAGATCTTACAAATGTGGGATAAACTGATGATGTGCTTAGAATACCTTATTAAGGATGATCCAAAAACATCACTAACTTATATTTACTGGAATATATTTAGGGATAAGAATTTCACGAATTTCATTATAAAATATCCAGGGAAGGTAAACATTGAAATCTGACACCTTTTAAAAAAAAACAACCTATATATTTCATGACGAAATATCTAGGGAAGTCGAACATTGAAGTCTTCCACCTTTGTCGTTGGCGAATACATCATGTAAAAAAACAAATAAATAGCCCGTAAGAAAAAACATGAAAAGAAAAAGACTACCGTCAATCCTGCAAGAATAAAATTCTTGATCTCAATACATCATGCAGAATTGGTATCTATGTTGTTGCTTCTAAACTCACTTGATAGAGTTCAATTTTCTTAAGATTGTTGAACATAATTGAGTCTTGCAGCTTCAAAACTCACTTGATAGAGTTCGATATTCTTAAGATTGTTGAACATAATTGAGAGCCTCCCAAGATCATTGCCTATACTCAAAAACTTTGTGAAATAGACATGTCCAATGAGACTTTCAAGATGAGATACACCACTAATATATGGATGTTATTGCATTTGTGCACTAATATCAGTTTGTTGTGTCTAACTCCTAAAACGTATTAGATAGTGACTTAAAAAAAACTCATACATCCCATTATTGAAATAGGCAAAATGACATCTTGAGATCAAGGAGACAAATTTATTTCAATGAAGAACCTGATTAGTTATAAACAAATCCAGAAAAATAGGTGTGGAGGTAGTTCATTGGAATAAACTTCTCTTAGTCATCTGCCAATACACCATGCAAAAAAAACACAAAAATTACCCATGAGAAGGAACATGGAAGGAAAAGGACGACATCATTTCAATATTGCAGGAACAAAATTTCTGCCCGAGCGGATGCCCGTCGAAACCTTACTAATTCCACCAGCATATTCAAGCTTGCATCCATCGTATATACACCAAGTTGGATGCTCATTACTTCAAGCACCAGAGAATGTCCCAGTAAAAATTTGATGAATTCCATCTCATTTGGAATGCCACACAAATCACCCATATAAACAGTTCGAAGATGTTTGAATGTGCAAACATTCGAATTCTGTTGCTTCCAGAGATCCAAATTAGGTGCTTCGAGGGCAGCTATTGTGTTTGAAGAGCCTAAGATATGAGGTTCTTGCAGACTAGGAGAATTTGTAATCAGGCGGATAACAATTTGTATCTCTGTTGTATCTTCAAAACTCACTTGATAGAGTTCAATATTCTTTAGATTGCCGAACATAATAGAAAGTCTCCCAAGATCATTGCCTATACTCAAAAACTTCGTGAAATAGACATGCCCAATGAGACTTTCAAGATGAGGCACACCACCAAAGAGCTTCTCAAAATTGCAACCGGATATTTGTTCAAGCTGCTCCACAATGTCATCACCCATGTACATCACTACTGAAAGGAAAACCAGGCTTGGTGTATGCTCAAGACAGACGCCATTAAATTCTCCTTCTAGACATAAGAATTTGAGATTCGGAGCACGTATATTGAGAATGAAGCTATCAAAGTATGACAATGACAAAATCTCAAGAAGAGGACAATTATCAATGAGTCATTCAATAGCATCAGAAGAAACCGAGACTTGATGAAGAGTGAGGCTCTTCAAACAAGGAAATCCTTTAAAGGCAAGGGGCGCATCCAATTCGCAGCGAAACAATTCCAACTTGGTCAATTTTCGACAAGAAAAGAGACAAGAAGGTGCCCTAAACCACTCCCCATCACCCATTTCAAGCATCAATTCTTTAAGATCATTCCTTGAAAGAAAAAGTAGCCATTGATCAATGTCTGGACTACTTCGCAAGCCTGGTGTTGAAAGTTGGAACTTGTGAATCGACCCTTGGTGAAGTAAGAGGACTCGTGTAATGAAATTAACCAGACTACTCTCATCAAGTTCTCGATCATTTGAAAGAGGAAAGCATTTTTCATTAAACACGAGGGTTGTAAAAGTAGTCCATCGGTACCTCCATTTAATTGATAAGATGCTTGTTCTAACAGCATCCCTAATTGGGCGCTGTGATATGATGCTTTCAACGATGCTTATAGGCAAGTTACTTAACCAATCAGTTGCAAGATCAAGGTCCATCGGCATTCCTCAGGCAAACACCAACTAACGCGATCTTACCGCCGTACAGAGATGCAAGCCCGGCCAGATTCCGTCAGATGGAAGACAGCCGGTGAAAAACGTCCTGCGATTGCATCCTAATTTGGGGAATTTCAGAAGTTTCTTCGCGGGCATACACTGTGGGAGAAGAAAAACCCTCCTCGGATCCTCCCAGTGGGGATCGGTCTCCAGTTATGGAAAATTAGAGACGGGGAACAGAATAGAACGCGTATTTTATATTGAATTTTAGCGGTTTAATTTTAGATGCATTGGAATTACAAGTCATGTTTGAGGACATAATAAGGTTAATAATGAAATGGACTAATTATAACTAATTATAATTTTAATTAAATATAAAATATAAATCAGATAAAAATCATAATGATAATTTTTGATAAATACAATAAAAAATTATTTATTATATTTATTTTATATATTTTTTCAAAGTCATTGCTTGAATGGTCCGAAGGTTTTGATTTTTTATTTATTTTAGATAATCTCCTTTTTAATTGGGTTGAGAGCGAACTCTTACATGACCCGTAAGCCCAATGTCACAACGTCTCAATACATGACCTGGAGGTCCAGAGGCGCAATACTCAATACAAGACCCGAAGGCCCCACCAAACTACACTAGAACTGCCATTCCCCAGCATCTACATCATTGAAGACGTCTAGCTCTCCACCTTTGCATTGTTGGTCGGCTAGTATGTCACCGTGCAGAGTTGCACAATGCATGGTACAGAAAGCTGTTGTCATACCCTCTCATTCTGCCAATTTGGCTAGCTTTGCTATGACGGCTGCTACTTGCTATAAATCCTCTTCTGGGCCTTACTTCTATGTGATCTGCATGGGTTGCTTCTTAGTCTTTGAGGTCCGAAGGCCATTGGTGACCCAAAAAGCCCTGTGGATCGAAGACCTTTGGTGGCCCGAAGGCCTTGTGGCCCTGAGACCCATAGGTCCAAACCGGTGGCCCGAAAGCTCAAATCGGATAAATAGTTCTGGCTGCTACAGTATTGCACAGTACCCGTTTTAGTAACTGCTGCAGTACTACTAGAGTAACCCGGAAATTCACCACCACCAAGATTTGATGATGGGTCCTTTCGGATGTCAAGTACATTACATGCTAGCCCGAAGGCCCTAAGACCCATAGGTCCAAACCAGTGGTTCAAAGGCCCAAATCGGATGAATAGTTCCGATTGCCACAGTACCGCACAGTACTTGCTACAACAACTGATACAGTACTGCTAAAGTAACCTGAAAATTCACCACCACCTGGATTTGATCATGTGTCTTTTTAGATGTCTACAATACTGGTACAGTAACTCGAAAATTCACCTCCACCCAAATTTGATCATGGGTCTTTCAGATGCCGATAGTCATTGGATTTGACCATTTCATCCCATTATAAAACTTCCAAACAATAAAGCATAAAATTCAATTTCTTCTTATTTTATTCCGTTATGTTACATTAATGATCATTCCATTTACCACTCACCTCATTGGTAGGTGGTACAGTTAGTCACGGCTCGACTGAGTTCAAGTTCTGGGGGAGTTTATTTATGTTGTGTGATGCTCTGCAGAGAGATACGTAAGTTCATATATCAATAACCGTTCCATTTATCTCATGAAAACACCAATACACATGGTAAAAAATAAATCAACATGAAATATGACACAAAATTTTAATTTCTATTAATGCAATCTGACTAATGTGAGTAAATCAATAAACCCATGATATACTAGTATTTTGTTAATCTTTAAAATTAATGAATGACAAATCAATTTATAAAATTAATAAAATAGTTGAAATTATAATTTATATAATATTACAAATTAATACATTAAAACAAAACATTCAATTTTTTTGCTAGGGAAAAAACACAATAATGGAAATATATAATGCATATAAATTAAAAACATTAACTACTTAAATTCAAACAACTAGTTAAAAATTGAAAAATCCAACACAAGTTCATTTTATATAATATTACAAGTTTAAATAATGCCTGGGAAATTATTATTAACAAAAAAATTATAAATCAAAACATTTAAGTTAAAAGAAGCAACTTCCACTACTGGAAATATGATCTATACCAACGGTTTTGGGCAAACCGTTGGTATAATTCACTAATTTGGACCTATACCAACAGTTTGACCAAAACTGTTGGTATAGGTCACATATCTGAACCTATACCAACGGTTTTCCCAAAACCGTTGGTATATGTCCATTATAGAGACCCTATGCAACGGTTTTGGCCAAACCGTTGGTATAGGTCCCAAAATCAAAGAACCTATACCAACAGTTCTCAAAACCGTTGGTATAGGTCTATATCAATGGTTTTGAGAACCGTTGGTATAAGTACATGTATTTTTAATGGAATCTTCTTACAGAGGACATTAAATAAATCAAAATTTAAAATAATTATGATAATACACATATATATTAATGAAATTATGTTCACAAAAATAAGTTAGGTTAGTGGTTAGGTCGTTCAATCACAAACGAGAGGTGCTGTGATCCAAACCCACCGAATGATTGTTTTTTGAATTACATATACCAACGGTTTTATGGAACCGTTGGTATAGATTTTCATATTACTTATACCAATGATTTTCCCAAAATTGTTGGTATAGACCTATTCCCATGGCTTAATTGCCCACGGTTCTCCAAATCGTTGGTATAGGCTATACCAACGGTTTGAAGGCACCAATGGTTCCAAATTATTGGTATAGGGTATTTTCCAGTAGTGTTCATATAAATTATTATATTTGTGAGAAAATTAAAAAATATATACTATTGCAATTTATATAATACTACAAACATATATAATACAACGAATCTATATATCTTCTAAACTTGGCATTTTTCTACCTACGTGTCACCACCTGCGACACCCACGCCTCCACCGTGCAAGGACTACCGAATAAGATCCTCCAAATTCCGCGACTCGAAACCCCAACCCTCCCTTCGTATCCACTACCCGAGTAAGAGGGTTCCAGCTCCACCGCATCTCCGGCTACCTCTGCCTCGACGATTAGGGGTAAACTTTATCCCATCGGTTTCGATCCTCCTCTTCTCCGACTAATCCGTATCCCTCCCAATGACAGTCATCGGCTACTCCGACCCTCCCGCATATCCACTATGGATTTCCTAATGGCGGGTCTCGTTCTCATAATATCCTCCTGGATATTAACAAGGGCGCACACCATAAGAAGGTGCCTCAAAGTTTTATGAGTCATCACCCCTAATGGCATGTATTATTTGTGTCCCTCAAATAACATCATCCGGCCATAGAACATATATTCAAGAACAATGTTATGGCGCTTCTGGGTTCTCATCATAGCAGGGATCCGCTATGACCCTTTAATGCAACAACTATCCTTGGGACATTATCACATGCATTGTCACACAGAAAAACAATCAAGATGTGATAAGGTGTTTATTTAATGAATAAAGTACAAAGTAGTTGGTTCTAGGTCACCAACTCCAACACCTATCTCATGCAAAATCAACCCAAATAATTAATTATAATTAAATTATAATTAATTAAATTGTCACAAGGAACCTCGAACCCTACAGCGAAAGAAAAAAACACGCCGAAAGACTTATCAGACAACGATGTCTAACCGGAACAACGACCAACCATCCAAGGGTGGTCTTTAGCACGCTTTTGACTCCATCCCAGGCAAAATCCTTTTAACAGATCGCCCCTCAACGGCGCATTCATCAACGCAGGATACCCTCTCGCCAAGCAGATCCAAGATCTCACCTTTGATCATCCAGACCTGTCTCAACAACACAGGCTCCTAACTCATGCCAAGAATCAGTAATTTATTAATTATAACACTTATAATTAATTAATTAATTAAATCTAGACTAAGCATATTGTCGGTTAACTCACCGGGCAACTCCATTACACCGAAACCATTGGCATTAGGGTGGGTTATACTCCTGACGCAACCCCGAATCTAGGCTACACAAAAGCCCCAATTAATTATACTGATTCAACAGCCGATAAAAAAAGTTCAGGCAAAAACCCCTTTGGAAAAATCGAAACGGAGTCATACCTCAACGAATCGACACACGGATGCAGATGAACACCATCTCGGGATCCCTTCTTTCAAGGCTGTAAGGAATCTTTGACGAAAACTGATGATTCGCCATCCAATTTCTCAATCGGGATTTAGCCACGACCAAAAGGCAAAAAAGATTTAGAGAAAAGGAAACATCAAGGATTGCAAAGGATAGGACTCGCCGAGAGGAATCCATCGCAACTGACGGCGATTCAATCGGATGAGAGACGAGTTTGTAGGAGCTCTCGGAAGCCCAAGTCTCTGTCTCCCGTTGCTTTTCAGTGTAAGGGGCTCGAAGGGATGTGTTGGAGTCTGTATCCCACATTGGACTTGTGGTCCGATGTGGTCCTTTTCATTCATTATAAAAGAATGTCTCCGCCTCACTTTGAGGTAAGGCAAGGGCGTTTCTCAACCTACTTACATGGTATCAGAGGAAAATTAATCTCGAACCCTCCTCAAGTCTTTTTTTTCCCCGTCGGCCTCAAGAGTTTCTCCCCGTGAGGGGCGGCGGCCCCCCCTCATGTAGGGCTGGGTTTACTTTATTCCGCCGCCCCTCCGAGCTCTCTCTCTTTTTTTTATCCCTGTCGGCGGCTCTGTCCGGCGGATCTCCCTCCCTGCCGGCTATCTATCCCAGGCAGCCTCACGGTTCTGCCCGCACCCTGCCCTCCCGGCAGTTCTCCCCCTGCCGGCACTTCCTTGCCTGGGTAAACCTCCTGCTGCGTCCTCTGCGCGCCCCTCCACGGATCCTCTACCCGGCGGCTCTGTCCGACGGATCTCCCCCCTGCCGGCACCGGCTTCCAACGCCGCCTCTCTCGCAGTCGGCGTGACGGTCCTCCTGCAGCGACGGTCCTCCCGCACGACGGTCCTCCCGCGGAGCTCCTTCCCCTCTGGATCCCGGCACGGCTCCCGTCCTCCATGCGCGCGGCTTCCGCCCCTCCTGTGGCGGTTTTCCCCGACGACGCTTCTCCCGCCCTACCCAGTAGTCTTTCCGGCTCCCCAGCGGTCTTTTTGGCTCCCCGCAACTGCCGGCTCGCTCCCGCATCTCTCGGTGAGAAGAACGGTCGGCTCCCGCATCTCTCGCTACGCACGAACCGCCCTCCTGTCAAGGCTCCCGCAACGGAATCCCAACGCGCCTCCTCCTGCGCTCCTCTTCCGGCAGCCAGCTGGCTCCAGTTCTCCCAGCGGTGCCTCTCCCCGCGTGACTCTCGGCGCTTCTCCCATGCAGCGGATCTCTCCCGCTGCTCCTCCCGGTCGCGCAGGCCCTCCCTCACGGCAGATTTCCCTCACCGGCAGATCTCCCCCCTGTCGGCGTCTCCTTCCGTCGCGGGTCCCTGCCCTTCCGGCGATTCTCCTCTCCAGCGGAGCTTCTCCCCGAAGGCCCCACCCTCCCAGCAGTCGGCTCCTCGCTCCAACGCAACGGCCCCATCCCAACGGATCCCTGATCCCTCCGGCGTCGCACTGCTGCCCTCCGGTGAACCGCTGCTCCTTCCATGTCGGCCACTTCCTGCAGACTCCCCGCCTCGCCGGCATCTCCGGGCATCTTCCCGACGGATCATCCTCTCGGCAGCTCCTTCCGTACCGGCCTCCTGCGGCAACCCCGCCTCCATGTCAGCCTCCTCTTGCTTCCTGCGGAATCCCCGCCTTCCTGCCCGGTGCCTCCTGCAGAATCCCCGCCTCCCTGCCCGGCGCCTCCTGCGGAATTACTGCATCCCATCGCTGGTGCCTCCTGCGGATTCCCCGGCGCTTTGATGATCGGCCCTCCCGTGCGGATTTCTCGGCGCTGTGACAATCGGCCCGACATTGCGAATTTCCCGGCGCTCTGACTGACCGGCCCGTAGTGCGGATTTCCCGACGCTCTGACGACCGACCCGCCTGTGTAGATTTCCCGGCGGTCTGTTGTCTGGCCCCGCACTTTTTCGGCGTTTACCCACCCTTTTTCAGCGGCATCATATCAACATCGTCAGGAGCAGCAATGTTGAAGCTTTATCTTTTATTATGTTTTGTCAAGTTTTTGTCATCAAGCTGGGCCCCTCCAGCTTGAGGGGGAGTGTTGACGTCTGTTTTGTTACTTTCTTTTCATTATGTGTCCAAGCTAGGTACACCTAGCTTGAGGGGGATTATTGGAGTCTGTATACCACATCGGACTTGTGGTCCGATGTGGTCTTTTTCATTCATTATAAAAGAATGTCTCCGCCTCACTTTGAGGTAAGGAGGCAAGGGGGTTTCTCAACCTACATGATGAAATCTTGAAGGGTTTCCAAAACGCCCAAAAATCGTCCAGCAAGGTTTCACAACGTGTAAAATAAATTCACGCAGTGAAAAACTCAAGAAAAGGGGCTTATTGGACCTGGCCGACTAGTGTCACGGCGTGACACATATTGTCACACCGTGAAAATTCGACCCATGCCCCCAAGCCCTGATTTTCACATCCTACAACTTCATAACTGCACCCCATGAAAACTTTTCACATCGTGAATCATATTCACAACATATATTGGCTCTTGGGGCTTTTTTCATCAGCCCAGCACGCCTATTTCCTCTCTGGTGTTCTGAACCCCGCAGGACTTCCTCCGAAACATATAACTCGCCCAAAAATACCACGTTTGGAAGCTCAAATGCCCGAAACCTCGTTCTGATTCTTGGATTTCGAAATGACTCGTCCACCAACAGAGAAATTTTGAATTCTCGCTTAAATTCTCAACCAGTAAGAACGCGGGTTCTTACAATCTCAGCACCATAAAACTTCACACATCCCCAAGAATCCTCGACGAGCATTTAATAGGCAAACCTGTCCTACACAAGTCGCAAAACCACACCCAAAACACCAAGCTCTGCTCCGGTGCGTCAAAAGAGTTGTCATTGCGCGACTCCAAACATGAGGCACATTACTCACCAAAACCCAACTGCTCGTAGCCATTAATGAACCCCTAGACGGTGTTCCCCGACACAGATCCATTCTGAAACATCATTGTTTCATGTAGCCATTTCACCAGTTCGTTCATGGTGCTCCCCACCATAGAAACCAACTTGCCAAGACCGCTTCCAACCCACGACATCACCCAACTTGAGGTCGCATATCAAAACAAAACCCTCATGGTCCAACGACCCGCTCGACATAGCTTTTATCCCACCGTGCTCGAACACGGACAAAACACCTGCTAAGGCTGGTACCATCTTAAGTCTCCAATTCCAAGCCAAACAGACGTGTATTCATTGCCCACACACAAGGTCCGCATATGCCGACCTCTCCTCGAAAGGTACCAGCTAGACCTCGAAATACTCCCGTCATACTTGGAACGACGTTCCCGAACCATGGTAACAACTTCCCGAGCTTTTCTAGGCATTCCACCCCAAACAGCACATTCTGCACTTTTCGTCGCATGTTTCACCCCCTGAAACATGTCACGAAACAAGGGTTCACCCCTTGCAGCAAGCCACAAAACATGGTACACCCCCTGAACCAAGCCACGAAACATGATACACCCCCTGAACCAAGCCACGAAACATGGTACACCCCACGAACCATGTCATGAATAGTGGGTCACCCCATGAAGCATGTCATGAAAGGGGGTCACCCCATGAATGGCCTTCTGACCACACCAGAACATTCTGAGCCCGATGCCGACACACCAATTCCATCCAGTGTCTCGTCCGTCCGAAATCCTAAATATGGTGTTTTCCTGGAACCAGATAAATCAGACATTACAACTTACAGGTGTTCAAACGCCACCCCAAACCATCCAACAGTCAGTTTAACCAAGACAAGGTCCCTTCACACACGAGGACCTTCCTCCAACAGCCCATGGTGGTCTCCCCACCATACGACTTTCCTTACACTGCTCCGCTAGCGTAACCCCGAGGAGGCCCTTCATTGTAACGACCCGAACTTTTGAATAATATTTTGTTTTCAGATTTCGTGTGTTATTTTATTTTGTACTCAACAAAACTAAATCTTTTTTTTAATGAAGTGAGTATAATTAAAATGAGACCGTTGGGTTTCGACTGTTATATGACCGATTGGTCAATATGACCGTTTGGTCAATATGACCGTTTGGTCAATATGACCGTTTGGTCAATATGACCGTTGGAAACTATACTCTTAACGTTATGATTATTGTTTATAAATACAAATGATCGTGGTTAATTAATACAAAGAGAAAAGTCGATGGCCTCATCCAATAGACTCGGGTCGTACGAAGCCCATATGTCGAAGCTTGGGAAGGAGGTAGCATCACTGGGCTTTGCTCTGGACCAAGCCCAAGCTTCAACATGTTAAGCTTGAACGGAATTGCCTACAGGAGAAGTTCAAGCTGATAGAAATCACCACTCGGGCAATGTTGTCCGAGCCGCCCCAAGATTCTATCACCATTTCACACCTTACTCTTAGATCCTATGCAAGTGTTATAAGGGGCTATGTAACGAGGGCTTAATTACTTTGTGTAATCCTTTTGTATAAATAAAATTGTTATTTCTTATTATGGTAAAAATTTTGAATTTCAAATGTCAAAATAAATATAGGATGAATTTTTAGAAGTTTCATATTTTTTATGAATATTGAAGAGTATTTTAAAATATTTTTTATACTTTAAATAATTAATAATGTGAAATGATTTTCAAAAAAGGGACATATACAGTTGTGATCAGTAAGAAATTTAGAGTGATAAAATCAACTTAATTTTTTGTGAATAGTAAATTATGACTAGTGACCAATGGAATAGTAACTTCACTTAAGTATAAATATAATTTAGACATCTTGAATGGTAATATGATATAATAGCATAAATAAATAACTGTTTCAGAAATTATTATTTAAGTATTAGTATTTGTTTCGGGTAAATAGTGATTTTACTTGAAAATTAAATTTCTCATAATTAGAAAATTGTTTTCATAAAATAGAGTTCAGTTTTGAATTCAGAACATCGATTTTAGGTTAGGGTGAATTTATGAGATTTTTATAAAATGTTGTTTTTCAGTGCATAATAAAAATACATTTTTTGAGTTTTCGGTGTGTTTTATGACATCATAATGATATAATATGTAATTTAACATGTTGGTCGGCTCATTTGGATTAAAATATTATATGAGGTGTCCCAAGTGGCCAAACCATGGGCAAATACCATGAGAAAACTCATGGTTTTGCAAATACCACTAATGAGGTGTCCCTTGAAAATTAATAAAATATTCCTTCTCTTTTACTATAAATACCAAGTCATTCCTTCGTTTTATTGCATTCCAAATTCCTCCTCAACGAAGCTCTGGTCTTTTTACCTCCCAAGGTGCCCTAAGCCCCCAAGGTCCCAACATCCGAGTTTTTGAAGTTACTCTTCAAGGTAAGGAACCTTTCACCCTCCTTTTTTAGTCAAAGACTTCTTTTATGTTATGTCTTTTAAGTTCCATCTTAAAATGGGGTATGTTCTTCTATATCCTTATTGTTGTCCATTTTATGTCCAAATGATGAGAGACCATTTTCACTCTCATCAACTCATTTTTTAAATTGTTAAGCGACGCCGTTAGGTTGCCGAATTTTCGTAAGGAAATTCTCGACGTCTCTTTTCCATTCAAGTTCTCTTCTATGTGGTATGTCTTACAAACTTCCATACCATGTTCTTATTTACATTTTATTCTGTCACTCTACAATATTATGAGTCTTTTATGAATGGGTGACCCATGTCCCCTCTCTTTTTAATGTTTTCTAAAACCATGTTGCATAGCTGTTATGCTGTCGAATTTTCGTCTCAAAATCTCTCTTTTTTTCTCAAGAAATTCTCTTATTTTATTTATGTAAATACCCAAACCTATTTCATTTTCAGGGTATTCATCAAGACATAAAAATGATATATTTGATACTGGAATTAACATACATAAAACCCTCATTCCCTTTCAGTGGGTTATAAATGACATAATGGTCGTGTTTTTAAGCACTTTTTAAAACGTCACGATTTTTATATGAAACTCATTTCTTTTATTCTCTATGGGTTATTTATGAAATGTTTGATTATGATCTATGTGGATCACATGAAAATAAAGACATATTAAGGGTGCGCCCTGATAGCGCTCCAATGCATTGAGTAAAGAAATTAATCTCTAGAAATGATAAGTTTTATGATACCTTGGTAAATAACCTTAGTAATTTTTATGACACCTTGGGAATGGACCTTGGTGATATGTTTATGAATGTCTAAATTAAATGTTGTAGCCACATTTTCAAGATATGATTCAAGTTCTTATTATCATGATATGTCTCTTCTCATGCCTTTATGATGTTTTCTCATGTTCTTATTGTATTCTCTCAAGTTCACATGTAAGTTGTTTTCTCTGTTTTCCCTTACTGGGTCTTATGGTCATCCTTTCCTTTGATGTATGTCCCCAGGTTATGAGATGCAGTAATTGAACTTAGGATAAACATTTCAAGAAGCCTTTCAAGAGGATTAAAAGAGTGTTATATGTTTTCATGTATTATGTGTCTTATTTTCAAGACACTAGACTTTAAAGATCATTTGTTTGTAAAATATAATGAAAAGTTACGTAATAAAAAGGCAGGATGCCATATTCATCCAACCAGTAAGACATTTAGGTAGCTAGGTGTATAGCCAAAGACTTCTTAGCATACTTAGGACAATGTCAAGATATTGGACATGACCGTCTCTAAATTAGGAGTACACTAAAATGTCGTCAACGATTACCACCACAAACCCGACCATTTGTGATGTCACCTCTTACTGCAGAGAGATGTCAAACTCATTCAAGGGGCCCGAACCTCCCTGCCCGCAAACGTCACTTCGGTTCCCAGCTGCCATGATCCAAGAGGGACTTGTTAGTCAAGACTCACTAACGCCTCACGACTATCTACCAAGCAATCGTGAACGCAAGATTGTTACGGCACTGCCACCAACGCACTGCTCGAGTTCCTTTATCTGAACTCGAAAGATTTCCAACGACAACGAAACTGATTCATCGAACCATAATCGGTGCGCATCACTTTAATCTCTTTGAAAACAACAGGCACTTACTCCCGAGCCACCTGTTCACACATCCCAAACGGCATTGTGCATCTCCAACACGTGTCAACAATCTTGTTCTCATCAGAAACCCCTGGGTCGCTCGCCTGCCTGCGACCATTCACTGAACCCGACTCAAAATTCAATGAGTCGTACGTCTCCAGAACTAGGCTCAAACGCCCATTCAACAAGTGACCACACCTCCTGGTCTGTCAACCTTAACATGCTAGAAGCACCCTTGAAACTCCTCTTCAAAAACAGGCACCTTACCAGTGCCAAGACTATTCACACGACCGCACGAACGCCTGCCTCGCAACATCATTCTAGCACCCTTAGCCAACGACATGTCAACCTCATCCACACGCTGTCACCCGACTCTGCTCCAATCACGAGCGTCCACCTGGGCTCTGACTGCGTTGCTAAAGTGTGCTCAACACACAGGACCAGATGTCACTCTAGTCCTGTCCTCAAGACTACACTTTGATTCTTAAAGCACTAACATGCAAGGTGCTCATCACCAAAACCATGTACACTCCCGTGCATCGGTCTCAACCCCAAGCAAACAGGACGCTGACTCACTAAGATCTAAGTCGAAAAATAAGAGCCTCTAGGCCTCCCGGCTAGCCCTACGGGTCAAGTCTCAAGAAACCACTAGGTCCAACCACCTAATTCACAGGTCAAACTCATAGAAGGTCACAACTCATAAGGCATCAAGCATGCTCTCGTTCCACATCACATGTCATCAACATGTCAAGACATCCATCTCTGAGTCTCGCAGACGATACGCATCAAAAGAGAAACCAGCTGCTCACAACTGAGGCACCCGTCCTCTCCAAGCATCTTCACAACAACAGACTGTTCCCTAGAAGAAAAAGGCCACGCAACCAAACCCAAGTAAAGATCACTCGCAAGGGGTCTGAGGTATAGGCACCGTGTGCCACACCGTCCTTACTAGGGTCAATGCACCTCTTGTGCACGAGAATTGAGTCGCCACCCCCGTCGTCAAACATCTCACTGTAGATCCACATAATCTGCCATCAAAAGGAATTCGTATACAAGTCGGCCCAGCTAAGTAGAATGTCACCAAGTAATCATACGCGAAAACACCGTATGAGTAATTGTGGACATTTTAAATAATCTTGCCTCTGTCGTCGGTGAATTCACACACTAACAGGCCTAAATGTCATGTGAATCTTACATGCCTGATATGATGCATGAGACGCAAGTCAAGAGTCAAATAAAATCAACTCACTGGCCTCTCACCGACAGGCCAAGAGCCAGATATCTGTCGTAAATCAAAACATCCAAACCAAAAGTGTGTCACCCAAGACAAAAATCAAATACAATTGTACCAACACAAATCAGAACATCAATCTCATCCTTGGTAATCGGGACTTCCTACCGGAACAGGTGCTCTCGACGCACCAACCCAGTATCCATCCCAGGCTCCGACATAATCCTAAATCTCAAGTCTACCGGATCCCAAAATCGTAAGACAAAAGAAAAATAATCTTTGGATACCACTTTGTAACGTACCGCCCCGGCTCACTATATAACCAGTGGTCGGACTGATTCGTCACATGACCTCAGGCGCACCTCCCCGTACGCCAGAGGCTACCGACTAGCAGCATGGGTGTAAGATGGTACAGTGGAGAGACTATACCCCCTATATCAGAGTGCACAATAATAAATAAATAACCAAACATCATTCATGACAATAAATAATCAGAGTACGCATAAAAGAACGAACAATACAATGAAATGTGATATAAGGCCCGAACATCAATGGTGTACATACAAGACCGTCCACTAGGTCGGCTATAGATACATACCAGAGTAAAAGAAAAATCAACCAAAGGTTCTGGTACATCTCCGAGCATAATGCCATCTCATCTTCTTATACCAATTGAGATATCCCGCTCGACCACGCTATCACGGGCCACAACCCAAAGTGCCTGAAATAAACTTGTAAAAGCTGCTCAGATACCCAAGTGAAATGGCGGCCCGAACAGGGTGTGAGTAAAACTCAGTAGGTCGACATCACCGTGTCTAAACAAATTTGGTCTGAGGAATATAGTGCATACAATAAAGTAATAAATGGAGGCATTAATTAATCAATTAATAATGCACAATAAATAAAATTGTTGACCCTCGAGTTCCAGGTTGGCACCCGAGGTCAGTCAAACCAACTTCGGCACATTGTCGGATATCTGTGAGCACAACACGAAACCAAGCCAACCATAAACATAATCAAACTTGCATCGATACATTGTCGGATACCACAGTCAAGTGGTGGATCAGCCTGCATCACGACAGATCACCCATGCCTTGGCAGATTCTCCTGCCTAGGATAAATCATTGATATCATGCATCGAGAGCAAAGTGTCTTGCCCTCAAGCAAACACCTAATCAAGCATCTCACCCTCGGGCATCAAATAATCAAGCACACTCCTCGCCCTCAGGCACCAAGGAGAAATATACACTTAGCCCTTAGGCATCGACTAATCACATGTCTAGCCCTCAGGCAGTCTATACCATGCATCTAGCCCTCAGGCAGTACATCATCATGCATCTGGTCCTCAGGCGGTCCGCAACCATGCACCTAGCCCTCAGGCTCCGAGATACACAATGAGTCATAACAAGACATAATCTCAAAGGGGTCATGCAACATTTCACCCTTAGGCATTACTCATAACAGAGTCGTCTCAAAATAAAAAGCGAACAAGCAAAACACATAACCAAGCACCAAGTACAACATGTCATCATAAGTCAAGAATGGTCGGTTTATCAAACTACCATTTATTTACCCATTTTCATTCCATAAAGGTTCCCAATTTATCATAATAATTGGAACTGATTTCGTTCATTTATCATCTAGGCTCAAAAGCCGCTAACATGCCAAAAGCCAATTATCATCATATTAACACAACAAACCGATTACACATCTTTTAACCAGTTTAGTCCATGCGATCTATCTCAATCAATCACTACAATTTACAAACTATGCCAAGGTGGTCAATTTATCTGGTTAATGAAAACAAGGAAAGAAAACAATTTACATGCCAAAACATGGTTAAACCCATGCATACCAAAATTCATTTTATTCAAGGACTCTAGGTTTATTTTAGCTTAAGTTCCCAACTTAGGGTCAAGTGTTAGGAACACCCCTTGGGTGGCCATAAGTCCAAGCCTCAACGCCAATGGACCCGAAGGGATCCAAAGAAAGGTCTATACATGTACAACACATCAACTTATCCGATTACTTGGGTCGCGTGCACGACATGTCGGCGCAATCACACATATTGCACATACTAGGATAATTTTAAACAGATTATGGATATGTTTTAGACCACCTGCCCCAAATGGAGTTAACCCCAAGCAAAGCAAGATCCAACAACCCTGTTCGCGTTACCAAAGTCCAATCAGCCTTTCCTCAAGCGTCGTGAGTTCCTATCTCATGTCAAAGCAACCCAAATAATTAATTATAATTAAATTATAATTAATTAAATTATCACAGGGAACCTCGCACCCAACAGCGAAAGAAAAAAAACACGCCGAAAGACTTATCAGACAACAACATCTAGCCGGAACAATGACCAACCATCCAAGGGTGGTCTACAGCGCGCTTTCGACTCCACCCGAGCAAAAGCGCTTTAACAGATCGCCCTTCAACGGCGCATTCATCAACACAGGATGCCCTCTCGCCAAGCAGATCCAAGATCTCGCCATTGATCATCCAGACCCATCTCAACAACACGAGCTCCAACTCATGCCAAAAATCAATAATTAATTAATTATAACACTTATAATTAATTAATTAATCAAATCTAGACTTGGCATATTGTCGGTTAATCATGCTGAAACCATCAGTATTAGGGTGCGTTATAATCTTGAAGCAACCCTGAATCTAGGTAGCACAAAAGGCCCAATTAATTATACCGATTCAACGGTCAATAAAATCAATTTATGGCAAAAACCCCTTTGGAAAAATCGAAACGAAGTCATACCTCAACGGATCGACAAGCGAACGCAAACAGACATCATCTCGAGATCCCTTCTTTCAAGGTTGCAAGGAATCTTTGACGAAAACCGATGATTCCCCATCCAATTTCTCAATCGGGATTTAGCCACGACCAAAAGATGAAAAAGATTGGAAGGGAAAAGGAAGCGTCCAAGGATTGCAAATAGGACTCGCCGAGAGGAATCCATCGCAACTGACGGCGCTTCAATCGGATGAGAGACGAGTTCGCAGGAGCTCTCGCAACTGACGGCGCTTCAATCGGCGCGTCTGTTTCCTCTCCGGTGTTCTCCCAAACCACCGGGACTTCCTCCGAAACATATAACTCAACCCAAAAACACCACGTTTGGAAGCTCAAACGCCAGGAACCTCGCTTTGATTCCTAGATTACAAAACGACTCAAACACCAACGAAGAAATTTTAAATTCCTGCTGAAATTATCAACCCGTAAGAACGCGGGTTCTTACAGACGCACGAGCAAACTAGAGAGTTCGCTGAACTCTCTATTCAGCAAGGTACGGAAGAAGAATCCAGTCCTACTCTCTTCGATAAGAAAGTATGTGTCTCTCCTCCTAGTTCAAGGAATGTGGAAAGTAGTGAGGAGAGGGACGTCCCTGCTCTGGGAGTACGACACGAGGTAAGGGCAAGGAGCAATTCCTACAACACAAGAAAAGGATGCACACCAGACAAGTCCCACAAAGTTTAAAACACTCACTAGAGTCCGAGCAAGCGCGACAAGCAGTAAATTCAGAGGTTGGGGTTGTTAATCTTATGCAAGTAGCTATTCTGGGAGAGTTTGCTGCTATTGGAGCTACAGTTAATCAGTCTGCAGAAGTAGAATTAGCAGAAAATGGAAACCTCGACACTAATCCTAGTTTGAATAATGAAGAACGTGGCGAGGCGGATGATAGTTTTTCTTATGAGGGCGTTTTGAACCCAGGAAACATCGACTTTATTAGGGACTTACAGACTATCTCTTGGTCAGTCGGGTTTCCAGTTATTACAGGGAACGAACCCATTGTTTTGGAAGATATCAATGTTGTTTATACAGAGGCTGCTATTGCCTACGATGGGAAGAACATAAAAGACCAGTTGTTTCAAAAGCTGCAGAATCATGGACTTCGAGTTCTAATTTGTTTTCCGACGACAAAGACTCTGGACATTTTGCAGAATTCAATGGAGTTCAGGAAATATTCTTTTGTGTGTCAAGATGGTTTAGTCCAAACAGCAGAACGTTTTGCTGCTATTAAAAGCTTCAGACAACATTTGTCCTATGATCAATCCATCTTGCTTAAAACATTTAATGGTGCAGATGTGTTTTAAAAATCTTGAGGTGGCTGATATTGTTGTTTTCTATGGGCAAGTTTGGGTTCCTCAGGTGGTCAAACATGCTCTCCGACATGCATACCGATTTGACCAGATGAATCATATAATTCCAATCAACCTCGTTTCCAACGATGGGCTGCGTCAGTGGGTGGTGTCCCTGCGCGAGGGATAAGTAGTGGAGTCGGAGTTGTGTGAGGGATGTGTGACTACAGGAGCTCTAGAAGACATCCGTCGAGTAACCAAGATGCCATACAAGGCAGAGGTCGGGTTGTTTTTTACTAGCCTATTAGAGGAAACTCAATATACTTTCAAATTAGAGTTCGGTTCAAGTAGGTTTGTTTCTGCTTGTGAGTTGGATTGTTTTGGTGCTATTGTTGCAACAGTGCTAAATGAAACTGTTTGTTGTGCTTTGGTAACATATGGGGGTTGTCATGTTTTTCTGAAGAAGGGCGGAAGTTCAGGAGCCTCCTTAAGGGAGTGGAGGTTGATGCCCTGGCCAAAGACATTGTTGAACGTGTTGGTTTGGGCAGTAGGCGAGCCACTATTGTTGACTGCCGAAGTATAGGTTACTTGGATAGCCCACAGCTTGTCTATGATGTGGACTTATTGGAGAACTTCCAGGTTGACCGCTTAAAGGCGCCTAACAACTTCATAAAAAGTTCCTATAAAGATTTGGTGGTGTATGGAGGGCGTGTAGTTGCAAAAGTTGTTTGTGCAGTCAAAAGGGGGTTAGGGAAGCTTTTTGCCATTGCTGATGTCGCTCTTTTTTGGGTCAATCTCTATCCAACCCGGGAAACGTTTCTTGAACTGTTTGTTGGCTCGGAAGAGGGCGTACCGGTTTTACTGATTTCAACTAACAAAAGAACTGAAGTCGAGAGGGAAGCCCTCAAGGGAACTAAGGGGGTGACTAAGTTCGTAGTAGTGCTGAATGATCTTCTTCCCCAAGAAGAGTTGTTGCAGAAGACCAGCTGGCATTCATCGGGTTTGATGCTGAGGCCTCCACCAAAGCCGCCACCAGGAGCCATTGTCTCAATGCACAGCCGAGCAAAGCTTTGGTTGTTCCACCTTGGGGACAAGGTGGTTTTTAGGTGGGAGGGAATTGTTAGGAATATAGAGGACTGTCAGGTGTGGGTTGTACTTGGGATATTGTGCTGCCAGCAGTTGCCAGCTGTTATTGGCTGGGTTGTTTGTTAGTGGGAAAAGGGCTGGTGACAGCTGGAAATAGGCTGTTAGAGTTTGTTAGTTTGTTAGGGGGCAATATTGTATTTTGTAATAACATTGCCAGCTGTGGCAGTGGGCTGGTGGGCTATTAAAATGGCAGCAGGGGGTTGGGATGGGGACGAATTGATATCTGGGAGTTTTCCACAGCAGACTGTTGTGTGGGCTGGTGCGTTGGGACGTTCCAGAAGGAATCAGTGGAGTGGTCTTCCACAGGTTCCTTACTCTCTTCTCCTATATCTTTCTCTCCCATTTCTGCTGTATTTCTGTTGTATTTCTGCTGCATATATACTGTGGGCTTAGCAATATAATTCTGTTTCACTTCCCGTTCTCTCCCTCTCATTTTTTACATAACAGGGTCACTCCCAATTATGGGAAAAATCAGTGGAGAAGGTGTTTTTGTCGGCACAGTCTGGCGAATACCTTTGGCAGCAACATTTTCTTGGGCGGCAACGAAACCATGCGCTTCCTTGGACAGTTGAAGCAGCCAACGCGATGCAGCAGCCAACGCGATGCAGCAGCCGACGGCGAGGATTTTTCAAGGGTTGATGAACCAACCAAACCCAACCCTTGAACTTGCTGAATTTGTTCATCTTTATAACGGGATTGAATCTCGTGATCTTTAACACAGGGATTGTGTGATCCACCGACGAATTTATCCGGAGAGAATAATAGAACCGGCCCCCCTTCTCCCGTGGACGTAGGCATCACTTGCCGAACCACGTTAATTCTTGTGTGTTCTTCGATTTCTTCTCGGTTTTGTGTGTTTATCGTTGTCACGAACCCCCGTTGTCCCAACAAAGTGGTAATCAAAGGCAAAAAGTTCGAAACGACGAAGCGGCAGCAAAATTTTCCAGTGACCGGAAAATTGAAGTCGGTCTGAAAAACTTTTGAGTCCAGATCCATGAAGAGCTCGGCGAGACGATTCCAACGGCGTGAGCGGAGTCAAAAACAGAGCTGAAACAAAACAAATAGAGCATGTCAAAATTTCGGACATACCACGGGTGCTACAATACACCCTTGTCGGAGAAGACGACACTATTCACGCCGACACAACTTTCCGGAGGGTTTTTCGGCCACCGTTCCAGCGAGCCATGTCACCACCACATCGGCACCCAATCTGGACCATTGAAATTGTTTGGGCTCTAATTTGGCCAATTGAAGTTCGTTTTCGGCGATCCATGAGTCGATTTCAGCTATTTCAACCGTTCCGAACGCATCCGTACGGTTAGATTTTCAAAATTCGCACTCCATCAAGTGGTTTCAAAGGGGTTCAACAGTGATGGTGGTAATTGTGTTTTATTACAGTGACAATGGCCAGTGGCGGAGCACTACAAAAATTTGATATTGAGAAGTTCAATGGTTTGAACAATTTCGGCTTGTGGCAAAGCATAGTGAAAGATATTCTAGTGCAGCAGGGCATGATCAGACCGTTGATTAGAGAAAAGCCCAATGGAACCAATAACGATGATTGGACAGAGCTCGAGATGCGGGTCATCAGTACAATTCGACTATGTCTGGCGAATAACATAAAATACTATGTGTTGGATGAGACCTCACCGAAAAAGATCTGGAGGAAGTTGGAGCGGCGGTATATGGCGAAGTCGCTCACCAACAAATTATTCCTAAAGAAAAAATTGTACCAGTTGTGAATGGACGAGAGAACAAATTTGTTGGATCACACCAACGAATTCAACAAAATCCTGACACAATTATTGGGGCTCGGTGTGAAGGTTGAAGAGGAAGACAAATCACATTTGCTTTTTCCATCTCTACCAAGCTCATTTGATGGACTTGCGACTGCATTGCTCGTGGGGAAGGAAACATTGAACCTGAACAAGGTGATGGCGTCGCTTCAAAATTCGAAGGCATTCCGAAGACCCGCGACACATTCAAACGAGCAAATCATGGTGATGCGAGATGATCAGAGTGGGAGGAGCCGATATCGAAAGTCAGGAAGTAAAGAATGGCGGCCAAAATCAAGGGGGCGTGATCCTAACGAAATCACGTGTTTCTGGTGCGAGAAAAAGGATTACTATAAAAGTGACTATGAAGAGCGCAAATGGTACGTTGCTGGGAAAGAGAAAGATGAAGAGAAGGTTTTGAACATCACAGAACCATCGGGAAATGATTTTCAGCAGTACACAATTAAGACGAGGAAAAAATTTCAGCCCAAATTCGGCCAGTAGAGAAGGAGCAGAGGCAGCGTGAGTTGCAAACTTGGTGTCACTGTTGCAGAAACAGCAAGGGATAGTATCCAAGCTTCAGATGGAGCAGCAAGAGCAGAACTCTTCAACTCCAGTTCGACCGCTGCCTGAGACGCGTCAGTACGTGCAGGCACACACTCAGGTTCTAGCTGCCTCTTTCGTTCGTCACTTCACTTCTCTTTCTTCAAAAAACATTGGCTGCAGAAGACATGCGACCGAGAGTACCGCCAGCGGCTACTGGATTTCCTGTTCCGTGCTTTACTCCAGGATTTCTGGAACTCTTGCAAGACGTTTCCAGAATGAAGCAGCAGCGTGTGGAGCATATTCTGCTACAGCAGGCTGTGTTTGCATCTCATATGCGCTGCACAAGCTTGGAGAGTCCGTCCTGAGCTTCTTGAGGATCTTCTTTCAGATTCTCAAATTGCCATAGCTCGATGTACAGGCGCTGTTGTCCTTTGGAAGAACTTACAGTCCAATGCTAGGCAACAGGATGTGCGACTTTCATCAGTGGTTTTTTCTGAAGCTGTTGGGGTCCGTAGAGAAGGTTTCAGAGTACAAGAACCACCACAGGAAAGAGTATCATTATATTCCAATTTCAATAGCTGTGGGGGAGGCTTATGGTTTGTATTTTCTTCATGTGGGAGTCCTTGATCAAATGCTGGAATCTACACAGAGATTTCTTATTTATTCTAGGAGAGCAGCTCCAGATTTCTGATGCTAACCCTTCAATGACAGTTGCCAATCTATGCACACTGTCATGTGCTTTAAAAACACAAAGAGAGGTTCAAGAAAACTTGGTCTTCCAATACTTAATGTAAAGAATAAGGATGGCACGCTTAATGACGTTGCTGGACTTTACTGTGGTCTCGATTGCTTCGAGGCACGGGAAAAATTATGGCCTCGACTAAAGGTGGCCAAATTGGCCATGGGGTGTTTAGCTGAGAAGGCCCTTCATTCCGTTGAAAGAGGGGAATAGAGCATTATTCCTGAAAGATTTGGTAAAATTTATAATCTCTGGCTGTTGAATATTGTTGGAGTATGGGTAACTTCCTGCCCCACTTCCTTTGTAACTTCCTGTCCCACTTCTTTTATAACTTCCCTTGTAACTTCCTCTTTCAGTTTTTTATAAATATAGGCCCTCTCCTCACCTTGAGGGTAAGAGGGATCTCTGAAATAACATGGTATCAGAGGGGTTACAACCCCCCCCCCCTCCAATTTTGCCCCCCCGCGCAACAACTCTCTTCCCGGCGTCCTGTGCGACGTCCCGTGTAGCTCCTGCCGATCTCCCTCCCGAGCAGCAGCGTGTAGCTCCTGCCGATCTCCCTCCCGAGCAGCAGCGTCGTCCCGGCGACCCTCCCAGCGCGCCTCCTCCCCGTCGCGCTCCCTCCTCCCGGCGCGCGCTCTCCCCGACTCGGCCCTCCTCTTCGGCGGCGGCCTCCCGAACCCGACGGCCCGTCGCCTCCTCCAAAGGCGCCTCCCTCCTCGACGAGGCTCCTCCGGCGCGCGGCTCCTGACGGCGGCCCTCCTCTCCGGACAGGTCCTCCCGTCGCGCTCCCTCCTCCCGGTGGCCCTCCTCACCCGCCCTCTCTCCCGGCGGCCCACTCTTGCCTGGCGCAGCTCCCCGCTTCGCCCTTCTGCCTGGCGCGGCTTCCCGGCGGCAATTCTCTCCTTCGCCCAGCGGCACCCTCGCCCCGGCAATCTCCCTCCAACCGACCTGGGCTCCTTCAATTTTTTTTTCCAGCGCCCGGCGTGCTCCGCTTCCCGGCACGCCTCCCTGATTCCGGCTCTTCCCTCCGCTGCATCTTCGCTATCCACGCGCTGCTTCCATGGCAGACTCCTGCCCTCTGCCGCCGATGATCACCGCTTCTACCCGCCTTGTGGATGACCGATTGGACTCCACAAATTTCTCCATCTGGCGGAAGACTGTTGTGATGTCCCTCACCGGCATGGACCTCGATCATCATCTTGAGGATCCTCCCCCAGCCACGGCTGATCCCAAATATCGTTCCTGGAAACTTGATGACAGCAAGATCTTCGCTCTGCTGGTCAATTCCATGGAACGATCGGTCAAAGATGTCACCCGCACCACAAATACCGTCAAGGAGCTCTGGGACTCCTTGAATATCATGTACTCCGAAACCAATAACTTCGCTCGGGTGTCCGATATCCTTCAACGACTGTCTCATGTTCGACAGCAGGCCCGATCCTTTACAACCTACTTCCTGGAATGGAAAGGGCTGCGTGATGAATTGCAGGAGTTGTGGCCCATTCCACAAACACCGGCCGAAGCTCAGACCCAGCGGGACCAGCTCTGCCTCTTCACTCTTCTCAACGGCCTCGCTCCAGAATTTGCCACCACGGCAACCGAATTGCTCGCTAGCTCGTCGACGCTGGAGATCCCACAGGTGTATCACCGACTCAGTAAGGCCCAGCGGGCTCTTCCTCCTCCCGCCCCCGTTATCGACCACTCAGCTCTCGTCGGTCACGGCGGTGGCCGTTCATCTGGTCCTCGTGGACGTGGTCGTGTGGAAAGTCGTCCACGTCCCCTTTGTCAACACTGTGGCAAGGTTGGCCACACGATCGACCGATGTTGGGTCCTGCATGGACGTCCATCTCAGCGCCCGCGACAGGGACAGACAGCGGTCCAGGAAGCGCCATCGACAGTCGCCACTCTTCCCCACTCTCTGGACCTTTCGATGGCCGACATCCGGCTGACTCATGATCCTCGGGACTCTGCCGAACCCGGCCCATCAGCAGCTTCTATAGCCCATTCTGCTCACTCCACTGCCTTTGTCGGCCGTCGCTCCCCTGCTTGGATGTTGGACTCAGGTGCCTCCGACCACCTCACCGGTGATGCTGGTATGTTGACCTCTTACTGCCCTTACACCGGTCCCTCAGCCATCACGGTCGCTGATGGCTCCACTATCCCGATTGTGGGCTTCGGCACCTGCTCTCTGACTCCGACGATTCACCTACCCTTTGTGGCACATGTGCCCCGCAGTCCATTTAATCTTCTTTCCATCAGTAAGCTGACAAAAGATCCTAACTGCGCTGCCATATTTTCCTCCTCTGGTGTTGTTTTTCAGGAGCAGACAACGAACCGGGAACTTGGTAGAGGCCGACTTCGGGACGGGGTCTACCTGTTCAATGCACCGGCACCCATCGCTTGCTCATCTACCTCTTCTCCAGCTTTGGATCTTCATTCCCGGTTGGGACATCCGCCGACATCCACCATTCATCAGCTTTTTCCAGAGTTTCGTCGGAATATTTCTTTTCATTGTGAGTCCTGTACTTTTGCAAAACATCATCGATCTACATACCTTCCTCGGGTGGATACACGGGCCTCAAACCCTTTTGATCCCGTTCATTCAGATGTTTGGGGTCCTTGTACCATTTCGAGTCATTTGGGATATAAGTACTATATCTCTTTCATCGATGATTATTCGCGAATGACTTGACTTTACCTCCTTCGAGAACGCTCCGACGTGTTTTCCACCTTCCAAACCTTTTATGCTGAGATTCAGAATCAATTTTCCCTCTCGGTCAAATGTCTCCGCTCCGACAATGGGCGTGAGTATCTCTCCAATTCCTTTCGGCAGTTTCTCCAGACGAAAGACATCCTTCATCAGACCTCCTGTCCTGATACACCCCAGCAGAATGGCGTGACCGAGCGGAAACACAGACATATTCTGGAGACTGCTCGTGTCCTCTTTCACCGACAGGTGCCTCTGCAGTTTTGGGGCGATGCCATTCTCACCGCCACCTACCTGATAAACCGTCTTCCTTCCACTATCCTTCGAGGGGAGACTCCTTTTCGGACTTTGTTCTCCTCTCCCCCTCTTCACTCTCTTCCCATTCGCGTGTTTGGGTGCCTCTGTTACGTTCGCAACACACGTCCAGGTCTCTCCAAACTCGCTCCCAAATCCCTCCGCTGCATCTTTTTAGGCTATTCCCGCACTCAACGCGGATATCGCTGTTTTTCCCCCGACCTACGGCGGTATGTCATCTCGGCCGACGTTGCCTTTGTTGAGAGTTCTCCATTCATCCTTCCTTCTCCTCATCCTGACCCTGCCATCGATGATTGTCTTCCTCTCATCATCCATCCTCCACCGTCGTCAACCCCTGTTGACACCCATTTTGGTCAGGTCTACTCCCGGCGTCCTTCGACTGTATTCCCCGTCCTGGCCAATGACACTGACGCTCCCGCTTCGTCCGCTGCTCCTGCTCCGCCACCCGAGGACTTGCCCATTGCCCTTCGGAAAGGTACTCTCTCCTGCCAGAGTACTCTATTTGTATCTTCATACAGGGGTTTGTCCGCTCTGGAGACAGTCTCTGTACCTCGCATGGTTGGTGAAGCCAAATCTCACCCCAGGTGGCTAGCTGCAATGCGGGATGAATTGCAGGCTCTAGAGGATAACCATACATGGGATCTTGTCCCTCTTCCAGCAGGCAAACAGGCAGTGGGCAGCAAGTGGATTTACACCATCAGGCTGAATCCCGATGGCACTCTCCGCCGCCTCAAAGCCCGCCTTGTTGCCAAAGGCTTTGCACAGACGTACGGTGTTGACTACTTTGATACCTTCTCACCGGTTGCCAAGATGGCCTCTGTCTGGTTATTCATCTCTCTTGTCGCCCATCATCAGTGGCCTCTTCATCAGTTGGATGTCAAGAATGCCTTCCTCCATGACTTCCTTGAGGAAGAAATTTATCTGCAGCAACCCCCCGGATTTTGTGCCTTCGGCGCTGAATCTCGAGTCTTCCGTCTCCGCCGCTCTCTTTACGGCCTAAAGCAGTCTCCCCGTGCTTGGTTCAGCCGCTTTAGCACGGTCATTAGCGACTTTGGGCTTTCTCGCAGTATGAAGGATCACACTGTCTTCTACCGGACGAGTGCACGTGGCTGCATCTTATTGGTCGTATATGTGAATGACATCGTCATCACCAGCAACGACTCTGTGGGTATCACCCACCTCAAGGCCCATCTACACCACCACTTCAACACGAAGGATCTTGGTCCTCTCACCTACTTTCTCGGCATCGAGGTTTCCTATTCCTCGGACACCATCTCCCTCTGCCAACGGAAGTATGCATTGAATATATTACAGGCTGCTGGGCTGACTCAGGCCACTGCGGTCGATACTCCTCTCGAGCCTGGGGAGCGGTCTCTTTATGCCTCCTCACCACTGTACCCACATCCCGAGCGGTACCGTCGGTTGGTGGGCCAACTCAATTATCTCACCATGACTCGACCCGACATCTCCTGTGCGGTTGCCAAAGTCAGTCAATTTATGGAGCATCCAACCACCTCTCAATGGGATGCTGTCATCCGCATCGCCAAATACATCAAGCGCGATCCTGCCCGTGGTCTTCATTACTCCCAGCATCCTCATCAGCATATTGAGGCCTTCTGGGATGCTGATTATGCTGGCTGCCTTGCTACTCGGAAATCTACATCTGGGTTTGCCATATTCTTGGCAGGCAATCTCATTTCTTGGCGAAGCAAGAAACAGACGGTCGTCTCTCGCTCCAGTGCCGAGTCTGAGTATCGTGCCATGACCACCGTCACTACCGAGATCCTATGGCTTCAACACCTCCTCCAGGAGCTTGGCTTTCATCAGCAGACTTCTGCTCACATATGGTGTGACAATCAGGCAGCCACTAAAATTGCTTCGAATCCCGTTTACCATGAACGCACGAAGCATATAGAGGTGGACTGTCACTTTCTTCGCCACCACCTGGAGCACAAACATGTCAGCTTTAGCCACATTTCCACGGCAGACCAGTTTGCTGACATCTTCACCAAAGGCCTCCCCGGTGCTCGCCTCGCCACTCTTAGTTCCAAGCTGGGGATCCACAGCATCTGACGCCCAGCTTGAGGGGGAGTATTGCGGTCTTTTTTTTTTTATGTGACCAAGCTAGGTACACCTAGCTTGAGGGGGAGTGTTGGAGTATGGGTAACTTCCTGCCCCACTTCGTTTGTAACTTCCTGCCCCACTTCTTTTGTAACTTCCCTTGTAACTTCCTCTTTCAGTTTTTTATAAATATAGGCCCTCTCCTCACCTTGAGGGTAAGAGGGATCTCTGAAATAACAAATATAAAGGATTGGTGTATAAGCAGGCAACTTTGATGGGGTCACCGAGTATCAGTTTGGTACATTGAGGACAAGAACGGTGAGGACAAACTACGTTGTTGCTAGGAATCTCAATGGAGCATTTTGGAAGGTACATGCAAAATATGGCATTGATGTTAAAATATATCAGGATCCGGATGTTTTAGAAACTTGGTTTTCTAGTGCATTATGGCCTTTCAGCACTCTTGAGGTCCTGACAGCATGCTTGGAACAGATAAAAAGCAAATTCTCCGAAGCTTTGGCAGTTGGTGAGGTTGTACGGTCTTATGTGCTGTGCCAGGAATCAGATACGCTACTGGCAGCTGCAGAAACAGGGCGTAAGTTGAAAGTTAACAGATGCTGGGACATGTAGAACAGAATGAGATGAAATTCAAGTTGGCAAATTGAAAAAAATACACTTGATTCAAGTTAAACATGTAACGATTATTTTTTAACGCATAGATAGATTTCTTACATGTCAACTGTTGGATTGATGTTGCCCGATCCGGTTGGGCCGAATGCTTGTGGCCCGCAACTTTTGACAAAGCCAGCCGTCGTTCACTGTAGCGACGCGGACCACTTTTCGAATAGTGATCGTCTTCTCCATTTGTTTTATAGCCCATTTCGGGCTAGGGTTTCATGTTGGAAATCCTCTGTAATTTTGTGCTCCCGAATCATAGTGAAATTCTGCCTCTCCCGTGGACGTAGGGATTTTTCCCGAACCACGTAAATCGTCGTGTTCATTGTTGTTTTTCCTTCTTTCGTTTTCTCGTTTTCTGTCGTTGTGTCTCCCGGCGATTCCGCAACAACTGGTATCAAAGGGAAGTTCGGAATTCTCCAACGATGGCTCTGGATGAAGGCAAAGTGAAGATCGATCGTTTCGATAGAACTGATTTCAGTTTCTGGAGGATGCAGATCGAGGATTATCTTTATCAGAAAAAAATGCACTTGCCGCTTCTGGGTGTGAAGCCAGTGGACATGGAGAAGTCGGAGTGGGAGCTACTGGATCGACAAGTTCTGGGTGTTGTGCGTCTGACGTTGGCAAAAAACGTGGCGTTCAACATCAGAGAGGAGAAGACGACGGTGGACCTGATGAAAGCTCTCACAAATATGTACGAGAAGCCTTCTGCGGCAAACAAGGTGCATTTGATACGACGATTGTTCAACCTGAAAATGGTTGAAGGGAGAGCTGTTGCAGATCATATCAACGAGTTCAATACCATCATAAGTCAGTTGTCATCGGTGGACATTGACCTTGGTGATGAGGTATGTGCTCTGGTTTTATTATCTTCGTTACCTGAAAGTTGGGAAGCAACTGTAACAGCTGTGAGCAACACTTCGGGGAATACGAAGATGGCTCTGAAAGATATAAGGGACCTGATCCTTAGTGAGGATGTTCGAAGAAGAGAATCAGGCAGATTCTCTGGTTCTGCTTTGAACGTTGAAGGAAGAGGAAGGTACCCACAGCGGGACAATCGTAGAGGACGGTCGAAATCAAGAGGAAAGAGCAAAGACAAGGCAAAGGGGTCTGGTCCTACCTGCTGGACATGCGGGAAGAAAGGACATGTCAAGAAGGAGTGCAGAGATAATCGGAAGGGACCTGAAACCAGTGGAGCAAACGCGGTAGCTGAAGGAACTGATGACGTGCTACTGCTGAGCGTAGACAGCCCGATGGAGTCTTGGATTTTAGACTCTGGGGCGTCTTTCCATTCTACATCGGAGAAGGGTTTCCTGAACAATTTTGTTTCTGGAAATTTTAGCAAGGTACATCTTGCTGATGACGAGTCCTTGCAGATTGTGGGGAAAGGAGATGCACGGATCAAGACCAACAGTGGGAGTTTGCTGGTTCTGGAAAACGTGAGGTACATCCCTGGTTTAAGAAGAAATCTCATTTCTATGGGACAACTTGATGATGCAGGGTTGAGTACCACATTCACTGGTGGTGCATGGAAGATCACCAAAGGAGCTATGGTCATAGCTTGAGGAGCAAAGAATGGCACCCTGTACAACATGACAGAAAGTTGCATGGACATGGCTGCATCACTGGAAGCTGTCGGAGGTTCTCAACTGTGGCACTATAGACTCGGCCACATGACTGAAAAGGGGATGAAGGTGTTGGCAGCTAAAGGGTTGCTACCAGAGCTGAAGTCGGTGGAAGTAGGCTTATGTGAAGATTGCATCTTTGGAAAGTAGAGGAAGGTGTCCTTTGCAAAAGGAGGCAGAACACCGAAGGCTGGAAAGCTGGACCTGATGCATACAGATGTTTGGGGGTCTGCACCAGTACCATCCCTCGGAGGGTCACAATATTATTGACATTCATCGATGACTCAACAAGGAAGGTATGAGTTTACTTTCTGAAGAATAAATCTGATGTGTTCAAGATGTTTCAGAAGTGGAAAGTCATGGTGAAGAACGAGTCAGGAGCAAAGCTGAAATGTTTGAAGTCTGACAATGGTGGAGAGTATGGCAGTCAGGAGTTCAGGGAATTCTGTTCTGAAAATGGAATTCGGTGGGAGAAGACAATCCCAGGAACACCACAACAGAATGGTGTGGCAGAAAGGATGAATAGGACACTGAATGAACGTGCTAGGAGCATGAGGCTGCATTCGGGGTTACCCAAGACCTTTTGGGCTGATGAACGTGCTAGGAGCATGAGGTGTCGGCTCCCAAGTGTTGTTCTCATGCAATGAGGGAAGCTTCCAACATGAAACCCTAGCCCGAAATGGGCTATAAAACAAATGGAGAAGACGATCACTATTCGAAAAGTGGTCCGCGTCGCTACAGTGAACGACGGCTGGCTTTGTCAAAAGTTGCGGGCCACAAGCATTCGGCCCAACCGGATCGGGCAACATCAATCCAACAGTTGACATGTAAGAAATCTATCTATGCGTTAAAAAATAATCGTTACATGTTTAACTTGAATCAGTGTATTTTTTTCAATTTGCCAACTTGAATTTCATCTCATTCTGTTCTACATGTCCCAGCATCTGTTATTATCACCACTTCAATTAATGCTTCGAAAATACTACTCAACCTTGACAACCCAGAAGTCCATGAGTTTAGAAGTAGGTAAACTATCAACTGTCATTATTTACAAACTTATTCTGCCTTCAAATGCCAGTGATATGTCTAAAATTAACATTATTTCTATTCTTGAATAATGGTTTTACATCATTAATCAGAACTGGCTTCATAAGTCATTCCCAGCTTCAAAGTCCTCCATCAACACAATCAAACATATGAATTACAACGATTCCTTATTAGAATAACAAAAAATGCATTTCTGATGTTAAACAATTGCTGCAGGTAAGTATAGTATCTGGTTTCCATTATTTCAGGATGTGAACTATAATGCACTACATGTAATACCTGCTTTGATAATTGTATTAATATTACTAATTATTTCATAGCCGACAAGGTGTCTGATTGATGCAACAATAGTAAAACTTCAAAGCACTCATCACTGGTATTTTGAATCATGCAACTCCTGCACAAAAAAAATACAAGTTTCCGATGGAAAATTTTGGTGCCAAAATTGTAAGAAAACACCAGCCTTCACTACTCCAAGGTATTCATCTACTTTCAACCATCTTTGCTAACTATTTATTCATTAGTATGCTTATTATATGACATAAGTTGTAAAGACAGTACACAAATATAAATATATCAGGTATAGAGTACAACTGCTAGTTAAAGATGACATAGACTCACTATCTGTTGTTCTCTTTGATAAGAAAGTTATGCAGTTTATAAGCAAATCAGCTTCACAGTTGAGAGATGATATGATACAAGTACGCTTCTTCACCTTTCTGTTTTTTTGTTATGTAAATTATGTTTTTTAACTCAATTTCCCATTTTATTATAACATAGGACCATGATGAATTTGGTTTCCCCCCTGAGCTAAATGTTTTCAAATCAAAGAAAGTTCTGCTGGCACTTGACGTGACAGAGTACAATGTTCAAAATCGAAAACGCAGTTCAGAACAGAACACATACATAGTGCTCTTCATCAGTGATAATGAAGATTATATCAGTAACTATAATCAGAGTTCTGTAGACAACCAGGTATGCAGTCTCAAACTTCCACGAGAATTTCAAGGTAGCATGCTGAAGATTACATAACAACAATATTTTTAAAGTGCATTCTTTACAATTCAATTTATTAACAAAACATAGACCACTTACTTGAACTGTTCTCACCTCTTTTAACCATCTTTATTAGGAACATCAAAGCGCTGCTTCTTCAGGACTCAGCTTGAACAATTGTACTGCTGTTGATAGAAGTACTACTGCTGTCTCTTCAACCCAGGTATAAATTTTTAAAATTCTTACTCTGTAACAGTGATGCTCTACATGTTTTATACAGTAATGTATCTTTCGTCATTTTTGTTGCCCATTACCTAAAATCTTCATAACACTATTTATGGTGATTTTCCATCAGTAAAAAAATAATTTCATGTTAAATTGGTATTACTAATAAGTACTGGCTGCTTCTCATTCGTTATAATTGAACCTTCATGTAGAAAAAATTGATGTTTGACTTCGATGTTGAAGCTACTGTGGAAGGCTCCCTGTCTCCAGACCTGAAGCCAGCATCATCTTTTGCCAATGAACATCATCTCAAAATAGTGTAAATGAGAAGCAAAAAAACAGCCAAAGTAGACTAAATGTATCTATGCCTGACCCAAGGTAGTTTTTACAACTAACTCTATCTAATTGTTTCAAATTTCCATTACAAATTTAACTCCATACATAATTCATGTGAAGTCTCTTTACTGGATTAAGGTTGTGTTTGTGAAACTTCTTTCAGTAAGTGTTCCTTATCGGTTTGTTTACTTTTCATATCTCAAAATTGCAATAACTACTGTATTCTGTACTATATAATTGGTTTACTTATGTTTAGTTTGTCTCATTAAAAAGCATTGTTGTGTGATGTACCAAGCTGTTTGCTATATTTCTTAGGTTTTCTTCATTCTTAAGAAATGAAGAATGTCGATCAATATATTACTTTTGTTTCATTTCCATCTATCTTTATTTAATTATATTGCAATGCTTGCTGTTTGTCTTTGGTGATTAATTGGGTCCGTGCATTGCAGTGTGGATTTGCCTCTTCATATGGATGTCTACCAATGTCATTCGACAACTTCTCTCTAAAGCCTCTTCAAGGAATTTTCTGTTCAGCATATTAAGTTGAAAAATTACGATCTGGTCATTTTCTTTTTGGATACATGACTGTTATGTAATCTACATACGTTATCGTATCAGTTTTTAAGGATCTTTATGGATATGTTTCCCTATTTATGTTTTTAATTGCTGTTTGGTTGATAGTCAAAAATTATAATGGTTTTTTTAGTTTTCATGGTTCATTCCATTGTATTCTTCTAAGGTCAAAACATGTTATATGAATACTAAATCATTTGGAGACCATGTCGTTTGCCATTTTTTTTCATAGGGATTCTGCATTGAGGTACCAAAAACAACCGTATTTGGAGATAGCTGTAATTTTTTCCGGGTGAATAGTATGATGACTCCTAAAATTTAGGATACATATGGCTATTTCACTTTGATAAATCAGTAGTATTTATTTCCCTTTGGTTAGATTCACATTGTATATTTAAACCTTCTGACCTTCTGGTTTTGAACACAAACATTCTGGAGCAAGCAACATTCAAGGTTGGGGGTTTTCGATACTGAAATGACACGGTACTGTTTACATTTCCTTAGTTTAATTTACACTAAATTACTAAATAGATTAATTTTTTTTCGGGTCTTCATTTTAATATGAGTAACACTGTTTAACCATATAATTAAGGGTACCTTTGTGGTTCCCATTTACAGTTATCATTTAAACTTCAATTGTTTAAAGACTTTTTCCTAAATGGTTTGTTATAATATCAATGTTTATAGTTTTTGAGGCTGCTGAGTACCAAAAGATTATTGCATAGAGGCTCAAGGAACAACGAGAACGCCGGACTGACAGCATCGCCAAGATAAGATCCAAGCTTCTTGTGGCTTAAAAGCCACCTACTGTTGCATCTTCTAAAGTCGATGGTGAGCCATTTCTTCTGTGCTTGAATTCTATGTTAGTTAAGTTCAGTTGTATTTTCACGATTTTCATGGTGGAATGTTACTGATTTATTGAATTTCATGGTGGAATGTTAGGACTGTTTGAATTTCAGACCACTACTGGAGGGATTTACTAACATATGGCTGTATGCTGGTAATCTCTCTCCCAAGAACACATGAGGGATTTACTAACTAATGTGTTTATTTTCTCGAGTTCTGATTTGATCATGTGCAATTTTATTATAGGAAATATTTGTGTTTTGAACTAATATTTTTCACTTTCTCATTATTTCAGTGCATGTGAAGGGGGTGCATACCTGGATGTGGTGGTTCCTACTCTGAAGACCACACCCACTAATGGACTGGGGTTGACCTGCAGGAACTGTCCAGCTGCTGACAGGTTAACTACAACACCTGTTTGAGGTTATAAACCCAAAAATTCTTCTCCCTTTCATTTAATTATATTTCCTTCAGTTAATTTTCTACTTAATAGCAGTTTTTCCTCTTTTATGGGCTAGACAAAAACTGGACAGCACCTCACGCAGCTGTTGAAGATCGTTTCATTGAAGATCGATTCATACTGTTAGAAGCTGAAACAAACATCCAGGTTCCTGTTTTTACTTTGATTTCAATGCAGTTTATGGTTTACACATTCCTCTTTAAAAAATATGTGAGTCATTGCCCATTAATTGTGCAGGTTTCTGTATAAGACATTTAATGTGCAGGTATAGGGGAGGGGAGAGGGGGATGAGGGCAGTGGAGAGGGGGGCTGGTCAGGTTGGAGGGGAGGGGAGGGGAGGGGAGGATGAGGGATGGGGGAGGGGGCCATGGCCACCACGGTCCCCACCAAGAACTTGGCCAGGATGAGGGCAGGGGGGGGGTATGCGTGTTTGATTTGAAAATTGACCTCTACTTTATTGACAATGTTCAAAATTGCTTAGGCCCTGAAATTAGATATGTACATGGGCTGGTTTGTCAGGTTCTGGCTGGCTGAAATCCATTTATTAATCAGGCCTAGACTGGACGGACCCGGCTTCATTACATGGGCTGGTTTGTCAGGTTCTGGCGGGGCTTTTTAGGCTGGGAGGGCCCCTGGCCCATGTATACCTGAAATGTTGTTGAAATAATTTAAACCCAATTGTCGTTGCACTTGCTGCTGTAATGTAACAATCTACTGTCAATTGATTAAAATCATGATACTAAATTGAATAAAATCATGATACAAAAACAATACATTCCCAACTTTACAATTGGCTATTTGCTATCTCATTGCATTGTTTTTTAGGATTAGTGATAAAATCAAATGCTTAAAAACTTTTCAAGTGGTTGTAGGGAGGACTGTATTAATGGTTTCACTTCTCATCGTGTTGACGATCCACCCACTTTTGGCACCAGTAGCTTTAGCAACTTTTGCCAAGCCGACCGGAAGACTGATCCGGCCCGAGCTACTGAGCAGTGCTTGGACCGGGTTCTTGGCCGGTTGACTCCACAATCTCTCCAGGCCGGACCACCTCGCAGCCCTCGCTCATCTCTCGATCGGGCGCAACCGACTGGAAAGCGCTAATGATGGTCCTGCCGATGCTCGCGCTGCCCTCTCGCCTCGCCGGGGCGGCCTTCCTGGCCATGTTCTTGGTGGGGACCGTGGTGGCCATGGGCAGCTACACCGTCTTCATCGGCTCCTGTATCCAGGCGCTGAAGGAGAGGGAATAAATCTTCATTGTAGTGGGTTTTACAATTAAAAAAAACCTTACATTGAGGCGTTGGGTGAAATCTTCTACCGTACCACTTGATAATCGAAAAGGGAGTTGTGGTAGTTTTATCTTAATAGAAGTTATAAGTTGAAGATTTTATGTGAAATGGAATGCCTCTACTAATAATTTCATGTGTTGTAGTAGTGCATATAATTTTGAATCATAATAAGTGGTTCAAAAGTTACTTTTTTTAGAAATAGAGAGTTTAAATTATTTTCATCATTTTATTTCAGATGATTTTGTTTTGTTGATGAAATTTTCATTCTATTTGAAATGTAATCCATAGAAAATTAAATCTTAACATTTTTGGATAGTAAACCATTCATGAATTAAATGTTATATTCATAATCCCTCTTCCCTTTTGTAAATGCATCCTCCACGTCACCGGCCAGTGCCTCCTCTTACACATATTTTTCCTCCTCTTTAATATAGTTCATATTCCACTATCATTTATTCCATTTAGTTCTTTCACAACTACACATGCCCTATATATTTTATCCTATTGTAGTTCAATATTAAGTATCACTGTTTTTTTTTCAATATATACAATATTGATGTTCTTTATTAATATTGACGTATAGTTTTGTCTTTTTGAAAGTAAGCATTGAACGTATTGCCGTGCGAATGCACGGGTAAGTACTAGTTACATGAAACAACGTCTATGAATTTATGACTAACCAACAAAATTATAGATTAAAATATGTAAATTTAAGAAAGCAACTAACTAATTATTAATTTACAAAATCGATAAAATTGATACAAATTCAATTTATATAATGTCGTTTGTCTAATGTACTTATACTGAAGAGGAGAGATGGATTGAGAAATAAAAACTTTGATAAGTAAAAAAAATCCTTTTATAAAAGTTTTGCACAATAAATTGTTGGTGTCGGAGCGCACAACAAAAGTGGACAGATCGGGGTTTTAAACAAATTTATTGCTGATTTGACATAACAACATCGTCACTGGAGACACATTGCCCAGTAACCAACTTGAGGACCCCACCTGAAAGGATTTAAGCAGAAAATCAAATCGAAAAAAATACCTCGTCTGATTTGAAGACGCCGATGAATACAACTCAACGCCGATGATCATTGCTTGAAGGAACCAACATCGAAACCCTATAGATTATCTACACGCGTTTCGAAAGTTTGTGGGTACGTTTATTGTCGATATCCGGGTGCTAATGTGAAGAATCGACAATGCCTTTGACATTATCACAATTGCCAAGTGGATGAATAGTACCTCAAATTAGATCTTTCTCTTGCTCAGATAGTGAAGTTAAAATACCCGAAAATGACTCTATGGCCCCTAAATATATACTATCAACTAAATAAGCCATAAATGGCCTTTTATGAACTATTAATCGTGCCATAAATGTCATTTAAAATTTTATCACTTACTAGTAATATAATAAATTTATTACGTGATAAAAGCGAGTCATTAATTTGACCTGATATTCCCGTAAATATTAAAAGAACTTTAAATATTAAAATAATATTCATTTGGTAAATATTTTTTCATGTATTTATTGTATCACTCATGAATGCTATTAATAAATAAATTCAATACCAATTATTTTAAACTTGAATAATATGAATTTGATTATTTCATGGTGATCGTTCAAACTTAGACATCACCCGGACCCCGTGGTATATGCTAAGTGTGTGACTCTTTAGGCACTTATCTCAATAGCAGTGAGTACTTCTCACAAACCGTGAGCAGAGTTTAGAAACCCATCAAGGCCCCTAAAGAGATAAGGTATAGTCATAACACCAACCACCTTTCCTATGAACACACATCATGTAATATAATCTCTGTCTCGTGATATTTCATAAAGCATGACAGATACATTGTGTCATCATCCTTTATTTATTAGTTTTTGGTCTTATCGAATGAAATTACCTTCCTCTACAATGACCATGGATTTAGTGAAGGTGCTACCATCCTGATCAACTGAGCCTGAGATATCAATTCCTTTCAGAAGCGACAAATTCTATCTTGGTCATTCAATCAATGTCTTACCACCAATGACGCACCCAACACAAGCTACCTAACCACGACATAAATGTCATGGTTTTCATCTTGAATCAAAGTATGTAATCAAATGACATTACTACAAAACAGACCTTTAACAACACTAAAATTGGTTATTAGCAGCGCAAAAAAAAAACGATGATTATTGGAGCGTGATTAAAATCCCTAGGCTTTTATCAGCGCTAGAAAAGTGTTGATAAATGAAAACTTCATCAGTGCCAAAAAAAAAATCACTGATAAAGGGACCCTTCATCAACGCTAAAAATCACTGATAAAGGGACCCTTTATCAGTTGTAGGATCTACATTGAGGCTGCAGGACCCTACATCACAATATTGTCCACTTTGGTTCACTACCTCACGGGTTTGTTCTTTAGTAGAGCTCACTACCCACGATGGTGGCTCACAGTCATCCCTCTTCTAAAAAGGCCTTGTGATGGGAGGGGGGGGGGGTGACTGGAGCTTATATATCATTCCCAACACCCCTCCAGTCTTCGATGCGGGACAAGGAAGCTGGTGTCATGATGTGACACCCCTACAACCCGCAACCTTGACTTGTAGGGCTGCACTGCATTCATTTGGGATTCCAATAATCTCTCCCCAATGCTTTCCCTACAAATCAGAGGCTTTCCTACCCGAATCTGATACCAATTATAGGATCTACATTGGGGATGCAGGGTCCTACATCACAATATTGTCCTCTTTGATTCACTACCTCACAGGTTTGTTCTTCACTAGGGCTCACTACCCACCGGGGTGGCTCACTACCCATCACCCTTCTGAAAAGGCCTTGTGATGGTAGGGGGATGGATGAGTCTTATATATCATGCCCAACACCCCTCTAGTCTCCAATGTGGGACAAGGAAACTGGTGTTGCGGCGTGATGCCCCTACAGCCAAAAACCTTGACCTATAGGGCTGCACTACATTCATTTGGGGTTCCAATATTAGCGCCTTTAGTAGTGCTGATCAAGAGGCATACTGCAGTGTGATATTAAATTTACACCACACTGAAGCAGCAAATACAGGTTGCAAATAAAAAATTTAAATGAAATAAATTTTACAACACAAATACAAAAAAACTATATTATAGACTTTTCTAACATTGGTCTATATAATTACATAAGTACAAATTATCAGAGACATTCAAAAAAATCAATGTTCTTTTGTCTTTAGCCCATGAATCCTGATCATGCTATTGTCAAACAAACCACCCCAGCTTGAGAAAACAATTCACCTATATAAGAAAACAATTCCTATGTTAGTAATACTATAAATAAATAAATTAAACACAAAGTGTCAATTTTAAACTAAAAACATATATTTTGAGCCATACCAGGAACATCGTGTATCAGATTGAGTTGTGGTTGCTTCTTATACATCACACTATTTCTTGTTCATCTTTAAGCATTATCTCTGTTAAAATTAACTAAATAAGTATAATAGAAGAATGATAAGAAAATCAATTAAGTAATAGCAGATAAAATGATGAGTACGCCACTTGTGTTTTTTACTATAATGTCATTTTAAACTGGAAACATGCACTTTGAGTCATACTGGTCACATTATCTATCGATTTGATGTGAGAATGATTCCTACACATCATAATTATTGTCCTAAATTATCAAGAAAATTTGAACATGTTTTCTCATTTTTCAGTGAGTGACACACTTTTTGAACTAAAATGTCAATTTTAAACTGATAACGTACTCTTTGAGTCACACCAGACACATTGTGTATTGAATTTAGGTGAGAATGATTCCTACATATCAAAAATGACTTATGGATCATTTTCCTAACGTATCAAAACAATCTAAATGTGTTTGATCAGTTTTGAGTATGTGACTTGCGTTTTTTTTCTAAAATTAATGTCAATTTTAAATAAAAGACACACTTGGAGTCATATTGGCCACACTGTGCATCAGATTGAGGTGAGACTGATTCTTACACATCATAGATGACTTATGGATTGTTTTTATAAAGTATTGAAATAATCCGAAATCATTTTAACAATTTTGAGTATGTCACTTGTCTTTTTTACTAGTATTAATGTCAATTTTAAATAAAAAGACACGCTTAGAGTCATATCGGTCACACCGTACATCAGATTGAGGTGCCGATAATTCCTAAACATTACAAATAGCTTATGGATCATTTTCCTAAAGTGTCAAAACATTTTGAATGTGTACTCAATTTTGAGTATGTTACTTGTTTTTTTACTAAAATTAATGTCCATTTTAAATAAAAATACACATTTAGAGTCATACCGGTCACACATGCATTATATTAAAGTGCATCTGAGTTCTAAACATCACACAATACTACAAAACCAGCCTTTAACAACACTAGAAATGACCTTTATCAGCACTATAAAAGCACTACTTACATGAGTGAGGTTAAAAGTCATGGTCTTTTATCAGTGCTTTTAAAAGCAATGATAAAGGGTCACACTGTAGTGTGCATCAACAACACACTGCAACACCACTACAGTGTGCTTTTACAGCACACAACAACACCAGAAACACACCAGATATAAAAAAACAAGTCCCAATACAGGATTTAAATGATATGAAATTTACATCACAAACACAAGAAAAAAACACTATATTATAGACATTTCAAATATTGGTTCATATAATTACACAAATACAAATTATTACATACATTAAAAAACATCAATGTTCCTTTATCTTTTAATCCTGACCTGACTCATGCTATTGTCAAAAAAACCACCCCTGCTCGAGCAAAAGAACACACCTGTTTAAGAAAACAATTCTTATGTTAGTAATAATATAAAGAAATAAATTAACAGAAAGTGTTAATTTTACTAAAATTGACGTCAATTTTAAATAAAAAGCACACTTAGAGTCATACTGGTCACACCATGCATCTAATTGAGGTGTGACTGATCCCAACACATCTCAAATGACTTTTGGGTCATTTTTCTAAAGTATCAAAACAATCTGAATGTGTTTTCTTGATTTTGAGTACGTCAGTTTTCTTTTTTACTAAAATGTCATTTTAAACCGGAAACACGCACTTTTGACTCATTCTGATCACATTGTGTATCGGTTTGAAGCAAAATGGATTCATAAATTTCAAAAATGACCCATGAATAGTTATCCAAAATTATCAAGAAAATCCAAGTGTGTTTGATCAATTTTCAGTGAGTGACACTTTTTGAACTAAAATGTTGATTTTAAACTGATAACATACACTTTGAGTCACACCAGGAACATTGTGTATCAGATTGAGGTGTGGCTAATTCATACACATCACAAATTACTTATGGATCATTATCATAAATTATCAAAACAATCAGAATGTGTTTGCTCAATTTTGAGTAGGATAGTTTTCCATTTTACTAAAATTGATGACAATTTTAAATAAAAAGACGCACTTTGAGTCATACCGGTCACACTATGCGTCATATTGAGGTGCGGATGATTCATAAACATCCCAAATGAACTATGGATCATTGTCCTAAATTATCAAAACAATATGAATGTGTTTTCTTAGCTTTGATTATGTCACTTGTCTTTTTTTACTAGAATTCCATTTTAAAATTGAAACATGTACTTTGACTCATACTGATCACATTGTGTATCGAATTGAGGTGAGGTTGATTCCTACACATCAAAAATGACTTATGGATCATTTTCCTAAAGTATTTAAACAATTTTAATGCGTTTTCTCGGTTTTGAGTAGGTTAGTTGACCTTTTTACTAAAATTGATGTAAATTTTAAATAAAAACACGCACTTGGTGTCATATCGGTCACACCGTGTGTCAAATTGAGGTGTGGATGATTCATTCACATCTAAAATCACTTATGGATCATTTTAATAAAATATAAAAACAATATGAATGTTTTTTTTCAGGTTTGAGTAGGTCAGTTTGTTTTTTTACTAAAATTGATGTTAATTTCAATTAAAGACACACTTATAGTCATACCTGTCACACAGTGCATCAAATTGAGGTGCGACTGATTCCTACATGTTCCAAATCACTTATGTATTTTTTTCTTAAAGTATCAAAACAATATTAACGTGTTTTCTTGATTTTGAGTATGTCACTTGTATTTTTTTACTAAAATATCATTTTAAACTTGAAACACGCACTTTGACTCATACAGATCACATCGTGTATCAGTTTAACATGAGAACGATTCCTACATGTCAAAAATTATTTATGAATCGATTCCATAAATTATCAAGAAAATCCGAGCATGTTTTTTTTGGTTTTTAATGAGTGAAAATTTTTAAAGTCAAATGTCAATTTTAAACCGATGACAGACACATTGAGTCAGTTGTCTTTTTTACTAAAATTAATGTCAATTTAAAATATAAATAAGTACCTGGAGTCATACCGGTCACATTGTGTGTCAGGTTGAGGTGAAGATGATTCCTATATGTCCCAAAGTCTCAAAAAAATCCTAATTGCCAATGTTACCATGATTTCCATTGACTTTCTTTGTCAAAATAGCAACACCGGATGAGCAGCTTCGAACAAACCACGTCAACTCGAAAAAAAGAATCCACCTATATAAGAAAATAATTATTATGAGTAATAATAAAAAATATAAATTAAACATAAATATGAAATAATAAATTAATTATATAGATAATGATTTTACTATGAAAATTTCAAGATTACCTTTGTGATTGAGTAATAGAGGAAAATTGAAGGAAAGTGATAAATGTCAACACTATATGGGTGAAAGGTTTTGAGGGAGAAGAATTTTGTGGATTTTTTGGTGCATAAAGGGATAAAAGATAGATAAATAATCCCAACTCGAATAAAAGAATTCAACTGTATAAGAAAAAAATTATTATGTGAGTAATACTAAAAAGAAATAAATTAAACATAAATATGAAACAATACATTAATTATATGGATAATGATTTTACTGTAAAAACATAAATATTACCTCTGTAATTGAGCAGAAACAATGGCATTGCTCTTCCTTCAAAGGAAGTGGAGATAACTTAAAAGAAAGTGACAAATTCAACATTGTAGGGGTGAAAAGGTTTTGAGGGAGAAGATTTATAAAAGTTGGACAGACCACCCCAACTCGAACAAAAGAATCCACGTATATAAGAATAAAATTATTATGTGAGTAATACTAAAAATGAATAAATTAAACATAAATATGAAATAATACATTAATTCTATGAACAATGATTTTACTGTACAAACATCAAGATTACCTCTATAATTGAGCAGAGACAACATCATTTCTCTCCCTACAAAGGTAGTAGAGAGAACTTGAAAGAAAGTGATAAATGCAACACTGTAGGGTGAAAAGGTTTTGAGGGAGAAGAAGTCTGTGTAAGTTTTGGTGCAAAAAGGCATGAAAGATGGAAATAGCACCCCAACTCAAACAAAAGAATCCACTTGTATAAGAAAACAATTATTATGTGAGTAATACTAAAAGAAAAAAAAATTAAACATAAATATGAAACAATACATTAATTCTATGGATAATGACTTTACTTTGAAAACATCAAGATAACCTTTGTGATTGAGTAGAGAAAGTGTCGTTATGTAAAGACCCTGATTTTCCATGTAAATTTTTTAATTATATGGAATTATTATGAGTCTGCAAAAATTGACAGCATGTGATTTTGAGGCCCGGAGTGCCCGAAATGAATTTCTGAAATTTTTTTAAGGTATATTCAGTAAATGCGTGAGCGGCATTTTCTAACTTTTTAAATGTTGCTCGGATTAAAAATCTGAGGGCACCGTTGAATCCGCAACGCCGAGATTCACTTAAGGGAGGTTTTTCTTTGACCGTAGTAGGTCCATAGAAAAAGTTAAGTTTTGCAACTTTTTAAAAAAGAAATGAAATGAAATAATTTTGTTATTTTATTTTATATCCCCCAATGGACGAGTAAAGGGGGTGGGGCCAGTGATGTGTCAAGACAATAAATGGATTGACCTGCCAACCCTAAGTAACGACGTCATTGGGGAATTAAGAAGCTTCCTAATTAATGAGCCCCATTAAACTGCAACGCCGTTACTTACCCTCCCCCTCTCCTATATATATGGAGCTTTGGGAGGGGTATCGACACAGTTTTGCCAAGAAACGAAGTGCTGAAGGAGTGCCGCAACACTGGACCCTTAGAAGATGGATCCGACCTAGCGGGAGGTGACAAATGACACCGAACCACGAACTGAAGGGTGACGTACGAGTGGCGTCGTTGTGAACCAGTTGTGGGAATGAAGATCACAGTCCACCTTCAAGCGCGGACGCTTCTTTGACGATTCGAGGTAGGGGTTATTTTTGTTCTTGCATTTTTGATTCCCTCTTCTCCGTTCTTGAAATTATATGAAGAACATGGGCCAACCAACTAACGGTTTGACCCGTGATTCATTCGTCTTTGCGGGAGGTTGTTGCGGGGAATCTTGTGGGGTTTATCTTGTTGTTTAGTTCAATTGTTATTAAACCCTTAACCCCCTTGTGTTAAGAGCTAACACAGAGGGTGTGGGCCTAACGAACCCGGCCAGAACCCTCCACCATATTTTTTACATCCTTGTGACTCCATGGAAGACTGACAGCGTGACGACACCAACCGCCTACGTGGTGGATAGCGCGTTGACGCACGCCTCAAGAGAAGGCCGCGACACAAATCCACGATGATCGTCGGAGCGGCCGACACCAGCCGATCGTGGAGGAGGCGCGGCGTGCCGTTGCGCGCCACCGATGAACAGGGAGGACTGTGGATCATCATCCGCGACGACCGGAGGAGAGGTCGGCCGACCGCGACAGAGCCGCCGGAGCGGAGGTAAGGCCCACCCCCAGCGGCGCGCCCATGCGGCAGCAAGGCCACGACTTGAGACAGACGCGGCAGGAGTAGGGGGGCCCCGGTCTGACCGAAGACCAGTGGACGGGGCGCGCGCCAGCGGCGCGCTTGACAGCAAGGTCGCAGCACGGAGGACCCGCGACGCCACGTGGCGCCGCATTGGGTCAACCCCCGCAGGTTGACCCGCTGACGTGGCTCCATGCCACGTCATCCCTACCTGGACGCGCTGCGTCTGGGTATCCCTGGCGGCCTGCGCTGCCAGGCGGGTGGCACCATCGGGTCGGTCAAGCGGACCGACCTGCCACTCAGCGGGCTGACCCGAGGCCCAACGGCCCGACCCCCGACCCAGTCGGGTCGGGATAGGCCTAGCGGGATGGGTTGACCCAGGTCGACCCAGGTCGACCCCGGTCGGCCCATGCCGAACTGGGTTGGGCCGGTCTGACCGATGCGGATCGGACCTGGACCCAGTACCGACCAGTTACACAAAACGAGCCCTAACTTCTGAACTGAACGTCCTTTTGAAGAACCATCTGCGGTTTCGAGATACTTGGAGCAAGACAATCCTTTTGACTTACTCTATGAGAGTTTTGGAGAAACTTAGAGTACAGTTGGGTTGGATCGCACCTGAATCCAACGGGGCCCTCATCACTGAAATGCCAATAACGCACAGATTGGGCGTCTGATTGAAGCGTCGTCTATTGTGTTGGAACCCTTATGACATGGAAGATCATTGGGTTACTTCTTGTGAGACTTCGTGTTGGTTGAAATATGACTGATGGCTTGGGGAGCGGTTCTCCCAAGTGCACTACGTATGGAACCCTACGACTGGATGAGACATGACAACTGCTTACTTTTCGACTCGGAGTGACTCGACAGCCATAGTACGTGATGGGGAGGAGCACCTCAGCAGGCCACAATGAAGAGCATCCACAGTGCGTGATGGGGAGGAGTACCTCAGCAGGCCACGGTGGGGGAGGGCGACTCTGTGTGACCCGAAATACCCACGGTACGTGACTGGGAGGAGTACCTCAGTAGTTCAAGGTTAGTGGGAAGTGCCTCTGTGTGACATGGTGGTCCCACTGTACTCTATAGAGGAGGAGTTCTCCAGCATCCTAGGTGTTCGACATTGTGACTGGAGATGTTACTTGTTACTATACCTAGAGAATCTCATGGCTGGCTATCAGCATTCATAGCGAACCTATGTGGGTCAGCATCATAATCCGGTTTCTCTGATTTGCATACCTAGTTTGAGCTGAGACTCTATTTGAGCTGTGTCTATTGCTCTATGATTTTTGATCAAGATCATGCTTTGTGGTTTTCCTTTGTGGAGTTCTGAGAGACCTTCGGGGGTCTCCAGGTCCCTACTGAGTTTCGTCATACTCACCCATGCACGGGCTTCTCCTGCACCTTGTTGAGTTTCGTCATACTCACCCATGCACGGGCTGAGGCATGAGGGAGCCAGGACTATGTGGTATGCGGAGGAGACAGGCGGACACAGAGTGATGAGGAGGTTATCTGTACCTACCCTTCAAGTAGGATCCTCGGAGGATGACTCAGTAGTTGTTTTTCCTCTTTTTTAGTTGTATTGTTCCTTTTAGTTGTATTTTTACTTTCAGTTGTACTCATACTTTCAGTTGGGCTTGTATTCCGGCCCCTTTTTACTTTCATCACTTCTTTTTCTACAGCAGTTTACTTCAAAATTGCTTCTCGTTGTGTTCTCGGACTGTGTGTTTATACAGGTTTAAAGGCAATGTATTCCCATTTTATGGAATATGCCTTTCGATGCTAGTCGCTAGCCCCTGGCCTACGGAAGGCGGGCTTGGGGTAGTCATGGCACGGGCTCCGGGGGATGGGTCATGACAAAGTGGTATCAGAGGAGTTCAGTTCTACTGAAGAACTAGGACTCTGATATTTTCTGTGTAGCAATAATGTTAAGTGTTATGAGTGTGGTTTTCAGATTGGGGAATCCAGTATTGGTGCAGTGGCCGACGTATCCATACATGAGGACCCTGAATTCTGATTTCTAACTCAGCACACGAAAACACTGATTGCATGTGTTTTGAAAAGTTTTCTTTTTGATCTCTTGAGTCATATCACCAGGTATAACTTATTGAATTTTGAACACATGTCTTTTTTCAGGATGTCAGCATGTAGACAACCATCCAAGATTCCTGAGAGAGTACACGATGATGGCCCACCGAGCAATAAGGCATCGGTGTAGGGCCCCCTTACGACATCAGCACCTTCAGGTGGTGTACCAGCAACACCACTCCTCGTTGGCGAGCCATTACCACCAGCTCCACCAGTAGAGGATGCATGCCGACTGAGCGAATTGCACGAGTTCCAGTGCCAGAGGCCTCGGAGGTTCCGAGGCAAGATGGAACCGCAGGCAGCTGAGGATTGACTAGAGGCTATGGTCAGAGTTTTCTGCTTGGTTGGGACACCAGCAGACCTTATGATGATCCTAGCAGCCAACCTTTTTCAGGCAGCAACGGGGAGATGGTGGAGCCTGATGCTCCAGATACACAACGAGGAGACCCTAGTCTGGGTGGAATTTTAGAACCTTTTCAGGGCAGAGTTCATCCCAGCGACCTTACGCTCTATACGTATACAAGAGTTGCTGCACTTACATCAGGGCAGCATGACAGTGGGCCAGTACTCGGCGAGGTTCACTGATCTATCCCGCTAATCTACTGACATGGTATGAGACCCTTTCTTCAGGGCCCATACCTTCGAGTAGGGTCTCCGACGGGATATCAGATCATCGGTGGTATTGCTCAGCATACCGACTCAGGATGTGGTGCTAGAGCGAGCACTATTGGTGGGGATCTTCCTAGCTGAGCGGGTACCCACAACGAGAGCCACCACCAAATGTCAGGTAGCCGAGTCATATACACTAGGAAGCAGGTAGATGACACAGAGGTCCAAGTGGACCAGACCTTCTGGTGGACAACCTCGAGACGCATGGTTAGAGGTGTGAGGCTCGTAAGGCAGAGGAAGATAGGTGAGGGACACGCAGTGTTACACATGTGGCGGGTTGGGTCATATGGATTTCCACTGCTCGACCCACCGTACAGACGACCAGCAGACAATCGAGGGACCGCTGAGGTAGAGGCAGAGGTTCAAGCGAGGAGGTCCGTAGGGTGGCGGACATGGCAAAGGAGCTGGTCATGCAGTAGGTGGTGGGCGGTAATACGAGGTTCTACTGCCACCACCGCCAAGTGGTCCACCCCGACCACATGGAGTAGGAGGACAAGGGTGAGCTCATCTCCAGGAAGCTGAGACCTATGACCACGGTGCTCTGGAGATGATTAGAGGTATGATCCGTGTCTACTCTACATTAGCTGCAATATTTATAGACACAGGTTCCAGTCACTCTTTTATTTCCACGACCCTCGTTCGGATCTCGGATATTCCGGTGGAGTCGTTGGCTCGATCCTTACGGCTAGAGACTCCTACGAGAGCGGATTCGATGATTACAAACTAGTGCCAGCAGTGTGAGCTTACTCTAGGAGGTGAGAGCCTTGGCTAGGATCTCCTAGTAACGACATTGAGGCCTTACGACGTCATCTTGGGTATGGACTGGTTATCTACAGTCCATGCTTAGATTGACTGTATTAGGCGCAAAGTGCGGTGTGTCCACACTGATGAGACCGGGTTTTCCTTCACTGGAGAGAAGGAAACCTTTACAGCACATGATGGACTTACCCAAAGGAGGGTGCATCCAATTACTCATCAGTTGTATAGCCTTACTCTCAGAGCATCTGATGTTGAGAGTCCGGGCTATCCTGTAATGGTGGACCATTATACCGATGTCTTTCCTGATGATGTTCCAGGACTAACTCCATGCATAGAGGTAGACTTTTACATCGACCTGTGCCCCGAGACGACACTGATATCTACACCATCATATCGGATGGCTCCTACCGATCTTTGTGAGTTACGGGTACAGTTGGAGGAATTTCAAGGAAAGGGGTTCATAAGACCCAGTGTTTCTCCATGGGCAACCCCAATTCTTTTCTCCAAGAAGGAATATGGGAGTTTGAGACTCTGTGTTGAATATCGGCACCTGAACCAGGTGACCATTAAGAACAAGTATCCACTCCTGAGGATTGATGATCTTTTCGATCAGCTTAAGAGAGCTCGCTGGTTTTTGAAGATAGACCTCCGATCAGGCTACCATCAGCTCAAGATACAAGATGAGGATGTGCAGAATACAACCTTCAGATGTCGGTATAGACATTATGAGTTCTTGGTTATGACTTTCGGCATGACCGACACCCTAGCAGTGTTCATGGTACTCATGAACAAGATCTTTCAGCCATACCTCGGTCACTTCATGGTGGTGTTCATCGATGAAATCTTGATATACTCGGAAATGGAGGAGGAGCATGCCTATCATCTGCAAATAGTTCTGGATACACTCTGAGAGCACCAGATTTATGGTAAACTCTCTAAGTTCCAGTTCTGGATACGAGAGGTCCACTTTCTGGGACACGTTATCTCAGAGGCTGGAGTTGCAGTGGATCTAGAGAAGATAGAGGTCGTGCTTTCTTGGGAGCCACCTAGGAGAGTGACGGAGGTGCGGAGTTTTATGTGGTTGGATGGATACTACCGGAGGTTCGTGCTTGACTTTTCTAGAGTTGCGACACCCTTTTTAGCATTGAAGAAGAAGGGGAATCCCTTCATATGGATGGAGAGATGCCAGCAGAGTTTCCAGGAGCTGAGGCAGAGACTGACAAGTTCCCCCCATCTTGAGGATATCAGAAAAGGGTTTTGGGTATGTAGTCTACTGCAACGCATCAGGGACCAGACTTGGGTGTGTCCTGATGTAGGAGCGAGCAGTGATCACTTATGGCTCGTGAAAGCTAATACAACATGAGCAGAATTACGCCACCAACGACCTGGAGTTAGCAGTAGTGTTCTTAGCCTTGAAGATGTGGCGACATTACTTGATGGGCGGACGTTCTACAGTCTACTCTGATTACAAGAGTCTCAGGTATATCTTCTCTCCGAAGGACCTGAACCTGAGACAACGACGATATCTAGAGTTACTCCATGACTATGACTTTGAGATAGTCTATACTCCTGGGAAGGGGAATGTGGTAGCAAATGCACTCAACAGGAGTTCTGGTCTGCAGTTTCTAAGTGAGGCGACAGAGAAGCTAGCCGCGTTGCAGATATCCTTCATGGATAGAGATGGAGTAGCATACCTCCAGTTTATGACAGTCACTCCCCCAGTCCTTCAGCGAGTCGGGGAGGTGCAGCTTGGGGACAACGACTGTGAGGCTCGACGTGCTCATATATCCTCAGGGCAGACACCTGATGGATTTTCTGAAGGTGGAGAGCATGTCATTCTATTTAGAGGACGTACCATGGTACCCGTGCCTCTATGGGAGTAGGTGTTGAGGGAGTTCCATATGTCCCATCTGGCGGTATATCCTGATGTGGCGAAGATGTACCAAGACCTCCGGTGTCAGCATTGGTGGCTGGGGATGAAGAAGGCTGTAGCGGAGTTTGTTTCACGATGCCTCACTTGTCAGCAAGTGAAGGCCAAGCATTAGGTTCCAACAGGCTTAGCTCTGCCACTAGAGGTGCCAGAGTGGAAGTGGGATGGAATTTCCATGGACTTTGTGATAGGGCTTCCACGTACATCCAATGGACATGATTCCATTTGGGTGATCGTTGACCGACTCACCAAGTCAGACCACTTCCTACCTATCTGAGAGTAGGGATCAGTAGAGGGATTGAGACGCCTCTACATGTAGAAGATTGTGCGACTTCATGGGGTGCCATCGACAATTGTTTCTAATCGTGACACACGTTTCACATCCTGGTTGTGGAAGGGATTGCAGGAGGCGTTCAGGAATTAGCTGCGTTTGAGCACCACCTTTCATCCTCAGACGGATGGTCAGACATAGCGGACCATACAGACACTAGAGGACATTCTACGTGCATGCATCCTAGATTTTGGCCGTAGTTGGGAGGATCACTTTCCCTTGATGGAGTTCACATAAAACAATATTTATCACTCCACCATCAGTATGGAACCATTTGAGGCCTTGTACAGTCGACCTTGCAGATCACCTCTATGCTGGAAAAAATGAGGGGAGTCACCACTTATGGGTTCAGAGATGGTACGAGCTACCACTGAGAAGGTGCAGACAATCCATGAGCAGATGAAGACTTCACAAAGCAGACAGATTTCATATGTCAACAGGAGACGCGGACCTCTGTAGTTCCAGGAGAGGGACCACGTTTTCTTACGGGTCTCTCCTTGAAGAGGACTATGGAGATTTGGAGAGGTGTACAGTTATCACTAAGGTTTATCGAGCAATTTTTGATACTTCGAAGGATAAGAAATGTGACATACCACTTGGAACTTCCACCATAGTTGGAGAAGGTGCACGACGTCTTCCACGTATCCCAGTTGAGGAGATACGTGCACGACCCATCTCACGTCATTGACCATGGCGAGCTAGACTTAGACGATGTGGCGATGTTTACGAAGGTTCCAGTAGATATTGAGGATCGATAGGAGTGAGTCCTTTGTGGGTGGTTGATACCTCTGGTGCATATTTGCTGGAAGCACGGGAACCTCCAGGAGATAACATGGGAGCAAGAGGCTTAGATTTGTGCTCAGTACCTTCATTTGTTTTCTTAGTCTATGTTGTGAATTTTGGGGATGAAAATCCCTAAGATGGGGAGAGTGTAAAGACCTTGATTTTCCATGTGATTTTTTAATTATATGAAATTATTACGAGTCTTCGAAAATTGAAGGTGCGTGATTCCAAGGCCCGGAGTGCCCGGAAGGAATTTATGAACTTTTTTGGGTACGTTCAGTAAACACGTGAGTGGTGTTTTCTAACTTTTGAACTGTTGCTCAGATTAAAAATCCAAGGGCACTGTTGAATCGGCAGCCCCGAGATTCACTTAAGAGAGGCTTTGCTTTGACTGCAGTAAGTCCGGAGAAAAAATTAAGTTTTGCGACTTTTTAAAAAATAAATGAAATAAAATAATTTTGTTATTTTATTTCATATCCTCCAACGGACAAGTAAAGGGGTGGGGCCAGTGATGTGTCAAGCCAATAAATGGCTTGACCTACCAACCTTAAGTAATGATGTCGTTGGGGAATTAGGAAGCTTCCTAATTAATGAGCCCCATTAAACTCCAACGTCGTTACTTACCCTCCCCCTCTCCTATATATATGGAGCTTGGGGAGGGGTATCGACACAGCTTCTCCAAACAACGAAGTGATAAAGGAGCACCACAAAACTAGACCCTTAGAAGATAGAGCCAACCCAGTGGGAGGTGATGAACGAAACTGAATCACAAACTGAAGGGCGACGTACAAGTGGCGTCATTGGGAACCAGTTGTAGAAACGAAGATCATGGACCACCTTCAAGCGCGGGTGCTTCTCCGACAATTCAAGGTAGGGGTTATTTTCGTTCATGCATTTTTGATTCCCTCTTCCCCATTCTTGAAATTATATGAAGAAAACAGGCCAACCGACTAACGGGTTGACCCGAGATTCATTCTTCTTTGCGGGAGGTTGTTGCGGGGAATCTTGTGGGGTTTATATTGTTGTTTAGTTCAATTGTTATTAAAACCTTAACCCCCTTGCGTTACGAGCTAACGTGGATGGAGCGGGCCTAACGAACCCAGCCTGAACCCTCCACTATATTTTTTACATCCTTGTGCCTCCATGGAAGACCGACAGCACAACGACACCGACCGACTACGTGGTGGATAGCGCGTCAACCCACGCCGCAAGAGGAGGCCGTGACACAAAGCTGCGGTGGTCGTCGGAGCGACCGACATCGGACGACCATAGAGGAGGCGCCGCACATCGGCGTGCACCGTCACATGCCATCGATGAACAAGGAGGGTTGTGGCTTGTCATCTGTGACGACTGAAGGAGAGGTCGGCTGACACGCCGGCTGGGAGTGACGAAGTCGGCGGAACGGAGGTGGGGCGTGCACCCGACGGCGCGCCCATGTGGCAGCAAGGCCTCGACCTGCAACGACCACAGCAGGAGAAGGGGGCCGCCGGTCCGACTGAAGGCCAGTGGATGGGGTGCGCGCCAGCAGCACGCCCGACAATAAGGTCTCGGCCCATTGACCGCGACACGGAGGACCCGCCACACCACATGGCGTCGTGTTGGGTCAACCCCTGTGGGTTGACCAGCTGATGTGGCTCTGCACCACGTCAGCCCTACTCGGACGTGCCACGTCCAGGTATCCCTGGCGGCCCACGCCGCCAGGCGGGTGGCACCGCCAGGTCGGTCCAGCAGACTGACCCACGACCCAACGGCCTGACTCGCAGCCCAACCGGGTCGGGCCAATCCCAATTGGTCGGGTTAACCCTGGTCGGGTCAAACCCAAGTTGGACCGGGTTGACCCAGGTGAACCTAGGTCAGCCCATGCCGAACTGGGTTGGGCCGGTCTGACCGATGCGGACCGGACCCGGATCGAGTACCGATCATTTACACAAAATGGGCCCTAACTTCTAAACCGGACGTCTGTTTGACGAACCGTCTACGACGTCGGGATCCTTGGAGCAAGACGGTCCTTTTGACTTACTCCATGAGAGTTTTAGAGAAACATGAAGTACGTCTTGGTTGAAATATGACTAATAACTTGGGGAGTGGTTCTTCCAAGCGCACTACATACGAAACCCTACGACTGGCTGAGACCTGACGACTGCTGACTTTTCAACTCAGAGTGACTTGACAACCACAATATGCGATGGGGAGGACTACCTCAGTAGGTCACAGTGGGGAGCGGCCATGGTACACATTGGGGAAGAGTACCTCAGTAGGCCACGATGGGGGAGGGCGGCTCTGTGTGACCCGACAGACCCACGGTATGCGATGGGGAGGAGTACCTCAGTAGTTCAACGTTAGTGGGAAGCACCTATATGTGACGCGGTAGGCCCACTGTACTTGATAGAGGATGAGTTCTCCAATAGCTGAGGCGTTCAATGTTGTGACTGGGGATATTACTTGTTACTATCCCTAGAGAATCCCATTGCTGGAAATCAACATTCATAGCAATCCTGTGTGGGTCAGCATCATAATCCAATTTCTTTGAGTTGCATATCTGGTTTGACCTGAGACTCTATTTGAGTTGTGTCTATTGCTCTGTGTTTTATGATCGAGATCATGCTTTGTGGTTTTCTTTTGTGGAGTTCTGAGAGACCTTCGGGGGTCTCGGGGTCCCTTCTGAGTATCTTCATACTCACCCCTGCACGGGCTTCACCCGCACCTTGTTGTGTCTTGTACAGACGATGAGCAGTTGGGCTGAGGCTTGAGGGATCCAGGACTAGGCGGTATGCGGAGGATATAGGCGGACGTGGAGTGCTGAGGAGGTGATTTGTACCTACCCTTCAGGTAGGATTCTTGGAGGATGACTCAATAGCTATTTTTCCTCTTTTTCAGTTGTATTGTTCCTTTCAGTTGTATTTGTACGTTTAGTTGTACTCGTACTTTCAGTTGGGATTGTATTCCGGCCCCTTTTTACTTTCAGCACTCCTTTTTCTACCATAGTTTACTTCACAGTTTCTTCTTGTTGTGTTCTCGGACCATGTGTTTGTACAGGTTTAAAGGCAATGCCTTCCCGTTTTAGGGAATATGCCTTTCAGTGCTAGTCTCCAGCCCCTGGCCTAAAGAAGGTGGGCTTGGGGTAGTCACGACACGGGGCCTGGGGGAAAGGTCGTGACACATTATTCTTTCTCTAAAGGCATTACACATGGACAAAAATCTTCTAAAATAAACAAACTTTGCAAGGATTAATGAAAATTAAATCAAAATTTCATTATATAATTTTCTAGTAAAATAAATAAATTATATCGTAACATTACGTTTACATCTTTCCAAAGGGTTTCTTTGGTCCAAATATAAGTTAATAAAAAACTAAGGATTCTCTGTGCACTTTATTACGGTTTAGAAGACTATATGGATGTCAATAAACCATGAGACAATTAATGATATTGATGTCTATTTGGCTCCAATGATCAATGAATCCAAAACTAGGATTGTTTGTGCATCACTCACAAAGTTAATAACAAAACTAAGGATTCTCTGTGCACTTCACTACTATTGGTTAACCACCGCTTAGCATAAAATCTGACCTAAACTTCCTGCCTGATTTCCCCATGATGCTCTCATCCCACACACGCTCGCAATCATCTCTAGCATATGAACAAAAAACATTCACTTTTCCTTCTCTTCCTCACAATTTTATTCAATATTTAAACAAGTGGGAATATTTTTCCTTCATAGCATTTTTTGATTCGCATGTTGCTTCTTCAATCATATGTGTTTTCCACAAAACCTTTAACCAATGAATTATATTATTCTATAAAATTTTCTCTATATGTTCAAGAATATAATCATCTTGTTTTTTTCTATGTGTGGGATGAGAGCATCATGGGTACACTAAGCAGGAAGTTCAGGTCAGATGCTATGCTAAGAGGTAGTTAACCAATAGTAGTGAAGTGCATAGAGAATCCTTAGTTTTGTTATTATCTTTGTGAGTGATGCACAACCAATCCTTGTTTTGGATCCATTGATCAATGGATCCAAATATAAATCAATATTCTTCCAACTCTTATGGACTAATTTATCTTGAATAACAACAATGTAAACACGGAAAAAGGATTTTAAAAGGGTCGTATACATGCTCTCTTGCAAACTTGATGAACTCTTTAACTCAATATTCATATTCATTTTTCAAAAGATTAGCATGAATCCATTTTTGGTTCATATCAATCCTATTGGGTTCATAAAAGATTAATTTTATGCATCATATAAATAAATACACATAAGATATTCATTATCAAAAGTGAAAGTTAGAGAAAATTCTAATAAGGGAAACTCAACATTTGATTGTTTCAAAGAATTTCAGTATGTTGAAGAAAATGGTTAATTGAATTTTAGAAAAGAATTAATCCACATCAAATCTTTCTTAAATACCCTAAACAAATGAAAATATAATATAGGTAATTAAGGAGTAATAGGAAACTAAAATTTGATAAACAATAATAATAAACTCTCATTAAATCCACTAGATCATTGGTTTCATGGATCGAGGAATAATGCTAATGATAAAAGGGAGATAACTATCATTATTTTGGTATATTTTTAGTGCATTTGGAAAGAAAGGAATAAATCTTGGTTCAATGTGATTAATACTTAGATGAAGGGAAATATGGATCATTTCTACTAGAATATGTTAGCACCTAGATATTCCAAATCCAACAATAAGGGATATTGGGATTTGAAAAAATAGTGGGAGATATAATATAATCATTGATAACATCAAAATCAGTAATCATTAAAATGTAATAAATATTATTTTATTTTTGTAGATAATGGAATGTTACTTGACTACATCACTTTCCTTATGATCAAAATTGGATAAATAGAATCTCATATTCAGTGAAAACTAATAGAAGCAGTTTAAACACTAACACATTATATTATACCAAGAATAGAAGTTAAATTTTTTGGAATCCCTTATACTTGATTATCAACCACGTAGAGAGAGTGAGGGTGAGAAGGATGCCTATAGAAGGCACATAGAGGATTCATCATTTTTCTAATGAATCGTGTTATTAGCTATGTATCTGGTCTGAGGATATAGAATACGGACATGAATGGATACACTATGTTGAATCATCTAAAAGAATATGATAATGAAAGGGAGATAAAGGTAGATAATAAATGATATTATCACTAAAATTTATAGGTGTAAACTTGAAGATGGATAGTGTAAGGACCCTAGACTAAATTACCCAAACAACATTAGGTCAAATCATCGTATGACCTCTAACACACCTCAAATTCACTAAAGGATAGTTTAAACTTTGGTCATAAAAACCCATAAATGGGAGGTGCCCCCCCAAATGGAAACAATTAGTACCAGTGGTCAAACAAAATCCTAGCATGACCCTTGGGGTCAATGGACATGCAGACCCAAAATCATCATTAACCGATATAGGCATACCTATTAGAAAAACAACTATGGAAATAAATGATGCAATAGATATATAGACACACATACATGTCACACCAGTATAAAAACTCACTTTTAGTCTATAAGAAATATCATATAGATAAAAACTTGATATTCAATCATAATGTGAACTAAAGGCACCATAATGATTCAAAAAGTGAATGCTTGATGTGATAAAACCTCATGTGCTTAACTGGGGATATACCATTTGAATATACTCCATAAGAAAATTAAGGACCATAGTGAATTTTAAGAAGAATTAGATCCTATGATATATATAACCAATAGATGAACATACATCAATCCACTAACTTGGTTCCTGAAAAATAGCATCGAAAGCTGCATGTCCACTAAGTTGTACATGAAAGGTGTCAGCATATATATAATCATTAGGGAACCACCAATGTGACTCAAATCAGTAGCCAATAAACATGAATATACATGAAAATTTCTACACATTTATATAAATATATGAAAAAATTATTTTGTAAGAAGATATAAAACATCACAGTAAAAAAACAATGAATAAATCCACAGTTCAGTGTCAGATATAACCTATAACTCCATATATAGAGAGGGTCCATACATTGGTAGTCAATGAAACAACAGATCATAAAAAAATTGTTATGTTCATAATCTAAAATCAAAATAGTATACAATCACCGGACAAAAAATAATGACATCGTCGAAGAAGAAATAAAAAATGAAACAAAAAATACACAAAGAAAATCGGAAGGCCTACCTCGTTAGGTTGAAGAAAATCTGAGACCATCTTTGGAAACCCTAACTAAAATTGAACACCAAATGTCAGATGAGATGTAAGGACCCGACCCCAGTTGCCCGGAGCCAACACCTTATTTGATTACATTGGCATACATACAAGGAATACGAATCCTGAAGGACCTAGTAGTTTAGTATTATTGGAAACAAGTTACATACATAAGTTTAACATTACAACATGAAGGAAAAAACAACACTAATTTATTCCACTAGAAACATCACGTCTCCTAGATTATGCTTGCAAGTCATTCATAAATTACTTCTTCATGTCCTGAGAAAATGAAACATAAGAAAGGGGCGAGCTCAAACGCTCAGTAAGAGTAAGTAATACAGAGGAAGATAATATAAAAATTAGACATGGTGAATAATTGAAAACACAAGCCTTTAATAATAAAATTGAACACATTATGGCAGAGATATGTCCTGAGTAAATAATGCCATAAAAAAACATAATCATGGGTATTCTACTAGTAAAATAACCACATGAACTTTCAATTAATAGCTTCATAATGAGGGAAGTGAATATTCCAGACATTCTGAAACATTTTGTCATGGCCTCTGCCAAGACGTCTAATGATTAAGGTCTCAACCAAAATCCATATAACACATTGGGAAAGGCCTCATCCAATTCCACGTCTATTTGTCTCATGAGACCTACCGATGCATTGAGGGGATATATCGGGCCCCACCCATCACATAATAAGTCCAATGAATTCCTCATATGAGTGGGTATCAACATAAAAAACATATACATTCATATTGAAACTATCATATGAAATGTAACTAACTTTCCCCAATCATTAAACATAAAACACTAACCATTACGAGTAATATGGTGAATGGATTAAGATAGATCATACTCAATAGAGTTAGTCATAAACTATTAAATAAAATATGGTAGATGACTTAATAAATTATTAAACCCAATAATACCATGGAATCAACAAGAGTGTTGAATTAGACTAAAACACTCTTATAAAATCATTAAGCAATTCTTGAGATAAATACTATTTTATTTTGAAAATAAGAGTTCTTTTGGTAAAATCTTTGTATAAAACCAGAAGTAAAGTAAGATAGTATTTCATTATTAAATGAGTGTTTTTATAAGGATAATGGTTTCCAAAAATAGATTATAGCTTTCCCTTGAAAATAGATATGAATTTGAGAAATTCCCTTGTATCGAGCTCGTATTTTTGGAAACAGTTTTGAGAAATTCTTTTAAAACATGTAACTATCCAGAAAATAGGGAAGAATTCTGGTTGGTTTACATATATAGAATACTCGCACAGAATTTATGAGGAGTACATAACAATACATAAGAATTTCATTGAGTAAATTAGACAATAAAAGTAACCTGAATGAAAATGGAAGTTCGGGTGGAAAACCCTTATCTTAACTCCAAACGCGTTCCTCTCTTGAACTTAAGCTCCTAGAATATGAAATTATACTTTTTAATAACTCATTTAAGAACTTATTAGACATTTATTTAGTTTATCATAGTTCTGGTTAGTTCATTTATATTCTTATTGATAAGTTATTGTATTGAATTCCGTCACTTCGGAGTGTTCATTTTCTTTATTTTCATTTTCGGTTCACTTGTTTTTAAGTATGTGGAATGAATGTAAATCTCTAGAATTGAAATTATATATTATTTATGAACATAAATTGGTGTTATTGGTCATTTATATAACTTTTTTACATGGAAAGAGGATGAATTATTATATATAACTTTAATGATAATTGTTTCGGTTAATTTGTGGGTTTTGATTACAACGAACTCATTTTTCTTTATAACTTAATACCATTTGTACGAAGGGATTACAGAAAATTAAATAGGTTATATTATATATAATAATCTTGTTCAACCATAACAATAATGGTTTCATGACCAGAATTGATAATGATAACAGAAATTGAAAGTCCATCGTCCTTGAATGTGTAAAATTGACACATCTCGGATGGTGTTCTTGCTACTAGTATAAAAGAAGGTAAAAAGGGGGAGATGATGATAAATTATTCCACTATCATGAAAACATTCCAGTACATATAAGGTACTGGAGTTATCACAAAATTTGGATAAGGAGAGGTAATAGAAAAAGAAAACAAGTGAACTTGAAGGAAAGACAAAGAATTGAAAAGAGGAATTTACCTCTTGAACCAAACTTCCTTGAGAACCTCCTTAAGGAGAGGTTTTGGTCTTTTTATGAGACCAAGGATTTTTGGACATGGGGGAGGAGGTTGGGAAGGTATTTGGATAGAATATGGAGAAGGCACAAGGCTTGAGAGGAGTGAATGGAAGGGGGGGGGGGGAGGGGTTTTATAGTGGAGGAGAGAGGGGATTTCTTAATATAAAACTCAATAATTTATTATTTATCCTCAAGACAAGGAATATTGAGTATTCCATGACCAAGAATAGTAATTTTATCATGTGATCCCGAACCAAGTGGTCTTACATTAGCAGAACATCAGAAATGACTCTGTAATTAGTGTATTTATCTTAATTTTACAATTTATGGTATGTCACTACTCATAAAAAATTCAAGTATTTCAGAAAAATCCCAAAAATTTACCCCAACCATTTTTCGACGTGTAGAATCCAAAAATGAAGTCGATTTTTCAAAAATAATTTTCTAAATATTATTAATTTAATATTTAATTAAATCATAATTTATTCTAAAAACGAGAGTTTTAAAACATTTGTTTACTTATTTTAAAGCATAGATATATCGTACTCACACTTTAATATTATTTATATACTATCATAAGTAAGGTTACTATTCATTAGGATATATCACTATTCATAAGGGTATGCTACTATTCATAAGGGTAGGTTACTATTCATCAAAACTTAAGTTTTTCTTATTGGACTCTAAATAACTTACTAGTCGCAACTGTGTATGACGTATTTTTGAATTTCACATCACAGAAGTGAAAAAATTATGTTTTAAGGGTCACATAGAACTTAGTAGTTAATTATGTTGTGATTTCATGTGATTATGACATATTTATAAGAAAGGAATTTCCTTTTAAAAATATTGGGTCATTACATTCTCCCCTCCTTACAAAAATTTCCTCCTCGAAATTCACAAAATATTACCTAAAAAGATTTGGTTATGTCTTTAACATAAGCTCCTCAATCTCCCATGTTGCTTCCTCCATCTTATGGTTCCTCCATAGAACCTTTACCAGATGAGTCGTCTGATTTCTCAATACTTTTTCTCTAGTATCAAGAATCTTGATAGGCTCTTCACAATAAGATATACCGGGCTCAAGTTCTACTTCTTCATAAGTGAGTACATGTGTTGGGTCTGGCATATACTTTCTTAACATTGACACGTGGAACACATTGTGAACCTTAGAGAGACTTGGAGGCATTTCCAAACGGTAAGCTATGGCTCCAATTCAGTCCATAATTTCAAAAGGTTCAATGTACCTGGGACTTAATTTTCACTTCTTACCAAATCATATAATACCCTTCCTTGGAGATAACTTCAAGAAAACACGATCAACTTCTTGAAATTCCAAATAATTTCTTCAGTTATCAGCATAGCTCTTTTGCCTACTTTGAGCTGTTTTGATATGGTTCTGGATAATCTTCACCTTTTCCATTGTTTCTTCAACAAGTTCTAGGCCCACGAGCTTTCTTTCACCAACATCATCCCAACAAGTTGGTGTACATCATCTCCTCCCATATAATGCTTCATAGGGTTCCATCTGAATACTTGAATGGAAGCTATTGTTTTAGGAAAATTCTATGAGAGGTAAATACTGATCCCACATGACTTGAAAATCAAGTGAATAATACCTAAACATGTCTTCCAATTTTTGAATAGTCCGTTCTGATTGTCCATCAGTTTGTGGATGGTAGGCAGTGCTCAAACGAAGATCAATATCTAGGGCCTTCTGAAGACTCTTCCAGAATCGTGATGTAAAATGGGGATCATGATCAGAAACAATTGATGAGGGTATACCATGAAGTTTTACAACTTCATTAATATATATTCTTGATAAATATTCAAGTGGTAAATATTCCCTTATAGCAAGAAAATGTGCAGATTTTTTAAGATGGTCAACAATGACCCATATCATATCATTCTTTCTTGGAGTCTTTGGTATCCCCATGACAAATTCCATCGTAATATCATCCCATTTCCACATAGGTATAGGAAGGGGTTTCATGACTTCACTAGGATGTTGTCTTCCTGCCTTTACCTGTTGACAAACTAAACATCTCAACACGTAATTAGTAATCTCCCTCTTCATGTTTTCCCACAAAAAATGTTCCTTTAGATCTCTATACATCTTGGTGCTACCCAGGTGTATAGAGAAATTTGAGCTATGAGCATCGTCTAATAGTTCCCTTTTTAGCTCAAGTACTGATGGAACGCATAACCTCTTCCCAAACTTCAGAACTCCTTCTTCATACACGAAGTCAACCAGCCTCCCATCCTTAACTGCATTAATTTTCTTATGTAGATTCTCATCATCAGATTGAGAAATTTTTATCTCCTCTAGTAAAGATGGTTTAACAATCATTTGAAAGAGGAGTGATGTTTCCCCTTCCTTAACAATTCCCATAATCATCTTTAGTAGATCCATGAACATATGATCTCTTTCAATCCTCATTTGAGTCAGAAGTCCATGATCTTTCCTACTTAATGCATCTACCACCTTATTCGCCTTTATTGGGTGGTAGTGTATTGAACAATCATAATCTTTGAGTAACTCAAGCCATCTTCTTTACCTCATGTTGAGTTCTTTTTGTGTGAAAATATATTTCAAACTCTTGTGGTCCATATAAATCTCACATCTCTCTCCGTAGAGATAATGCCTCTATATTTTCAGAGCAAAGATTATAGCTGCTAACTTAAGATCATGAGTTGGATAATTTTTCTCATGAGTCTTCAATTGTCTTAATGAATAAGAAATAACTTTATCGTTTTTCATAAGGACGCAACCCAGTCCATTTTTTGATGCATCACTGTATATTAAAAATCCATCACTTCCAGATGGAAGAGTCAAAATTGGAGCATTGACCAATCTTATTTTAAATTCACAAAAGCATTCTGTACATTCTTTTGTCCACACAAACTTAACTCTTTTACGCGTGATCTTGGTTAGTGGGTTAGCTAGTCAGGCAAAATTCTGAATGAAATGCTGATAATAACCTACTAAGACAATAAAACTGCGTACCTCAGTTATGTTTGTTGGTGTGGGCCATTCTTGGATTGCCTTTGTCTTCACAGGATCAACTAGGATTCTATACTTAGAGACAATATAGACTAGAAAAGAAACTGATTGGAGCCAGAATTTTCACTTGCTAAACTTCCCATATAATTTATTTCTTCTAAGAGTTCTCATAATGACCAGCAAGTGATTCTCATGGTCTTCATAGCTTTTTGAGTATACAAGGATATCATCGATGAATACCACAACAAAGTTATCAAGATATTCCTTGAAAACTCTATTCATTAAATCCATGAAAACAGAGGGTGCATTTTTCAGTCCAAAAGGCATCACTATAAACTCATAAGGCCCATACCTGGTCCGAAATGTTGTCTTAGGAATATCTTCCATTATCACATGAAACTGATGATATCCAGATCAAAGGTCAATCTTCGAAAAGTATTGAGCTCCACGAAGTTGGTCAAATAAATCATCAATCTAGGGTAGAGGATACTTATTCTTTATTATAATAGAATTGATTTCCCTATAATCAATGCAAAGCCTCATGGATCCATCTTTCTTTTTGACAAAGAGGATAGGGGCTCCCCATGGAGAAACACTAGGTCGAATAAATCCTTTTTCACTCAAATCCTCTAGATGTTTCTTTAGCTATACTAATTCCACAGTGGACATTCTATAGGTATTCCTTGATATAGGTCTTGAATCAGGAATTAAATCAATAGAGAACTCAATTTCCCGCTCTGGAGGATGTCCAGGTAAATCCTCTGAAAAAACATCAATGTACTCTTTCACTATGTGCACATCTTCAATTTGAAGATTTCTTTCCTCACCCATAGATATTGGTTTATCTTCCTCTCTAAGTATTGTATTCAGTAGATCTACTAGGGGTGGTTCTAGATAAGAATTAGGTGGTGAAGTTTCCACTTTAAAGACAAGGGATTCTACACCATTTTCAAAAATTGTAACTTCCTTCTTCTTACAATAAATTTACACATCATAATTTGACAGCCAATCCATACTGAGAATTATATCAAATTCAGTCATTGGTATGATGATAAGGTTAGCAACTAGAGAACATTTTGGTGTCTGGAGGGGGACTAGTCGATATGCCTTGGTTGCAATGATACATCCCCTAGAAGTTTTTTACTGATAACTCCCTTATTAAATAAAATTGGATATATCTAATTTTCTTGGAAAACTGGGAAGATATAAATAAATGCGATGATCCAGAATCAAATAAAGTGTTGGCTAATTTTGAGGAAACAATTAAAGTACCTTCCACCACATCATTAGGAACTTCAACCTCTACAGTTGTGATTGTGTAAGCTTGTCCCTGATCCCTTGTCCATTTCTGTTGCATATTTCCTTGATTCCTTGGAAAATCATTAGCATAGTGTCCCATCTCCTGACAATTATAGCATTGAACATCATTAGATTCCTTCTTCCCTTTGAAATCACTAGCAATATGGCCTTTCTGACCATAATTTTAGCATAATTCTTTTCCTTTTAAGCACTCACTAGGGTGTTTCCTTCCACAATTGTCACATGGTGGAAATTCAACTCTTCCCTTCTTCCCCGTTTCCTTATTTCCTTTCCCAAGGTTTTCAGTAGCCCTATTCTTTTCTTACATTCCCTTAAAGTCATAAGACTTAGAGAATTATTTTTCTATCTTGATAGCACATGAAACTATATCCTCATATGATGAAAAAATTTGGGAGACCAGTGCCCACCGGAGGAATGACTTTATGCCATCAAAGAATCTATCAATTTTGCTCCTTGGATTTCGTATGTAGTCTACATCATGTCTTTCTAATCTTGTGAAGTTAGCTTCATACCTTGCAACATTCTCATATTTCTTCTACCTCAGATTCAAGAATTGTCTCTCCATATCTGCTCGCTTCTCACAAGGGAAATATTTTTCTAAGAAGATTTCCTTAAAATCCCTCCATTCCATATCTTCTATATCTTCCTCCTCCTTTGTGTTTTGGATTAAGGACCACCACTGATCCAAATCTCCTGATAGACGATAGACTGCCACGACAACCTTCTCTCTTTCATTACATCCCAAGGCGAGAAATATCTTCTCAAGGGAACATACCCATTGCACCACTACAAAAGGGTTTGTAGTCCTGTTGATTGATGGAGGCTGTTGTCGCATAAAGCGATCTAGCATGGCTCCTCTGCATGGTGGATCCGGATGCTCCATACAGGTAAGGTTATTATTCATAACCTGAGTAAGTTTTCTCAGTATAGTTATGAGTTGCTCAGTACCTATCACAGCACCAGAGTCAACATCATTATCTTGTGTCAGAGGAAAATCCCTACAGGGGACACGTACATTCGTGCGGCTTCCATTCCGTCCACTAGGTTCTATATCTTGATAATGGCATACAATAGATTAGGTTATGAATCATAATGTATAATCTCAACTTAAAAAAACTCAGAAAAAAAAAATTGAGATCCTACGCGTGACTAATCCCATATTCACAAAAATGGTTTCTTTGAGGAATATTTTACATTTCAATCCTTCATAATGGCTTGTAAAGAAAATATGAATTATCCTAAGCATATCCCCTGGGAGTGTTGTAACCAAGAGTGCAGTAAGACCTGTTGTCGTGAACTAGTTCCCGTTCGAGTCTAGCTCAAAGCGGTGTTTTTGGGTTTTACCCCTAGATACATCTGTTCCAGATCCTCCTATACCTACTCATATCCAGACATGGATGTATTGCTTGAAAGATCCACATAATCTATTCCTTACCAAAATACCAGGATGTTATTGTATGTATATCCTCAAAGACTAACTTAGGGACTCTTCCCTAATTCTACGTTTTCTAAATCTAGTTTCCAAGTATTCTACTAAACTTCCTCTGATACCAACTGTAAGGACCCGACCCTAGTTGCCCGGAGTCGGCACCTTATTTGATTATGTTGGAATACATACAAGGAATATGAATCATAAAGGACCGAGTAGTTTAGTATTATTGGAAACAAGTTACATACATAAGTTTAACATTACAACATGAAGGAAAAAACAACACTAATTTATTCCACTAGAAACATCACGTCTCCTAGATTATGCTTGCAAGTCATTCATAAATTACTTATTCATGTCCTGAGAAAATGAAACATAAGAAAGGGGTGAGCTCAAACACTCATTAAGAGTAAGTAATACAACAGAAGATAATATAAACATTAGATATGGTGAATAATTGAAAACACATGCCTTTAATAATAAACTTGAACACATTATGACAGGGATATGTGCTGAGTAAATAATGCCATAAAAACATAATCATGGGTATTCTACTAGTCGAATAACCACATGAAATTTCAATTAATACCTTCATAATGTGGGAAGTTCATATGATGGACATTCTGAAACATTTTTTCATGGCCTCGTCCAAGACGTCTAATGATTAAGGCCTCGACCAAAATCCATATAACACATTGGGAAAGGCCTCGGCCAATTCCACGTCTATTTGTCTCATGAGACCTACCGATGCATCGTGGGGCTATATCGGGCCCCACCCATCACATAATAAGTCCAATTAATTCCTCATATGAGCGTGGATCAACATAAACAACATATACAATCATATTAAAACTATCATATGAAATGTAACTAATTTTCCCTAATCATTAAACATAAAACACTAACCATTCCGAGTAATTTGGTGAATGGATATAGGATAGATCATACATAATAGAGTTAGTCATAAACCATTAAATAAAATATGGTATAAGACTTAATAAATGATTAAGCCCAATAATACCTTGGAATCAACAAGAGTGTTGAATTAGACGAAAACACTCTTATAAAATCATTAAGCAATTCTTGAGATAAATACTCTTTTATTTTGAAAAGAAGAGTTCTTTTGGAAAAATATTTGTATAAAACCAGAAGTAAAGTAAGATAGTATTTCATGATAAAATGAGTGTTTTTAGAAGGATAATGGTTTCCAAAAATAGATTATAGCTTTCCCTTGAAAATAGATATGAATTTGAGAAATTCCCTTGTATCGGGCTCGTATTTTTGGAAACAGTTTTGAGAACTTCTTTTAAAACATGTAACTATCCAGAAAATAGGGAAGAATTCTAGTTGGTTTACATATATAGAATACTCACACAGAATTTATGAGGAGTACATAACAATACATAAGAATTTCATCGAGGAAATTAGACAATAAAAGTAACCCGAATGAAAATGGAAGTTCGGGTGGAAAACCCTTACCTTAACTCCAAACGTGTTCCTCTCTCAAACTTATGCTCCTAGAATATGAAATTATACTTATTAATAAAATTTTAAAGAACTTTATTATAAATTTATTTAGTTTATCATAGTTCTTTTTAGTTTATTTATGTTCTTATTGATAAGTTATTGTATTGAATTCCGTCGCTTTGGAGTGTTCATTTTCTTTATTTTCATCTTCGGTTCACTTTTTTAAGTATGTGGAATGAATGTAAATATCCAAAATTGAAATTATATATTATTTATGAACATAAATAGGTGTTATTGGTCATTTATATAACTTTTTTACATGGAAAGAGGATGAATTATTATATAGAACTTTAATGATAATTTTTTCGGTTAATTTGTGGGTTTTGATTACAACAAACTCAATTTTCTTTATAACTTAATACCATTTGTACGAAGGGATTACAGAAACCTAAATAGGTTATATTATATATAATAATCTGGTTCAACAATAACAAGAATGGTTTCATTACCATAATTGAGAATGATAATAGAAATCAAAAGTCCATCGTCCTTGAATGTGTAAAATTGACACATCTCGGATGGTGTTCTTACTACTAGTATAAAAGAAGGTAAAAAGGGGGAGATGATGATAAATTATTCCACTATAATGACAACATTCCAGTACATATAAGCTACTAGAGTCGTCACAAAATTTGGATAAGGAGATGTAATAGAAAAAGAAAACAAGTGAACTTGAAAGGAAAGACAAAGAATTGAAAAGAGGAATTTACCTCTTGAACCAAACTTCCTTGAGAACCTCCTTAAGGATAGGTTTTGGTGTTTCTATGAGACCAAGGCTTTTTGGACGTGGGAGAGGAGGTTGGGATAGTATTTGGACAGAATTTGGAGAAGACACAAGGCTTGAGAGGAGTGAATGGAGGGGGGGGGGTGGGTGGGAGGGGGGTTTTATAGTGGAGGAGAGAGGGGATTTCTTAATATAAAATTCATTAATTTATTATTTCTCCTCAAGACAAGGAATAGTGAGTATTCCATGACCAAGAATAGTAATTTTATCATGTGATCCTGAACTAAGTGGGCTTACATCATCAGAACATCACACATGACTGTATAATTAGTGTATTTATCTTAATTTTTCAATTTATGGTATGTCACTATTCATAAAAAATTCAAGTATTTTAGAAAAATCTCAAAAATTTACCCCAACTATTTTTCGACATGTAGAATCCAAAAATGAAGTCCATTTTTCAAAAATAATTTTCTAAATATTATTAATTTAATATTTAATTAAATCATAATTTATTCTAAAAACAAGAGTTTTAAAACATTTGTTTACTGATTTTAAAGCATAGATATATCATACTTACACTTGAATATTATTTATATACTATCATAAGTAAGGTTAAAATTCATTAGGGTATGTCACTATTAATAAGGGTATGTTACTATTCATAAGGGCATGTTACTATTCACCAAAAATTAAGTTTTTCTTATTGGACTCTAAATAACTTACTAATTGCAACTGTGTATGTCGGATTTTTGAAATTCACATCACAGAAGTGACAAAATTATGTTTTAAGGGTCACATAGCACTTAGTAGTTAATTTTTTTTGTGATTTCATGTGATTATGACATATTTATAAGGAATTTCATTTTAAAAATATTGGGTCTTTACATGAGATGTTTGACTAACTGGAGGCAGTTGAGTGGTATGATTCGAGTTTCGATTCATCGAGTTGGAGCACCAACAACAGGTGGCTTCCGTAAAAAGTTTCTGATATCATGATGGGTTTGCAAATGGTTAGAGTTTTTTAAATAGACCATGACACTTTTATCAATGCTTACAAATAAGTGCTGATAAAGTTAGGTCTTTATCAGTGCTAAAGTTATAGCACTGATAAAGCCTCATCTTTATCAGTGTGAAAAAAGCACTGATAAAGATGATTTTATCAGCGCTTATTACTTAAGCGCTGATAAATGATTTATAATTATAATTATAAATAAAAAAATTGTAAATATTTATATATACTTATTAAATATATATAAATATAAATATAATACATATATTCCTTTTTAAATATATTCATTATAATTTATAAATATTTATTTATAAATATTTATTTATAATTATAGAAATAGTTTTAAAAAATAATATTTATACCATTATATATATTTATATAATTATACATATATATTTAATAAATATATATAAATATAATAAATATATTCATTATTTAAGTAAATTTATTATAAATTTAATAATTATTTAAATATATATAATTATTTATTTATAAATATATAAATACTTTTTAAAAAATATTTGTTTATTTATAATTATAAATATATAATTTTATAAATATAGTAAATGTACATTTATAAATATATATATTTATAAATATTTTTTTACAATTATATTTTTAACATTATTAATGAATATCTAATTTTAAGTGCATGCATATATGTTAAAAATGAGTGAAATTGAATAAATTAAGAATAAGTACACTTTAACAATATTGAAAAAATGCACGAGTTTTATGTGTGTGTATTGTATACAAAAATACATTAATTACATATATGTGAAATCAATATAACACAGATTTGATCTATGTTAAATTGAAAAATCAAACGACATTCAATTACATGTCGAGTACTATGAAATTAGTCAATATTTTTAATTCATATTAATTTTTTAATTATAAACCATTATTCAATAAATATATGACTATTTAATGTAAAGCGCATAAATATTTTTTAATATATAAATCATATTTATATATATTAATATATATCTATATATTTAATATATACAATTTAATAACATTAATTATCATAATTATCTAATTAATAAAATGTTTAATATTTAATAACGTATAATCAATTTATTCATTCTTATCAATAGTTATTTAATTAATAAAATTTGTAATATTTTTTTTAATAAACTCAATTTTTATTTTTATTTTATCTAATCATTTCATTTTATTTATTCAGACCTTTATCAACACTAATAAAATGTTGATGAAATAAATATTTATCAGCGCTAAAAATAAAGTGCTGATAAATGTTACCCTTTATCAGTGCTAAAAATAAAGCACTGATAAAGGATACCATTTATCAATGCTAAAAATAAAGCACTGATAAAAGGTTAAATTTATCAGTGCTGATAAATATGTCATTTATCATCATTTTTTTTCTAGCGCTGATAAATATCAGCACTGTTAAAGGCCAATTCTGTAGTAGTGACAAATGAATTATGGATCATTTTCCTAAAGTATCAAGACAATCTGAATATGTTTTTTTTTTTGAGTATGTCACTTGTCTTTTTTACTAAAAGTAATATCAATTTTAAATAAAGACACACTTGGAATCATACTAGTCACAATGTGCGTCGAATTGAAGTGAGACTGATTCCTATATGTCACAAATGGCTTATGGATCATTTTCTTAAAGTATCAAAGTAATACAAATGTGTTGGCTTAGTTTTGGTGTATGACACTTGTGTTTTTTACTAAAATTTCATTTTAAATTGGAAACATGCCCTTTGAGTCATATCAGCCACATCGTGTGTCAGTTTGATTTGAGAATGATTACTATATGTCACAAATGACTTATGAATAATTTTTCTAAATTAAAAATACAATCAGAACATGTTATCTCGGTTTTCAGTAAGTGACACACTTTTTGAACTAAAATGTCAATTTTAAATTAATGATAGAAACTTTGAGTTATATCGGGCACACCATGTATTATATTAAGGTTTGGATGATTCCTACACATCAAAAATGACTTATGGATTGTTTTTCTAAAGTATAAAAATAATATGAATGCATTTTCTTAGTTTTGAGTACGTTACTTGTCCTTTTTATTAAAATTATTGTCAATTTAAAATTAAAAGACACACTTGGAGTCATACCAGTCACACCATGGGTTGAATTTAGGTGCATATGATTCCCACACATTAAAAATGACTTGTGAACTGTTTTCCTAAAGTATCAAAACAATCTGAATTCGTTTACTCAGTTTCGAGTATGTCACTTTTCTTTTTTAATAAAATGTCATTTTAAACTTGAAACACGCACTTTGAGTCATACTAGTCACATCGCATGTCAGTTTGACAAGAGATTGATTTCTAAACATCACAAATGACTTATGAATCATTTTCCTAAATTATCATAATAATTCAAGCCTGTTTTCTCACTTTTTAGTGAGTAGAACACTTTTTGACCTAAAATGTCAATTTTTAACTGAAAAACGAGTACTTTGAGTTATACAGGGCACATTGTGTATTATATTGAGGTGTGGTTGATTCCTACACATCAAAAATGACTCATGGATCATTTTTCTAAAGTATCAAAATAATCAGAATGTGTTTTCTTGGTTTTGAGTATATCACTTGTCTTTTTTACTAAAATTAATATCAATTTCAATAAAAAGGCACACTTGAAGTCATATCAGCCATACCGTGCATCAGATTGAGGTGAATCTGATTCCCACATGTCAAAAATGACTTATGGATCATTTTTCTAAAATATCAAAACAATACAAATGTGTTTTCTTGGTTTTGAGTATGTCACTTGTCTTCTTTACTAAAATGCCATTTTAAATTGGAATCATGCACTTTGAGTCATACTGTTCACATCATGTGTTAATTTGACATAATACTAATTTATATACATCAAAAATGACTTATGAATCATTTTCCTAAATTATAAAGACAACCTGAGCATGTTTTCTTGGTTTTTAGTGAGTGACACATTTTTGAACTAAAATTTCAATTTTAAACTGATAACAGACACTTTCAGTTATACCAGACACACCGTTTATAAGATTGAGGCGAGGATGAAATATACATATCAAAAATAACTTATGAATCATTTTACTAAACTATCAAACCAATCTGAATGCATTGGATCAGTTTTGAGTATGTCACTTGCCTTTTTTACAAAGATTAATGTCAATTTTAAATCAAAAGACACGCTTAGAGTCATACTAGTCACATTGTGCATTGTATCATTTTCTTAAAGTATCAAAACAGTTTGAATATGTTTTCTCAGTTTTGAGTATGTCACTTGTCTTTTTTACTAAAATGTCATTTTAAACTAGAAAAACACACTTTGAGTCATACCGATCACATCATTTTCTGTTTGATGTGAGACTAATTCCTACATATCAAAAAGGAATTATGAATAATTCCTATGAATTATAAAGACATTTCGAGTGTATTTTCTTGATTTTTAGTGAGTGACACACATTTTTTAACTGAAATGTCAATTTAAAACTGATAACGAACATTTTGAATTATATCAGGCACACCGTGTATCAGATTGAGGTTCGACTAATTCATTCACATCACAAATGACATATGTATTGTTTTTCTAAAGTATTAAAACAAATTTAATGTTTTTTCTCATTTTTGAGCATGTCACTTGTCTTTTACTAAAATTAATTTCTATTTTAAATAGAAAAGACACACTTGGAGTCATACCGGTCACACCATGCATCATATTGAGGTGAAGCTGATTTTAAGATATCACAAATGACTTATGGTTAATTTTCATAAAGTATCAAAACAATGTGAATATGTTTTATCGGTTTTGAGTATGTCACTTTTATTTTTTACTAAAATGTCATTTTAAATTAGAAACACGCACTTTGAGTCATATTGGTCACATCGTGTGTCAGTTTAACGTGAGACCGATTCATACATGTCAAAGTGCCTTATGAACCATTGTACTAAATTATCAACAAAATCCAAGTGAGTTTGCTCAGTTTTCAACGAGTGACACACCTTTTGAACTAAAATGTCAATTTTAAACAAATTTACTTTTTTAGTACGAAGGTTGTTAACAATCTTGGTAATATTGAAAAAATATAGACAAAAAAAATGATTAATAATTTTTTTAATGAAATTGTAATTACCTTCAGAAATTAGATATTTGGGGATGCTGGTCTTTTCATGGTTTATGATCTCTCTCATAAATTTCTAAGCATAATATCCAAAATCATTGTTATTATCTTGCTTCCGAAACTGGAGAAACATTGACCAAAATAAGTAAATTGTTTTGAAATATGTTTTGATAGTTAAATATCTCTATATATACATTAATATGTTTCCATTTTAAGCAATACACAAGATTATTATATTCAACCACTAAATTTATACCATGATTTAGCCTATATTTATCGATTTCCCTATCATAACAAAATTATTGTTAAAACAAAAAATAAAACATATAATTTGAAGTTTATCTATAAAATTTTAATTACAATGCATTAAAAATTCACAATAGACATCATGTGTGGTCGGTTTGTTGGATATTCATACATTGGATCCAAAAAATAAATATTTGGGGTATCCATATTAATTGTGATCAACATCCAATACTTCCTAAAAAACCAAAAAAATGTAATGAAAAAATAAAAAATATATTTTATATGATTAGATTATAGAGTTTTACCCCTGCATTGTAGGCATAAAAAAAGTATGTCATCTATTATTTTTTTCTCAAACGCATCATTTAGCACATATTTTTTCTTATCAATTTATTCCTTTCCAAAAAAAAATTCTTGTGTAGAAATGATACAGGTATTAATGAATCCAAATCACGTTTCAAACAATTTTACCTTTATATAGTAGTAATATAAATGTATGTAGAAAATATGAATAATTATTAACTTTAATGAACATATTATATCATTTTTTGGATAGACATATTATGAAAATGTACCTTATGTATATATTCACAATTGAGACTCCCAACCATTCAAACTTCAGAATATCATTTACACTCTCAAGACCAATCACATATGTAATGAAAGTTCCAATTATTTCTTCTTCATATATAATGTAGGAAATATTTCCATCTTTGAACATGGTCTCTACATGAGGTTGTAATGATAATATATATTGCAGTAGAACTAGCAGGGAGAAGGTACTCCTAAAAGGTCCTTTTATTTTCTTGTTCAATTCACTAGATTGTCTTGATCTGACCTTCTATTTCCCTATTTCTTTATACTGTAATACCATACCACACTTTAGAATTTTTTTCATCAACTGTTATGGTTTTTTCATTTTATTTTTTTAATACATACCTCATGTATATTTATAAGATTATACAATTATGCTACAAAAGTTCCAATATCATCATTGATCGTTGTAATATCCCCATCATCAAGTGGAATAAGCAACTTAGCGGTCAGATCTTGAGTTACCTCAATCCTCACTCTCATGTGATCTTTTGGTAGTTATTTATTGTGTATCATGTCTCCTGGGATATTATATATCATACATCTCACAATAAGGTGGTTCGTGGGTGTTGATAGATAAAAATCACATACAAATTTACCCTGCAAAATGTTAGTAATATAATGTTATTGGAATTTTTTTGATTCGTATTTAAGAGAAAATGTAATGATAAAATTGATTACCTCGGGTAAGGTATACAGTTGATGGATATCTTAAAAATCATCTATTTGTGCTTGAAATCCTTTCATCATCTTATATGAATCTTCTTGTGGTTTTTTCTTCTTGAAATATATATGAGGAGACACTCCAAAACCTACACCTTTAATGCAACCATATTATTTTGGCTGCTTCAAAGTTACTTAAAAGCGTTTTTTCTTTCGATACGGTCACTTCCGATTCTTGTGTCTAAACCGTGTAAAAAAACATATGAACATAAATATATATTTTTATGTAATATTGTTATAAAGGATAACAAATTAATATTATGTCATACTTACACATTTTTCTCATACTTCTTTTGTGTTTTCATCAACTAGTTTACCCTCCTTATTCATGTGAGCCTCCTTCCATATCACATGATGGGGGATGGAAGTGACTTCAAATTATGATTCATCAATATGCATATAAACAATGAAACATATGTTGTTTCATATCACATAAAACTTTTATTATTGACTTAAAATACATAATGTGGGTACACATCGTGTACTCCCCTTGGAGACTTCTTTCTCACATATCACCGTCTTTAGGACTCGGATGGGGGCCTGTGAGCATCCTTACCTGAGTAGTTTTCCACATTGGATGTGATGATGGTCATGGTTTTGGCATGTGATATGTGACGTAAGGTGAGGTTAGCAGGCCACTTGTTAGTGACGTATAGACCAGTATCGGTTGAGTGGGTCCCCTTGGTCTATCCCTATGAGGGTACGGTGTGACATTACATCCTTGTACAGGATTGTGATCCACTTGACAGGATGAGATCAGATAGAGTTGTTGTACCCCACTGGAAGGCCAAGGTGGGATCCTCTATCGTACCAACTTAACTATATGGGGTTCGTGGTATTTTCATGACCATTATGAAAGGTGGTGATCACATATCAAGTAGGATAGCCTAGTAGGGTTTGAGGAATCTTCAGGTATATGATCCCCAACTTAGCAGTTGGTTCTAATGGGGTTTGCAGTATTGTCAAGAATATGATCCCCTACTTGGAGGTTGAATCCAAATTTGGGTTTGGGTATCTCCCGATGGTCCTGGGTATGATCCCCTATCTATATATCATGGATTTGAGACTCAATAGTGTTTTTGGTGTCCCCCAACAGTCCTGGTTGTGATCCCCTATCTAAATGTTATGATCTATGGAGTTCTAGATTGGGTTTGTGGTGTCCCCCATCCAGGATGGGTGTGATCCCCTTTCTGAGTAATGAGATCTTTTGGTTTTATAGTAGGGTTAGTGGAGTCCCCCGTCAAGGATGGGTGAGATATTCTATCTGAGCATCGAGGTCCGCTGGGCTCAAATGTGACATTATTCATAAAGAGACCTGATGAGTGTTTTCTCTTGGGTGTGTGACACCTGGGATGGAGGGGATGTTCTATCGTCTTTGCGATACCTGATGGAGCATGTTCTCTTGGATGCGCCATCAGGGATAGCAGAGATATTACAGATGGAGTGGTATCTCTCAAACGTTCCATTTGGGATAGTAGAGTGATACCGAATTCGTGTTATCTATAGGATGAGTGTCATCAGGGATGATAGGGCTCATGGGGTGAGATCCCCCAGACAAGTGTTACATTTGAGACTCAAATAGAATCTCATGGTTGGTAGTGAGGTCAGGACCTCATTGGACTTAGAGTCTGGGATGAGTATATCTGGGTGAATCTAGGAGTCCTTGTTGTGTTGTCACATATCTTGGCCGACACACCATGTGGATTGAGCTAATTAGTCATGTATAGCTGAGGAGTGATAAAGATTGATTTCTTGTTCTCTCTATCTCTCTCTCTTGGGTTCCTTCTGTCTTAAGTCAGGTAGACTGTTACCTTTCAATTGTTCCCTTTTATTTTGGGTTTTGGGGTGACTATTGGATATTGTTATACTCACTCATGCATGGGATTTTTCTACACATGTTGTGTCTTGTGCAGACGACATGCCTTTTGACGGAGTCCCAGAAGATTCCGGAGCAGGCGGAGCTTAGTGAGATAAAAAGAATGAGGTGCATACTAGTGCCTGAATGAGGTGTGTTCTGATGGTTTCATTAGAAAATAGTCCCCTCTTGAGCAGGTTGGACTCTTTTCAGTTTATAGTGGACTTTTATTTTTCCCATTTTACACTTTTAATGCTTTTGTTGTAATCTAATTGTGGGATAAATGTATGCATGCATTTTTTATTTCAGATATTATTATCTCTGAATTGTTTCATGGAGATGGATGTGGGTGTGTGTGTACATGTACCATAGGATAAGACCTCCCATGTGTGTGATATTCCTACTCGACGCAGGTCTTCATCCCATGGCCTATTGGAGGCGGGTTTTGGGTAGTAGTTGCTTTGGCCCCGGTGGGTTGTGTCGTGACAGAGTGATATCAAAGGAGGTCCTACCTTAGGACTGGAGTCTGTGAGATTGGTTTGGGATTTATGGAAACAATGTTAGAGTGTTTTGAGTTCAGGTTTCAGGTCAGGGACTCTAGTGTAAGTTCGTAAACTAATGTATCTATTCACCAGGACTATGATAACCTATTTGTTGACTCTGAACATTTAGGGACTAGTTGTAGGGAAACATTGGTACATGCATCATATAAGACTTGGTTGTGGATTTTATGTCCTTCTTGAGTCAATTCCCCAAATATACACTTTGATTGCGATGCATCTTGATTCTATTTTAGGATGTCACCACGATGACATCCAGACATGATTTAATGCCAGGATGATGATGATGATCCACCCAATGATGAGGCTTTAGTGCAGTACATTGAACATGATGTGGTATTGAAAGAGAATATTTACGTGCATATTTTTGATCAAATAATGAGTATTTTTTAATGTTTTTCAATGATAAAACCCATGTATTTCATTATTTTATTAAAATATAGGGCAATCTGGATTATAGAATGAAAATGAGAAAAATTGTGAAAAGTACTTAATTATGGATTTTTTGACATATTTTTACCACAAGGGTATTTTGGTCATTAATTTTAAAATATATTTCCAAATTTAGTGAATCTTATTTTTTTAGAATTCTGATATTATTTCCTTCAACTTTGTCTTTTGGACCAAGAGATGATTCGTCCATCTAAAGGGATTAAAAAATCAATGAAGTTTATGATTTTTTCGGGTGGACAACGTGGACCCCACCACTATAATAGAACCACTACTTGGACTAAACACATCCAATTGAGGTTCTTATACCTAGGATAGCACGAGGATAGATAGGTCTGACTCTTAAACAAATTTTAAAAAGTTTTGAAGTCATTAAGGCTGCTGTTGAATGTTATAATTTTGGAGGAACCTTCCTGGAAGCTTTGTCTAGAAAAAGAAATTTCTAATGAAAAATTTATAACTAATTAATCTGATGTACAAATGATGTTAAATTTTAAGGGTGAACGACCAAAAAATTGGTGAATATATTTTATTAAGGGTTCCACATGTTAATCGGCCATTTAATTGTCTAACAACGCGCAAAATTTTGGCGGATAGAATGCTGCCTATAAAAGGAGGCCCTCGCCTCCTTCTCAAATCATCAGCTCGACACCTACAACCAAGGAGGGATCCCACCGGGGCACGGGCCGCTACTGATCCTCTCTTACCGCCTCATTTATTCTTTTCATTTTATTTTAATTTTAGTTTTGTCTTAGTTTTCAATTGTAATTAAAATTTTAGTTTTATTAATTCATGCCTTTGTGTTTCTCCATCCACTTTTCTTCATTTCTATCTCTCTCTATTCTCTTCCACCCACTCCACCAAGTAATCTCTTACTCTCAAAAAAGAGAGGCTGACCCCGAGACTTGGCCTGGGGGGAGGTGAAGGTGATCATGAATTTTATTTAATGTGTAGTTTTACATTTGTAGATAGAATTTAGTAGCATGCACGAGTAAGGCGAATGTCCCCGATGTTGTGACTGCCTTCAATGACATGAAACTCAACCTATCTCTATTATTTTATTTAATCATTTTACCTCTCTCTATTGTTTAGTTCTTCACATGTTGGAGTTGAGCTAATAAATGGATAAAATGACTTCGATTGAACCGGGTCCTAGAAGATGACACATTCTAGACAAAGGTGTGTCACCAACTTGGATTAAAGGAGGAGGTGAAATTGAGAGTGCTCAAACATTCAATGATATTCCGTAATTTATAAATAAAGAATAGTAGTTCAAACATGAGATTTCATGTTTTTATTATCAAACTAAAATAAAACATATAAAGGAGAATAATGATTAAACATTTAACCAACCCCCAAAACCAAGTTTTTCTTATTAACTCATTATGTTTAGATTTGCATGATAGTTTAAACTATCATTTTACATGTCATTATTTTAAATAATCAAAAACCCAAAAATATTTTCAACACTTTCATTTAATAAAAAAAACCACAAAAAGAGATAGAATAGGTGAATTAGATAAAGAAAGTGAACTAAATTGAGAAGGCTTCTCAAGAGAGATGACCCTGGTCATCCACTGTGCTGCACTAGAAAAAATATAATTTTTTTTGTCCATGCCACACGACAAGCATGAGTTAGGTACCTCTAGGTGGTCCAACAGTGGAGACACCACCTATTGAGCAGCATGTTGTGTAACATCCCGGGACGGATGCCACTAAAATAGTACCCTGAGACAGTTGGTTATGAGACCTCAAGCGTTCCTCCCCATATGCCAGAGGCTAACGACTAGCAATGAGGGACTAGGGTGTGATAGTGGGGAGACTATTCCCTCATATCATAGCCAGAAAAAAGAGGAAATAACTATCATACACAACAGTAAATGAATAGAGTGCGGAAGCGGTTAATAAACTGAAATAGAATATGTTTTAATAATAAATGAAAATGCTATAAAATCCTAAATAACCATGTCATACATACAACACTGGTCACCCACTAGGTTGACCATACAAATACAGGAGTACAAAAGAAACTTAAATAAAAGTACATAGCTATACTACTAACTCTGAGCCAGACCACATACCCAGTCTTCAAACACTATCAAACTATATCATCCTGATCAGAAGAACCCACACAATTATTTCTGCTCGAACATGCAACTCATGGACTCAACCCTATCCACCATGCAACTGTGCTAAACCTAAAAAGTAGACATAAGGTCCACACACACACTGAGGTTCATGTGCAGGGGTGAGAAATAATCTTATTATGTCACCCTAATTATGAAATATAAATATGATTCCATAAGTGCATGTAAAAGCAATATGCTCAGCCTAGCCAAGACACAACTGAAAAGACAAGTAAAACCAATAATGTGAAACCACAGTCAAACCTCGGGTCCATAATCTCAGTCAACTGGGCAAGTGAAACCATGTCTTCCCATATCTATATGTTTATACATGTATAGTCCCATACCTATAAATATATACATAAATATGAATATTAATGAGTAAAGTGAAATAAATAACATAAAACCAATCTGTAGTCGATTCTTGGGTCCGTAATCCCGATCATCTAGACGTCCTGTGCAAGGAATTGAGTTGGACATTATGACACTCAAGACTTGTATTGTTAAGTTGATATTTGGGTTTATAATTCCAATCAACATATACCTGCTTTGTCCAATGATGAAAAAGTATCTGAGCATGCTACGTCACCACAAGGGGATAATCATCCTAACCTTGGGTTCATCCATACTCGCCTCCAATCACTGTAACGAAGGATTATAGGGAAGTACATACAAACATCCTATAAATGGTCATTGAGATAGACGCCATACTACTCATGCCATGTAAATCCAGTTCAATGTCTAAGCCCTAGGTATCGGTGTGTAGGCAATCACGACATTTGGAACTCGAATAATCCCTAAGGGTCTGACCCCTAGGAAATCTATAAGTAGAACTCACCGGTGAGACGCCATGCCCACCCTTAGAGTCACTAATAAGGGAGATAAGAATCATCCCTATCATCCAGAAGAGTGTAATCATTCCAGGTATCCAATGATGTGAGACACCATGCCCAACATCGCAGTCAAGTAACTGAGTAGGGAGATAGTAATCATCACTATCCCTCGGGAGAGTGTAATCATCCATGAGTATAATAAGATTGAGGAGAGTGTAATCATCCTCATAACATATCAATATAGGAGGGAATAATTATCATCATCACTCATGAGAGTGGAACCATCCACGAGTATAATTACTAGGGACTCAATGCCCATATATCATAGTAGTAGGCTCAACAGCCGGATACCAGGAAACAACTCTGAACATCATAATAATCTAATAATCAAATATAAAGGCTCAACAACCAGATCCCAGGTAAAATCTTTGAACATACCAGTAAACATAATAAATAACATGGCTCAAAATCCAAATCCTAGGAAGAACGTTTGTGCATCCCAAAGAGAAAGAATGATGTCTCACATCAGGCTCAATAACCACCAACCAGGAAACACCTCTGGCTAAAATCGCTATATCATCAATAAACAAGTGAAATTATAAACAAGAGTGAGGGTGGATGAACACATAACCCAACACTACTACCACAACCTCATAGGATTACAAGTTAGAAGTGGATTCTAAGGTGACGCCCGCTACCATCAATACCCCAACCCAACGTATTAGACCAGGGTCGATTAAACAACAGAGCACCTGCTAGGATACTCAAGTCAAAACACTGAAGAGGCATCCTACTTGGGATCCTTGAAGTCTAAACACAAGAAGAGGAATCTTACTTTTGATCCTTAGTTAAAAAGTTAAAAGAAGGAATCCAACATGGGATTCTAGAATGGAAAGTTGATAGAAACATCCTGTAAGGGATCCTTGGAACAATACATAGGTAAAGGGATCCTACTAGGGATTCCCTAGGTCAACACGTAAGAAAAGGCATCCCATAGGGGAACCTTGGTAGTAGGAAGAAGATAGAGGCATCCTACACAAGATCCTCTAGATTGAAATGTAAATAGAGGAATCCTACTTGGGATCCTCAACAACAACTAGTCTCAAGACCGCATAGGCCGGAAGGGCACACATCACAAGGGAGATGTCCTCAAAGGAAAAGCTACAAAATCATTGGTCAAGAGAGATAGATCATGGCTCATATCAGAATAGGTATCACTCTAACGATACACTGGATTCAAATATCGAAGTAAGAACCTATTCGCTTAGGAAAAGCATGAAACATCACCCAAGAGTCCTAAAAACACCATAAGGGTTTCACCATCATGATCTATGTGGAACACTAATCATAATAGACTCATATTATGTCCAATTCCAAATTTGGGGTGAAAGGAAATGAAAAACCCTAAAAGGGGTTGCAAAGGGGCAGTACATAGTGTGTCAACCTGAGTACACAATGTGTACCCCCAAAGCCTCACATGGGCATGTAGTCTGGCCGAGCTTGGTGTGTAAATGCCTAAGTACATGGCATGTAAGATGGAAATACGGTGTGTTCCCTACACGGGGTACCTACCCGTGTCCCTCACATGGACTGGCCATGTATTTGGTCTGGCCGTGTACTTGTACATGACGTGAAACCCACACGGTGTTTGGTCGTGTACTCTGCATGACCATGTGCCCCTACACGGGCAGCCTGACTGGGTACTCGACTACACAGTCGAGTACCAACACACGATGTGTATACCCCATACATGACATGTACTTTGAAAAGTTTGTCTTCCCCAAACTGGAAGAACACGAAACATGTGTTCTCTGAACCACAAGCTGTGTAGATGAGTTTTCCCAAATGGAAAACCCTCAAAATGCCCTGAAACCTCAGTTTCTTCTCCAAAACAACAGACTGGGCTGCAAGGGGCCATAATCAATTATATTAGGGGATTAAAACTAGAAAATGGTAAATCTATAGAGATCTATGAAAAAAACTAAAAAATGCCTACCTTTGGGTGGAATTCAGTGAAACTTTTCCCATTTCTGCGGTCCACGGTGGATGCACGATGATCTGGAATGTCTCAAGATCCGTGACAATACCCTCCTTACCCCTCTCTCTTTCTCTCTCTCTTTACTTCTCTCATTATATCTCTCAACCACATGAAGGTGGAGCCCAGTTTCATGCGTGATAATCCATAAGGAAAAGAAGAAAATAAAAAGATAAAAAGAAAAGGAAGAAAAAGAAAAGAAAAAGAAAAATAAAAAGAAAAAGAAAAAGAAAAGAAAAAGAAAAAGAAAAAAGGGTCTAGATCGGCACCAACACCCAATTAGAGTTTATGCCTCACCTAGGAAAAATTCCTTGTTTTTCTCAACAGAGGAGCCATAATATCAACCCAAAGTTCTGTTCAAAATATATGACAGAATGAACATGCACGAATAGATTAATATTTAATTTATTAAATATTAAATATTAATTATTCTGTTAAAATTCGAACAATTCAGAATTCTACAAAACTCCTATCATAGGGTAAAAATCCTATTATGAGACCAACAGAGTGGTCATAAAAATTATTCGAGATTATATTCTAAGGGAAAAGACCATTTTAACCCTTACAAACTTCTAATAGAAAAAATTCAAATTTATTCTTAAAATTATCGTCTAGAAAAACACGAGACCTTACAATATCCCCACAAAAAACCTTCTCATCCCTAAGAATCCTAGTGGTAAGACTATCGGTCATTCTCTCAACCTGAGCATTTTCACAACCAAGCCATCTAGACTGTACAACAACCAGTATCATATCTTCAATAACTATCTCCTATATGGAATACATTTTACTGTGACCGATCTCGTACTACCCACCATAGGAATACCTTTATCATCATCTCAAAACCAAAATCTGAGCTCAAAAACCCACAACAATGCCGAATTTAAACTGAAAATGAGGGTCACCACCCTGAAAAGACCAATGGTGCAATCCCCACCATATGACTAACCTTATACCACTCCTCGAGCATAACCTTAATAGGTTCTCTCAACCAGGAAGACATTTAAAAGAAAAGAAGCTTGACGTAGGGCCTACACTCTATCAACGTACTTAGGGAGAATCCAAGATAGAGAATGATCATCTCTAACCAAGAGTACACTAAGATTCCACAAAAGTGTGTACAACTATTTTGATCCACGTTCACAATAATCAGGCTAACTTTCCTTTAACCAAAACTCGACACCATGTCTCATGACAATGCGTGTCCAGGTTCAGTCACGATTCAATTGTCTTATGGTACCCCATTCATTCTCGATGTATCCTCTACCATAAAGGTACATTCATCATTTAACCACAACTCCCGGGAAACCAAGCCCACGATAAGTTGTGAAACCATCAGTCCTCAGCTCCCACCCGGTCACTCACCGATTTACGATTTAATGGCACTACGTGCAACTAGAATATACCTTTATCACCCGAATCATGCTCCAACGACTCATCTGACATGAGGATAAGTTGACCGTGCTACATGGAACGTCAGTCCAAACAAGACCGAAGCTCCCTTGGAACTCTTCAAAATCAAATACCTCACATGTTCCACAATTTATTTCATGAGATCCTACCACTCAGCGTTGTTCCAGTCACGATCATCTACCCATGCTCTGACAACATTAACAATAGTGAAAACACTAGTCAACCAGGCTAGACACCTGGAAAATCATTCCTATCGAAGAAAGTCTTGATACCTAAACACCCTAGGTGCTTTCCAAAAGCTAAAGGCATCAACATGCCTATAACACAAAAATTGAGCACCTACCATGCATCGATCTCAAAATGAGCGTATAACCAAGCTCACTACCTAAAAAGGAATTCGAAAACATGAGTCAACCTCTCTCATGTAGGCTTCCCTTGAACAAAACAACAATCGACCTACAAGGGTCAAAACTGAGAACACGACCTACACGGGCTCGATCCTCACCGAGCATCCTCATAAGGAATATCTCCCTAGAGGTAACAATACCAACATAGAAGAGACACTGAACTGACACTCACTGAGAATATGTATATGGTAATACCCTTGGAGGTCCAGTCCATGAGAAACAGAAAGGGTACCTATCGACATCGTACTCAGCGATCTGACTAGATCACCACAACCTAAGAAACAATACCCTGCAAGGGGTACAAAAAAAGGGAATCAAGTGTCACATCAACCTACTAGGATCACTGTACCTCCCATGCATGAGGATTGAATCATCTGTTGTGAAAATGCAAGGAGCTACAGTGATAGAAATGGCGAAAAAACAGAAGAGTAAAAAAGGAAAAAAAACAAGGACACAAAGATTTACATGGTTCGGGAATAATCCCTATATCCATGGAGAGGCAGAATATCCACTATAATTTAGGATCACAATTACAGAGTTTTTTTAGTAACAAACCCTAGCCCAAAAATGGGCTACAAATGGAGAGGAAGACGATCACTGTTCCACCAACCGCACAAGAAGTCTGCATCACTACAGTGAAAAGGAAACCACCCAAGTCAAACGTGCTACAGTGCTGCCAGCTGAAAGTCAAAAAGGCTACATTAAAGCTGACTCTGAAAATGGGCTATAGTTGCGGGCCATAAGCATTTGTTCCAACCAGATCGGGCTATACCAATCCAACATCATCAGCCTCACACCAACGTCTCAACGTAGATCCACATAACCTTCCATCAGAATGAAATATATACATATGTAAGTAGGTCCAATTGAATAAGATTTAGTCATTAGTAAAAATCATACTAGCGGGCCAATATGATGTGAATCCTACGTGCCAAATATGATGCATGAAACACCTTTTGCCTTTGTCAACCAAGAGTCAAAATTCATCCCTAGCGTCTTGCCAATGGTCCAAGAGCCATAGATCCATAATAAATCATAACATCCACACAACATGCATGTCACTCAAGGTGAAAATCATATACAATTGTAACATCACAGGCCAGAACAACAATATCATACCCCTGGAAACCATGACTTCTTACCGGAACAAGTGTTCTCGACACACCTGTTCGATATCCATCACAAGTTATGACTCATTCTTAATACGCATGTCTATCATATCCCAAATAATAAAGACCAGGAAAAGAACATCTTTGATACCAATTTGTAAAGTTTCAGACCATATACCACTAAAATGGTGCCCTGAGCCGGTTGGTTACAAGGTTTCAAGCGCGTATCCTCGTATGACAGAGGTTGCTGACTAGCAGCGAGGGTCTAGGGTGTGATAGTGGGGAGACTATGACCTCATATCAGAGTAAATGAATAGAGGAAATAGTTAAGTATCATACACAATAGTAAATTAAAAGAGTGCAAAAGAAGTAAATAAACTTAAATAGAAAATGTTGTAATAATAAATGAAAATTCTATAAAACCCTAAACAACTATGTTATACCTACAACACTGGTCACCCACTGGTCCGACCATAAAGATACAGAAGTACAAAAGAAACTGAAATAAAAGTACAAGACTCTACTACTAACTCCGAGACAAACCACATACCTAGTCTCTAGACACTATTGAACTAAACTGTCCTGATCAGAAGAACCCACATGAGCAGATCTGCTCGAACATGCAACTCAGGGTCTCACGCCTATCCACCATGAAACTTTTCTCAACCTGAAAAGAAGACATAAGGTCTATATTCATGTTGAGGTGCATGTTCGGGGGTGAGAAATAATCTCAGTAGGCCACCCCAACAATGAACCTATAAATACACTGCTATAAGTGCATGAAAAGGTAATATGTTCAACCTAGCCGAGACACAACTGAAAAGACAAGTAAATCCAATAACGTGAAACCACTGTCGAATGTCAGGTCCGTAATCCTGATCAACTGGGCAAGTTCCACCATGGATGTTAATATCTATATGCATATACATGTATAGTCCCATACCTATAAATATATACATAAATATTAATATTCATAAGTAAAGTGAAATAAGTAACATAAAACCAATCTATAGTCGATCCTTGGGTCTGTAATCCTAATCGCTAGGACATCTTGTGCAAGGGAATTAAGCTGGACATCATGAAACTCAAGCCATGTATCATTAACTTGATCTATGGGTTTGTAATCCCAATCGACATATACTTGCTTCGGTCAGTGCCAGAAAATTCTCTGAGAAAGCTACGTCACCATGTGGGGATACTCATCCTAACTCTGGGTTCACCCGTACTCGCCTCCAATCACTGTAACAAAGGATTACAGAGAGGTACATCTGAAAATCTTGTAAATGGTCACTGAGCTAGATGCCATGTTGATCATGACATGTAAATCTAGTCCAATGTCTAAGCCCTAGGTCTCGGTCCTTAGGTGTTCACGACATTCAGAACTTGCATAATCCCTAAGGGTATGACCCCTAGGCGATCTGTAAGGAGAACACACCAGTGAGACACCATTCCCACCCAAGAGTCTCTAATAAGGGAGAGTGGAATCATCTCTATCATCTGGAATAGTGTAATCATTTTGGGTATCTAACGATGTGAGACGTCATTCCCAATACTATGGTCAAGTAACCGGTCGGGGAGATATTAATCATCTCTATCCCTTGAGAGAGTGTAATCATCCACGAGTATAATCAAATCGAGGAGAGAATAATCATCCTCATCACATATCAACAAAGAAGAGAATAATCATCCTCATCACTAGGGAGAGTAGAATCATCCACGAGTATAATTACTAGGGACATCATGCTCGTATATCATATTAGTAGGCTCAATAGTCAGATACCATGAAATACCTCTCGACATCCCAATAATCTAATAATTAAATATACAGGCTCAACAACCAGATCCTAGGTAAAACCTCTGGGCATACCAGTAAACATAAAAAATAGCAAGGTTCTGAAGCTAAATCCCGGGAAGAATGTCCGTACATCCCAAAGAGAAAGAAAGAATCCTCGCATCAGGCTCAACAACCACTAACCAGGAATTTTTTCTGGCTAACATCATTGCATCAACAATAAACAAGTGAAAGTATAAATAAAAGAGTGTGGGGGGGTCGAACACCTAAATCCACCACTACTACCACATCCTCATGGGCTTACAAGTTTGGAACAAGTTCTAAGGTGATACCCGCTACCATCTCTACCCAACTTGACATACTGGATTAGGGTCGGTCAAACAACGGGGCACCAGTTGGGTACCTCAAGTCAAAAAAGTGAAGAAGCATCCTACTTGGGATCCTAGAGGTTTAAACACAAGAGAAGACACCCTACTTGGGATCCTTAGCTGAAAAGGTAAAAGGAGGAATTCTATATGGGATCCTCAAATGAAAAGTTAACAGAGGAATCCTACAAGGGACCCTTGAGTGGAAAAACAATAGATGCAACCTACAAGGGATCCTCAGAATGGTACACAGGTGAAGAGATCCTACTAGGGATTCCCTATGTCAACACGTAATCAAAATACTCCCATAGGGTACCCTTGGTAATAAGAATAGGATAGAGGCATCCTACACAGGATCATCTAGGTTGAAACGTAAACAGAAGAATCGTACTTGGGATCCTCTGTAACAACTAGTCTCATGACCTCATAGGACAAAAGGGCACATATCATAAGGGATAAATACTCAAAGGAAAATCTATAAAAGCATTGGTGAAGAGAGATAGCTCATCTCTCATATCAGAATAGATATCACTCTCAGTAGACAATGGATTCAATTATCAAAGGAAGAACCTCTCCGCTTAGGAAAAGCACGAAACGCCACCCAAGATTCTTTAAAACACCACAAGGGTTTCACCATCGCGACCTATGCATAAAAATAATTAAAATGGACTCATCTTATGTCCAATTCCAACTCTGGGGAGAAAGGACACGGAAAAACCTAAATGGGGTTTCAAAGGGGCAATACACGACATGTCACCCTAAGTACATGGCGTGTACTCCCAAATCCCCACATGGGTGTGTAGTCTAGCCAAGCTTGGTGTGTAAATGCCCCCAAGTACACGGCATGTATGACGAGTATACAATGTGTACCCTACACAAGGTACATTCCCATGTCCCTCACATGGCCTATCCATGTATTTGGCATGGTCGTGTACCTGTACACGATGTACAACCTAGAAGATGTTTGGTCGTATACTTTACACGACCATGTGCCCCTACACAGGTAGCCTGGTTGGTTACTTAGCTACACGGCTAAGTACCAGTACACAACATGTACACCCCATACACGGTGTGTACTTCGAAAAGTTCATCCTCCCCAAACCAGAAGAACACATGGCATGTTTTCTTTGAATCACACGTCGTGTAGATGGGTTTTTCCAAACGGAAAACCCTCAAAACGCCACAAAACCCCAGTTTCTTCCCCAAAATAATAGATTGGGCCACAAGGGGCCATAAGCAATAATTTTAGGTGATTAAAACTAGAAAACGTAAAATGTATGTGGATCTATGGAAAAAACTCAAAAGGCATACTCTAACGACCCAAAATTTTGTTAATAAAATTCCTCTTGATCTAATTAAATGTCTCATTATATAAAATGGTTATATAAAATATGCACTTCCTTGGTTTTATGCTTTTTGATTTAAAAATACCATTAATAATTGTTAATGTTTCTAATATAGCCATTGAACAGTGATACACATGATTAGTATAAATATAGGGCTTTAACAAATCCAATTTACTCAGACAAAGGAAGCGATGACCTCATCCAGTAGACTTGCCCTGTACAAAACCCATTTGTCAGAGCTTGGAAAGGAGGTGACATCATTGGGTTTCTCTCTTGACCAAGTCCAAGCCGAGCTTCAACATGTTAAGCTCGAACAGAAAAGCCTACAGGAGAAGTGGAAGTTGATAGAGATTACCACCCGAGCGATGTTATCCGAGCCACCCCAAGAGTCTGTCACCATCGCACACCTTACCCTTTGGTCCTATGTGAGTGTTATAAGAGGTTATGTAACAAGACCTTAGCACTATGATTATGTTACTTATTTTTGTATATAATAAAGAATATATATTCATTTTATTATTGTTACATTGTAAATAGTTTTTAAAGTACAAATAGTATTTTTAGTTAATATTCAATTATGAAATATATTTTGATGAATTAATGGATTTTTTAATTAAATAATATTTTAACAAAATATTATTACTAAATTAATTTTTATTAAATATAAATTATCGCATAATTTTTAGGAATACAATAGTAATTTTTATTAAGGTTTGAAATCTGTTTTTGTCAAAACCCATGAATTTTTGATAAATTTCAATTTTTATTTTAAAAGTTAAAATTAAAATATTTAGAAAATTATTTAGATAAAATAAATATTATTTTTGGAACCAGGACGTCGAGATTATTCAATGATGAATTTTTCATAATTTTCTAAGACAGTTGATTTTTTGGGTAAAAAATTAAATATCGTTTAATTATATAATGTGCTTTATGACATCATAATGACCCAATAATGATGTAATAAAATACTATAAGTGGGATGTTCGTCCAATATATGTTTTACCATTAAAATAATGTGATTTTAGGTTTATTTTATTTATTTTACAAAGCCTTAGTGGACCCTCCAAGACTTATAAAATATTTTAACTTTTTAAATTGATTTCCTTGAGAGTGTGACTCACCTCCAAAGAAGAAAGCCTAATATTTTTAGAAGTTAGGCCATTGGACTTATAAAATATTGTTTTCTACTCCCCTTTGGCAAAAACCATGGGCAAAAACCATGGGATGGTTTTTGGTTTTGATTAGTTTAATGTGTAGGGTCCAAAACCTAAATAATAAAGAATTCCCTCTCTTTTCATATATAAACCCACCCAAAATTCCACTTCCTCTTCACTAAAATACCTTGGATCTTGACAAAACTCTGCTCTCCTCTCTCTAGAATCCTCCCAAGTCGCCCTAAGCTCCCAAGAAGCCTCTCTCAAGCCCCTCCCAAGCCTTTGAGATCACACTTCCAAGTAAGAGATTCTTTCCGTCCTCATTTTATCCAAGTTTTTTAATGTTGTTATGACCTTTTAATTTCAATTATAAATGTTGGGGTATGATTTTTCACCTCCCCCGTACTTCCCTATTTATGTTTGAATGATTAGAGGCCCATTTCTCTCTCACTAATGTCTCCCATGAACACTCGTTACCATGCCGAAATTCTATAAGGAATTTCTCTCTCCTCATTTTCACTCAAGCAATTCTTTTGTATTATGAATACAAATTACATTATTTATGTTGGGAAATTTATCTATATGAATCCATTACTATCCATTTCATGTACATATTATGCGACACCCATTTCTCTCTCATCAACCATTTTTATGAATTCTTATGTCATGTCGTTATACTGCCGAAATTACACCGCGATTTTCCAAGACAAAGTCATTGTGTAGTGAATACCATGACCAATTATATATCAAGGGTATTCACCTTTATTCATGTTTAGTTATTGATTATAGAGTTTCATGTATGAATTTTAGATTCCTTTATCATGGAATAAATGATGATCTTTAATGATTTCATGTTGTATGATCCATGTGGCACACTTATGCATGAAATGAAATGTTTTAAGAAGGGTGCACCCTAAGAGCACTTCAATGCATTGGGTAAATATTAGTATCATGATACATCAAGTGCAATGAGTTTTTACTCATGATAATTTAAGTGAAATGAGTTTTTACTAATGCCAATTCAAGTGCAATGAAGGTTTACTCATGCTCCATGTGCAATGAGCCTTGGCTCATGCTAATACCATGTTAAGTGTTGTTGCCACATTTTCATGTTATGATAATCATGCTATATCTTGAATTTATGTTCATGTTTCTTTTATGCTCCATTGATATTCCTACTTCCTAACATTTATTGTATTCTTCATGTTATGATTTTTTTACTCCTTTACTGGTCTTTATAGCTCTCACTTTTATTATGCATGTCCCCAGGTTATCACATGCAATGCTAAGTACGAAGGAATGTAGTGGTCATGTAAAGGAAGTTTTCAATAAAGATGTTGTGTTTTTATGTCCTAAGTTGTTATGTAATTTTCCTAATTTCCCAAGACACTAGACCTTTCTATCCTTAGAGCTGTCTTAAGTGCAATTTTATGTAATAAATCATTTTTAAGTGTGTAATAAAAAGTATGGTTGTTATAGTTGGTATCATAGTATAGGTTTAGTTATTTTTGGGATTAGGATTAGAAAACCCTAGTAAAATTCTTAGGGATAAGACTAAGTATAATAAAAACACCCCTAAGTTTTGGTGAGTATTGAGTAAGTGGTTTATCAAGAAAATACATCCCTATCTGGATATGAACAGGTAGAGGCTGCTCTGGCACATATGTACCTAGGTGTGAAAACTCCGACAAGGAGTTTCGGGCTTGACTCAGGGTATCTTGGTAAACGACAACAAGCCTTACTGCACTCTTGGTTATAACACTATCAGGAGATATTCTTTGGTAAATTCATAAGCTTAGTATGAACCATTATTAAGGGAATAAAAAATGACCCTAAGAATATTTGTTGGGAAGTAGATCATGGATAACATAGATTGAAGCCTGTAGATTCATAAGTTAAGGAAATGAAAGTTATTTATAAGACACCCATTTTTTTCCTTGGATTACCCTTTATTTTTTACCCCTAACTTTACTTTTATTCCAGCCAATAGCCGGTAATAAGAGGAATTGGGCTAACAACCAATGCGAAGATCTATGTGATGACTATTCTAATGAGATTCCCAATCTAATGGGAGCAGTAATCATGAAATTTGTCACAATAATCTCTCAGTTAACTTAAGATTTGAATAGAAACATGGGTCAATAGGAATGTTCACCCCCCCCCCAAGAAAGAACAAGTCAAAATTGAGAGATTCATGAGACAAAAGCCTCATACTTTTAATGGATCATATGATCCATCAATCGTCGAACAATGGATCAAATCCATTGAAAAGATCTTCTCCATCCTTCAATGTTCTGAACAAGAGAATGTACTTCTGGCTTCTTATCATATGGAGGGTAAAGCTGATAAATAGTGGACATTGATCAAAAATATGAAGCCTGAGGAGGAGATCGAGGCATTGGAATGAAAGGATTTCTAGAAAATGTTTTTCGACAAATATCTTCCTCGCACCCTCTAACTTAAGATGGAAAGGGACTTCCTTTCCCTCAAGCAAAAAGATGACGAATCCATCAAAGAGTATGAGGAAAAATTCACAAGGCTTGCATAATATGCCTCCGACTTTGTTGTTACCCCTGAATATAAGGTTGACCTCTTCTTTGGTGGGATGAAACCTAGCCTATGGAAATCCCTAGTGATTTGTGACTTCGAGAGCTATGAAGAAATTGTCCAATGTGCCCTCAAAGTCAAAATGGAGATCAACAAATCTCAGGGGTATCATGGGGATAAGAAGCATAAGGTATAATTCAATTCTAGCAATCCGATGGATAAATCCAATGGTGATAAGAAAATCAAGCACCCCACTTTCCAAAGGTGTGGAAAGAAGCACCTCAGAAATTTCCTGAAGGGGATGAGGAAATGATTTAGGTGTGGAAGAAAAGGGAACCTAGCCGTTAAATGCCAAAAATAAAAACCTACAGCTGCAACAGAGGAGAGGAAAGCTCCGTTCGACCCTCAACGCATTGTTCATTGCTTCAACTGAAAATAACCAGTGCACCTTGAAAATTATTGCCCTAATCTAAGGATTTTTAGAGGCAGCCAACAACCTCCAAGGCAGCAAGGGAGAGCTCTTTCCATCACTACCACCGAAGTGAGCCCCGACAACAAAGTGGTGACAGGTACGCTAGTTATTCATTCAAGAATAGCGAACGTAATTTTTGATTCTGGATCTACACATTCTTTTATATCCTGAAAGTTTAGTAGAACAATCCCAACACCACCACAAATCATGAATGTAAAGATGTCGGTGAGAACAAAAAATGGGGAAATCAGTGAATCCCATGAATATAAATCCTCCCTGGTCACAATCTATGGATTGAACTTCCTAGAGAACCTCATCATACTCCCTCAGTGGAATTTGATGCAATTATCAGCATGGATTGACTTTCCTTATATAGAGCCAACATAAATTTCTATGAGAGGGAAACCACTATCCATATGGCAAATCAACCCCCGATTCTGTACAAGTGAAAAGAGGGGGATGAACCTTCCTTATCACCATCATCTCAAGAGTGGATATTACTTCCCTATGAGAACGCGTATCTGGTTCAGATGATTGAGTCCAAGGAAGCAACCATCCTTGAAGACATGCCTATTGTGAGGGAATTCACTGAAGTGTTTGCCGAGGAATTTCCTAGTCTTCCTCCTAGAAGAGATGTTGAATCCTCAATTGACCTTATACCTGGGGAATTTCCAATATACAAGACTCTGTATAGAATGGATTTTTTGGAGCTTTAGGATCTGAAGAAACAACTACAAGAGAATCTGGATAAAGGGTTTATATGGTCAAGTGCTTCACCATGGGGTGCACCAGTCCTCTTCATCAAGAATAAAGATGGGTCAATGCGTCTTTGCATTGATTATCATGATCTCAACAAAATCATGATAAAGAACAAGTATCCTCTGCCCCAAATTGATGACTTGTTCAATCAAATACATAGATCACAATACTTCTCCAAGGTAGATTTGCGGTCGGGATATTACCAAGTAAGGGTGAAGAAGAAGGATATTCCCAAGACTGCTTTTTGTACAAGGTACAGGCACTATGAATTCATAGTAATTCCTTTCAGACTCACTAATGCTCCATAAATCTTCATGGAATTGATGAATAGAGTCTTTAGATATTACCTTAACAAATTTTTGGTAGTCTTTATAGACAATATTCTAATATACTCCAAAACCAAGAAGGATCATGAGGAGCATCTACGAATTGTACTATAGACCTTGAAAAAGGATAATCTCTATGAAAAGTACAACAAGTGTGAGTTTTGGTTGAAGGGGGTCTCATTCTTGGGTCATATCATCGCAAACAATGGGATATCTGTGGATACCTCCAAGACAGCTTCAATTGAGGGATGGATGAGGCCAACATCGGTAATGGATATTCGTAGCTTCCTGGGGTTAGCTGGATATTATCACTGATTTGTGAGAAATTTCTCACGATTGTCAAACCCTCTTACCAAGCTAACTCAAAAGGGAGTAAAATTTTCTTGGAGTGATGAATGTAAAGAGAGCTTCAAGGAGTTGAAAAAGAGGCTTATCACTATGCCCATGCTCACTTTACCCACAAGTGGAGAACTTTTTGTGGTATTCAGTGATGCATCGAAGAAGGGACTGGGCTATGTGTTGATTTAAAATGAAAAATTCATTTCCTTTGCTTCAAGGTAATTGAAAGTTCATGAGAAAAACTATCCAACACATGATCCGGAGTTGGCTGCAATGATCTTTGCTTTAAAAATTTGGCGGCATTATCTCTTTGGGGGGAAGTGTGAAATGTATATGGACCACAAAAGCCTTAAGTATATATTTACATAGAAAGAGTCGAACATGCACCAAAAAAGATGGTTAGAGATGATCAAAGACTATGATTGCTCAATCAATTACCACCCTAGGAAAGCGAATAAGGTGGCAGATTATCTAATTGGAAAGTACCCAATGATTCTATCATTGATGAGAATTGAAAAGGACCCAATCTTCTTAGATTTGATGAATATGGACATTGAAATCATAAAGAAGAGAATATCATCAATCCTTTCATAAATTATTGCTCAACCATATCTTTTGGAAAGGTTAAAGAATGCTCAAAAGGATGATGTGGGAATTCAGAAGAAGGTGGAAACTATCAGAAAAGGTAAATCCTCGGAGTTCAATGTCAATGAAGAATTAATTGTGAGATTTGGGTCAAGGCTTTGTGTTCCATCAAATCTGGAGTTAAAGAATGAACTTTTGGATGATGCACATAGTTAAAATTTCTCCATTCACCCAGGAAACCCAAAGATGTATCGAGATCTCTGAGATCATTATTGGTGGGATAACATGAAGAAGGATATCACTGAGTATACATCAAAGTGCCTAGTTTGTCAGCAAATGAAGGATGAGAGGTATAAGTCTAAGGGGATGATGCAACCATTACCCATACCAGCATGGAAATGGGAGAACATCACCATGGTCTTTGTCACCAGACTTCCAAAGACATCCAAAGAAAACAATGCTATCTGGGTTTTTATGGATCATCTTACAAAGGATGCACAATTCATTATAATTTGGGAGGATTTCTCACTGGATCAACTAGCACAAATATACATCAGAGACGTGGTAAGGATGCATAGAGTACCACTATCGATTATATCTGATCAAGATCCAAGATTCACCTCTAAGTTTTTGAAGAGTTTTCAACATGCTATGGATACTGATCTGAATTTCAGTATGACCTATCATCCTCAAACTGATAGCCAATCTGAACGGACTATCCAAACACTTGAGGACATGTTGAGAGCATGCTCAATGGACTTCAAAGGAGGATGGGATCAACATCTCCCTCTATTTGAGTTCTATTACAATAACAGTTTCCACTCAAGCATCCAAATGGATCCTTATGAAGCCCTATATGGGAAGAGGTACAAAACAACGACATGTTGAGATGAAGTTGGGGAGTGAAAACTCTTAGGTTCAGAAATGGTTGAAGAAATGGTGGAGAAGGTTAAGACCATCCGATAGTACATTAAAGTTGTCCAGAGTCGACAAAAGAGCTATGATGATAATCGTCGATGAGACCTAAAGTTTGATGTCAAAGAAATGGTATTCCTCCGCATATCACTCTGGAAGAGAGTTATGAGATTTGGGAAGAAGGGAAAGCTTAGTCCAAAGTACATCGGCCCTTTTGAGATCCCTGATTGCATTGGAGCAGTGGCCTATCGACTAGCACTCTCACCGAACCTATCTCAAGTACATGATGTATACCATGTATCACTCTTGAGGAATTACATACCTGACTCATCGCATGTACTCAATCCATAGGTGGTACTATTGGAGAATGACCTCTCCTAAGAAGAGAAGCCTATGAAGATCTTAGATTCTAGAGAAAAAGTTCTATGAAATAAAATAATTCCCCTTGTTAAGGTGTTGTGGAGAAACCAAAATTTTTAAGAAGAAACATGGGAACCAGAGGAAGTGATGAAGCAGAGCTATCTACATCTGTTTTAGTGTGGTAAAAGGAAATTTCAAGGGCGAAATTTCATAAGGGGGGAAGATTGTAACAACCCAAAATTTTGTTAATGAAAATTCCTCTTGATATAATTAAATGTATCATTATGTAAAATGGTTATATAAAATATGCACTTCCTTGGTTTTATGTTTTTGGATTTCAAAATACCATTAAGAATTATTATCATTGCTCATATAGCTATTGAACAGTGATCACATGATTAGTATAAATATAGGGCTTTAACAAATCCAATTTACTCAGATGAAGGAAGAGATGACCTCATCCAGTAGACTTTCCCCATATGAACCCCATTTTTTAGAGCTCGAAAAGGAGGCGGAATCATTGGGATTCACTCTTGACCAAGCCCAAGACAGGCTTCAACACGTTAAGATCGAACAGAACCGCCTACGAGAGAATTGGAAGTTGATAGAGATTAACACCCGAGTGATGTTATTCGAGTCACCCCAAGAGTCTGTCACCATCTCACACCTTACCCTTCGGTCATATGTGGGTGTTATAAGGGGTTATGTAACAAGATCTTAACACTATTATTATGTTCATTATTTTTGTATATAATAAATAATATACATTCATTTTATTATTGTTACGTTGTAAATAGTTTTTAAATCACAAATAGTATTTTTAGTTAATATTCAATTATGAAATCTATTTTAATGAATTAATAGATTTTTGAATTAAATAATATTTTAATAAAATATTATTACTTAATTACTTTTTATTAAATATAAATGATCGTATAATTTTTAGGAATACAATTGTAATTTTTATTAAGGTTTGAAATCTATTTTTGCCAAAACCATTGAATTTCGATAAATATCGATTTTTATTTTAAAAGTAAAAATTCACATATTTAGAAAATTATTTAGATAAAATTAATATTATTTTTGGAATCAGGATGTCAAAATTATCTAATGGTGATTTTTTCATAATTTTCTGAGACAGTTGAATATGTGGGTAAAAAATTAAATACCGTTTAATTATATAATGTGTTTTATGACATCATAATGATCCAACAATGAAGTAATAAAATACTATAAGTGGGATTATTGGCCAATATATGTTTTACCATTAAAATAATGTGATTTTAGGTTTATTTGATTTATTTTACAAAACCTTAGTGGACTCTCCAAGACTTATAAAACATTTTAACTTTTTAAATTGATTTCCTTGAGAGGTGATTCACCTCCACATAAGAAAGCCTAATATTTTAAGAAGTTCGGCCATTGGACTTATAAAATATTTTTTCCTACTACCATTTAGAAAAAACCATGGGAATAACCATGGAATGGTTTTTGGTTTTGATTAGTTTAATGTGTAGGGTCCAAAACCTAAATAATAAAGAATTCTCTCTCTTTTTTTATATAAACCCACCCAAAATATCACTTAATCTTCACTCAAAACCCTTGAATCTCGACCAACCTCTGCCCTCCTCTCTCTAGATTCTTCCCAAGACACCTCAATCTCCCAATAAGCCTCTCTCAAGCCGCTCCCAAGCCTTTGGGATCACACTTCTAAGTAAGAGATTCCTTCCTTCATCATTTTATCCAAGTTTCTTAATGTTGTCATGCCCTTTTAATTTCAATTATAAATGTTGGGGTATGATTTTTCACCTCCACCATACTGAACTCTTTATGTTTTAATTATAAGATACTCCTTTCTCTCTCATTAATTCCTCCCATGTACACCTGTTACCATGCCGAAATTCTGTAAGGAATTTCTCTCTCCTCATTTACCTTCAAGCAATTATTTAGTATTATGAATCCAAATTCCATTACTTATGTTGGGACATGTATCTATATGACCCCCTTATAGTCCATTTCATGTACATATGGTGAGACAACCCTTTCTCTCTCATCAACCATTTTTATGAATTCTTATCTCATGCCGTTATGCTGCCGAAATTGCATCGATATTTTCGAAGCCAAAGTCATTGTGTAGTGAATACCATACACAATTCTCTGTCAAGGGTATTCACCTTTATGAACATTTACTTATTGATTATATAGTTTCATGTATAAATTCTACATTCCTTTATCATGGAATAAATGACGATCTTTAATGATTCCATGTTGTATGATCCATGTGGCACACTTATGCTTGAAATGAAATTTTTTAAGAAGGGTACGACCTGATAGCGCTCCAATGCATTGGATAAAGATTAGTATAATGATATTTCTAGTGAAATGAGGGTTTAATCATGCTAATTCAAGTGCAATGAGGTTTTAATTATGCTAATTCAAGTGCAATAAGGGTTTACTCATGCTTCATGTGCAATGAGCCTTGGCTCATGCTAATACAATGTTAAGTGTTGTTTCCACATTTCCATGTTATGATAATCATGTTATATATTTATTTTATGTTCATGTTTATTTTATGCACCATTGATATGCCTAATGCCTAACATGTGTTTTATTCTTCATGTTATGACTTGTTTACTCCCTTATTGGGCTTTATAGATCACCCTTTTCTTATGCATGTCCTCATATTATCTCATGCAATGCTAAGTACGAAGGAATGTAGTGGTCATGTAAAGGAAGTTTTAAATAAATATGTTGTGTTTTTATGTCCTAAGTTGTAATGAAATATTCCTAATTTCCCAAGACACTAGACCTCTTGATCTTCAGAGTTGTCTTAAGTGCAAGTTTATGTAATAAATCATGTTTAAGTGTGTAATAAAAAGCAGGGTTGTTATACATACCTTTAGACAAAATCTGTTGAAGCTTCATCCATTTCCACAGTTCACGGTTGCCGCACGGTAGTCCGGAGCGCCCTGAGCTTCATGGCGGTACCCCCCTCTATCTCTCCCCTCTCGTTCTCTTTCTCGGTCACGCGAAGGAGGAGGCCAACCATGTGTGTGAGAATCCAGAAAGAAAAAAAGAAAAGAAAAGGAGAAAGAAAAGGACAAAAAAGAAAAAGAAAAAGAAAAAGGGGTCAGGGCCGGTCCTAGTGCCCAACTCAAGTTTATGCCTCACCTAGGCAAAACTCCCCATTCTGGATTCAACAACGGAGACAAAATCTCAATCCAATGCTCCATTCAAAATATATGACCAAGCGGATATCTGTGAATAAATTAATATTCGATTTATTAATTATTAATTATTAAATATTAATTATTTTGCTAAAATTAAAATGATTTGAATTACTGAAAAATGGATCTATACCCACGGTTTTCTCAAAACTGTGGGTATAGGGTCTTGAACTGAACCCTATACTCACGGTTTACCAAAACCATGGGTATAGGGTTCGGTTCAATACCTATACCCATGGTTCTCAAAAGAACCATGGGTATAAGTCAAACATATCCCCATTGTTTTCCCAAAATCTTGGGGATAAGTCTGGGATAAAAACCTATACCCACGGTTTTGACAAATTGTGGGTATAGCTTTCCCATGTGATCGCGGGGAAAAAACTTTCGCGAGAGAAAATTTTTTTTTGGCGGGAACACCTATACCCATAGTTTTTCTCTATATAGCCATAATTTATAAAAATATATTTATGTATATATATATACACATACACATATACATAAGCGATGTTGGGGTAGTGGTTAGGCGTATAGTTTGTGACAAATAGGTCGCAGGATCGAAACCCGCGACCGCCTATTTTTTAAAACCTATACCCACGGTTTTAAAACCGTGGGTATAGGGTTATGACATGGTGGAAAATACCTATACCAACAGTCTGGAAACCTTGGGTTTAGAATTTTCAAGCTGTTGGTATAGCTTAGAGTTATACCAATGGCTCAGTTTCCCATGGTTCCCAAAACTGTGGGTATAGGGACATTTTCTAGTAGTGTTGGAATTCCACCATACTCCTATCCTAAGGTAAACACCCTATTATGGGAGCAACATAGTGGTAAGAAAAATTATCTGAGATTATCTGCTATGGTAAAAGACCATTTTACCCCTTATAATATTCTTATGGGAAAAACTCAAATTTATACTTAAAAATATCATCCGAAAAAATAGGGGACCTTATAGGTTGTTCCAACTATTCAGGTCGAGGATGTACGTGGGATGAGTGCATTGCATGAGTTCCAAAGGCAGCAACCTATGAGGTATTAGGGTGAGCCAGAACCTTAGGCAGCTAATGACTGGATTGAGGTAGTCACATGTGTTTTTCATCTTGTGAGGACACTTCTCAATCAGATGGTGGTCCTAGCGGTGAGTATTTTGTAGGGAAATGGTGGAGTCTGGTGATGCAGACCTATGATGAGATGGCACTTACTTAGACGAAGTTTGAGAAATTCTTCAAGGAATAGTTTTATCTAGCCACGTTGAGATTGATGCATATCCAGGAGCTTCTGTAGCTTTGGCAGGATAGCATGACTGTTGCAGAGTATTTGGTGATGTTCACAAACCTTTCACGATATTCCCTAGATATGGTTCAAGATTTGTTTTCCAGAGCATGGACCTTTGAGTAGGGATTATGTCAGGATATCAGGGCTTCGATGATATCGTTGTGCATTCCCACTTATGTTGGAGTGCTTGAGTGGACCATGGTTGTGGAGAAATTTTTGGCTAAGCAGACTCTGACTATTGGTGCTGGGCGCATAGGATTTGAGACCTCAGTAGTATTGGATTGGTGTAACCCGATCTGTTTTGGATGATGTTGGATTGAATTCTTACGGCCCATACTAAACACCAGAGGTATAGGGGTATTTGGGCCTCATCCTAAATTTGGGGGCACTGTAGCAACTCTGACCAACTGTTGCATAGTTGACCATCCGACACCAATAGGGCACTATAACAGTGCAAAATTTGGCATGACTACTGTAGCAGGGCTGACCGGGGACACCAATAGGGTATTGTAGCAGTGTGAACTTTGGAGATAGTATTATTGTTGCTCTGCAGACTTCCAGGCACCAACCACTATAGAATCTTGGACTTGGGTGGCCACAACACTGTAGTAGTGTGGACTTACAAACACTTTCACTATAGTACAACATGCTTTATATGTGGTTGGTGGAATAGTGTTTTGTCCTCTTTATTAGCTCACTTCAAGTGAGGGTTTTTGTGTGTGTGTGGAAAAATATGTGATCTCCTTATAATTATGCTTCCAAATTTCATAGTGAAGTGATTATGCCTCTCTGTGGATGTATAGATTTTTCCCAAACCACATAAATCATTGTGTCTATGTTCATCATCTTCTTCTTTTTTTGTTTCTATCTTTTCTTCATTTGCAAACCTCTATTGTGTGACTCTTGGTGTTTATGCAACAACTAGAATCAAAGGTTGAGTTCATAATTCTCGAATTGAACAATGGATATGGAAGGCAAGGTGAAGATCAATCGCTTTGATGGAACTGATATCAATTACTAGAGGATACAGATCGAGGATTATCTTTATCATAAAAATATGCACTTTCTACTTTTGGGTCTAAAGCCAACAAACATGGAGCAGATAGAGTGGGAGCCATTGGATCGACAGGTTCTAGAAGTTGTGCATCTTACGTTGGTAAAAAATGTGACGAACAATATCAAAGAGGAGAATATGATGATTAGGATGATGAAAGCTCCTGCGAATATGTATGAGAAGCCTTCAGTGTCAAACAAAGTGTACCTGATGCAACAATTGTTCAATTTGAGAATGGTTGAAGGGAGGATTATTGCAAATCACATCAATGAATTCAACACCATCATTAGTCAGCTGACATCGGTGAATATTGTATATGATGATGAGGTATGTGCATTGGTTTTTCTGTCTTCATTACCTGATAGTTGGGAAGCAATTGTAATAGCCATGAGCAGTTCTTCGAGGAATACAAAGTTGGTTCTGAAGGATGTGCAGGACCCGATCCTCAGTGAAGATATTCAAAGGAGAGAATCAGGAAGATTCTCTAGCTCTACTCTGAATGTTGAAGGAAGAGGAAAATATGCATAGCGAGACAATCGCAGAGGACAATCAAAGTCAAGAGAAAAGAGTCAAGAAAATACAAAGGGGTTGGTCCTACCTGCTGGATTTGCGAGAAGAAAGGTTGTGTCAAGAAGGAGTGAAGAGATAAATAGAAGGCGCCTGAAACTAACATAGTAAACACGATGGTTGAAGGAACCAATGATGTACTATTACTGAGCGTGGATGGCCCAATGAAGTCTTGAATTTTAGACTCAAGAGCATCTTTCCATTCCACATCAGAGAAGAGTTTCCTGAACAATTATGTTTCTAGAAATTTTGGAAAGGTACATCTTGCTGATGATGAACCCTTGCAGATCGTGGGGAATGGTGATGCAAGAATCAAGACCAATAGTGAGAGTTTTTTGCTTCTAAAAAATGTGAGGTATATCCTTATACTAAGAAGAAATCTTATTTCTGTTGGACAACTTGGTAATACAGGTTTTAACACTACATTCACTAGTGGTGCATGGAATATCACCAAGGGGGTCATGGTCATAGCTCAAGGAGTAAATAATGGTACTTTGTAAAACATGAAATAAACTTGAAAGGACATGGTTGCATCGGTAAATGTTGTTGGGGATTCACAAATGTGGCACTATAGGCCAGACCACATGAGTGATAATGGGATGAAGGTTCTAAAAACAAAAGGACTACTACCAGAGCTAAAGTCAGTGGATGTTGGCCTATGTGAAGATTGTATATTCGGAAAGTAGAATAAGGTGTCTTTTAAAAAAGGAGGTAGAACAATGAAGGTTGAGAAGCTGGACATGGTGCACACTGATGTTTGAGGGCCTGCACCAGTACATTCCTTTGGAGGGTCATAATATTATGTGTCATTTATCGAAAACTCAATAAGTAAGGTATGAGTTTACCTTCTGAAAGGGAAATTTGATGTGTTTAATATGTTTCAGAAGTGGAAGACCGTGGTGGAGAATGAGTCAAGAACAAAGCTGAAATGTTTGATCTATGACCATGGTGGAGAGTACAACATTAATGAGTTTAGAGAATTTTGTACAAATAATGGAATTCAACGGGAGAAGACAATTCTAGGAACACCGAAACAAAATGGTGTGGTAAAAAGGATAAATAAGACATTGAATGAACATGCTAGGAGACTGAGGCTACACTTGGGGTTACCCAAGATTTTTTGGGCTGATGTAGTGAACATGGAGACATATCTCATCAACAGGAGTCCATCTGTACCAATGGGATAATTTTTACCCAAGGAGCATTGGTCAGGAAAGGAGGTAAGACTCTCCCATTTACAAGTCTTTGGTGATTTAGAATATGTACATATTGATGTTGATGCAAGGGATAAAATTGATACTGAGTCCAAACCATGTTTCTTTATTGGCTATGGTGCTAAGGAGTTTGGTCATCGCTTTTGGGATGATCTTGACAAGATGGTCATGAGGATCCAGAACATGATATTTAATGAATTTATCACATACAAGGACCGTCATGCTACTCAAGTTGATAACGAGAATAAATAATCAGAGTGTCATGAACAAGTGGAGCTTAAATATGTACCTAAGCACGTGACACCGAAACCTGTGGAGCCTACTCTTCAAATGGAGTTGAGGAGATCAACAAGGGTGAGAATGCTCATGCAATGGTGTTCACCAACCTTACATTACTTATTATTAACTGACAGTGGAGAATCAGAATGTTTTGAAGAGGCAATGTTGTTTAATGAGTCGAGCAAGTGGGAGATGGATATAAAGGAGGATATTTCCTCATTGCATGATAACAACACTTGGGAGTTGACACTTCTGCCGCAAGGAAAGAAAGCATTGCAGAACAAGTGGTTATACTGGGTCAAGGAAGAACATGATGGAAAGAGGGGATATAGAGCAATGATAATAGTGAAAGGATTTAAACGGAAGGAAGGAGTGGATTTCACTGAAATCTTCTCACCTGTAGTGAATCTTACCACCATCTGGTTGGATCTCAACATTGTGATGTCAGAAGACTTGCATCTTGAGTATATTGATGTCAAGAATATTTTCCTTCATGGAGATTTGGAGGAGGAAATCTATATGAAACAACCAGAGGGATATGTTGAGTCTGGGAAGGAAGAACTAGTGTGCAGACTTTAAAAGAGCTTGTATGGGTTGAAGCAGGCACCCAAGAAGTGTAACAAAAAATTTGATGCATTCATGACTAAAAATGCATACAAACGGTGTGGCATGGATAAATGTTTCTACATGAAGTCTTTTGATGATGAATATATTATACTTCTTCTATATGTTGATGGCATGCTCAATGTGGGATCATGTATGTAGAGTATTGATGAGTTTAAAAGACAGTTGGATGAGGAGTTCAAGATGACAAATCTTGGAGAAGCTGACAAGATTTTGGGGATGAAGATCAAGAGAGACCACGCAACTGGAACATTAATGTTATCACAGGTTGAATACATTGGAAAGGTTCTGAGAAGATTCGATATGCTGGAAGCAAATCCAATCTTTATTCCCCTAGCGGACCATTTCAAACTATCAAAGGAGAAATCACTAAAGACGACATAAGAGATTGAGTACATGGAAAAGGTTCCATATGCATCAGTTATTGGAATCTTGATGCATTTCATGGTCTGTACTCGACCTGACATTGCTCATGTTGTGGGATTTGTGAGCAGGTACATGGATAACCCTAGAAAGCAACATTGGGAAACTATGAAATGGTTACTGAGGTATCTAAAGGGAATTAAGGAGGTATCTCTATGCTTTGGAAAAGAAAATTAATTACATGGATATGTGGATGTAGACCTTGGAGGTGACATCAACAATAAGAGGAGTGTCATAGATTATGTATTTACCTATGGAAGAATTTTTGTAAGCTGAATATCACAATTGCAGAATGTGGTGGTTTTATCCACCACAGAGGCAAAATACATTATTGTAACAGAAGCTGGAAAAGAGATGGTTTGGATGAATAACTTCTTAGATGAGTTGGGTAGAATGAGAGAGGAGAATTTATTGCACTGTGATAGTGAGAGTGTTATACATCTTGCAAATAACCTAGTGTTCCATGCCTGGACGAAGCACATTTAGTTGAAGTGTCATTTTATAATAGGCTTGATACATGATGAGTTGCTGACATTGAAGAAGATTTTTAGAACAAAAAATCCAACATATATGTTGATGAAGCTGATGGTAATACAAAATTTGAGGCACTGCTATGACTCTGTTGGTCTCCATTGAAAAATGGAGGATGAGAGGTAGAATATGAGAGAACACTATGGGAGCACAAAAGGGAAAACACCTGGTTTTTCATGAACCGCCATCTTGAATTGAATTTGTGAATGGAAAGAATGCACTGATGAGTGAAGAAGAGGAGGATATCAGATTATGTAAGTTCTCTAAGTCAGTGGCATCGAAGCAGGTCAGCGTAGTAGATCAAGCTCCAAGTGGGAGATTGTTGGATTTGTGTAGCCCGATCCGTTTTGGATGATTTTGGGACGAATTCTTGTGTATCATATTGAACATCGAGCTGCAACTCTATGGGTTGAGCTCCATGGGTAGCTCATTGGGTGTTTTAGGGGGTAACACATCCCTGCTCTAGGGGCCTGAGGAGAAAATGCCCCAGGTCCAAATTTTGGGGCACTATAGCAACTCTAACTGACTGTTGCGAAGCTGATCAGCTGACACCGACAGGGCACTGTAGTAGTGTGGACTTTGGAATGACTATTGTAATAGTGTTGATTGAAGATATCGATAGGACACTGTAGCAATGAGAACTTTAGAGACAACAATATTGTAGCTCCATGGACTTCCAGCCACCAGCCATTGCAACACCGACTTGGGTGGTCACATCATTGTAGCAGTGTGGACTTCCAGTCACCTTTCACTGTAGCACAACGGACTTTCTGTGTGGTTGGTGGAACAATTCTTTGTCTTCTTTATTAGCTCATTTCGAGCTATGGTTTCTCTCTGTGTGTGTGAAAATCTAAGATCTCCTTATAATTATGCTCCCAAATTTCATAGTGAAGTGATTCTGCCACTTCGTGGATATAGGGATTTTTCCCGAACCACGTAAATCATTGTGTTCATGTCCATCTTCTTCTTCTAATTTTATTTTTGTCTTTTATTCATCTACAACCCTCTTTTGTGTGACTCTCAGTGTTTCCACAACAAGAATCTGGTAACCGACAACATGCTTAAGGATATAGTCACGTGCGATGCTTCAAGAGATGATCCCAGGATGGAGGGACTGAGGCTCAGGGATCCCAGACCAGATCTAGTCAGCCACAAGAGAGGCGGTGTTTCTCTTGTGATGGATGGGAACATCTCGCATGAGATTTTCCAACCCATCGCACAGTTGAGAGAGAGACAGTTGATGGAATGTCCTGGTGGAGACAACAACTGGAGCATGGATTTCTGCATGATGGCGGACATGGTGGGGGAGCGGGAAGAGCAACAAGAGGTGGTAGATGGTTTGATATGTTGTCATCACCAACACCCCCAGGTGGTCTACACCAGACTTAAGAAACTAGAGGACAGGGGTGGGGACAACTACAGGCCGCTGAGGCCTATGACCTGAAGGCTACGAAGATGATTAGAGGTACACTCTGTGTCATTTCTACTTTTACAGTAGTATTGTTAGGCACTGTTGTGAGGTACTCTATTCTTGCCACTTCTTGCTCGAGGATTATCCAGGGTGACACGGGGTGACGGTAGAGCTCTATGATGGTGTTTTTTACGTAGTTTCAGACTCACAAGAAAGAGGGACACTTCCCCTATCAAGAAATGTTCTTGTGACACGATAAACAACTATGCGGGTGAGTCAGTGCTGCCCAAAGAGGATAATGTTGAGGTGTGGTGGATGGGTTCTTTTAACTTGTGTGTTCAGTATGAGGTTGCATTTTGGGGTGTCAGAGTAGGCCCTAGTGATACTAGTGGAGCCTTTATGCTTGACCCTTATGTTGGAGGCTCCTACAAAGAGGATCAGTGACTACACACTTCTATCGACAATGTGACTTGATTTTGGGAGGAGAGTGCCTTGCATTGAATCTTTCTGTAGTAGCATGAATAACTTATGATAATCTTCATAGTAATGCTCGGATGGTTGCCACTGGTGGGTGTGGTGGTGTTTTTGTCTTGTGGGACAGAGTTTTACTCCTTCAAGGAGTGATCCAAGGTCAAGCAGGATGAGCTCATGTGCGGGCAGATACAACCGGCTTTTATTAGGAGGCTAGTATGACTCTTATAGTAGTGGGCCTATGAGCTTTCAGTTTTTTGGTGTAGTAGTGGAGTTGAGGACGTCTAAACGAGGAAGTGTTGGGTTTGCCTCCCCACTAAGAGTTGTTTTCTGTATACTAGCACCCAGGGACTGCACTGATATTTGTGTCAACATATCGATTAACTCTAATGGAGCTTCATGAGTTGTGGTGTAGTAGGAGGTTTGCAAACAGAGGGCCTGGGAAGACCCGATGTGTTACTTGGGTAGCCATGTGTTGTTTGTTGATACCCTAATATGCTTGGAGTCAGAGTTGCACATGAGGCAAATGAGGATGTCACAACATATCTTTTATTGTTGGTGGTTACTCCTCTGCTTTTGTAGTGAGGTAGGGAGGCACAACTAGGAGATTATGTTTGTGAGGTCTCGCGTGACCAGATATCCATATGACATGTTCTTAATGAGTTTCTAAAGGTGGGGAGTACATTGACCTTATGAGGATTGATGATGACACCAGTTATACTGAAAGACGAGGCATTGAGGAGGTTGTTTTCCCTTAGTAGTGTACCCAGGAGAGGGGTGGTTATTCCACATAGAGAGAGCCGTTCAAGTTCTGGAGAACATGTTTCAGGTTTTTATGTTGGTGCGGTGTTTATGCCGCTCCACCATCGACGTAGCACCAGTTGAGGCCACATTTGAGAGGCCCTACAGGCCACCGTTGTACTAGTCTGAGCCAGTGGGAGACAACATTGGGGGCTTAGAGTTGGTTCTAGTGATGGTTGTTAAGGGTGCAGTACATCCATGACTGGATGCGAATTGTCGGGTTACGTCTTTATATGCATCGGGCTTGTGAGGTGATGTACCGCAAAACTCTATGATCGGAGTTGGACTATGTTCTTTTTGTTTTCCACCTATCGCAACTGAGGATACATGTGCACTCTTCATTACATGGTGTCGACCTAGTTTGAGATGGACTTTGGGTGTGGTTTGGCTTTTGTGGTTCCCTTGAGTGTATGTTTGTAAACAGCATGGGAACCCTCTCGTGATCTCACTGGCGTAGGAGGTCCAGTTGAGAGCTCAATTTTCCCTCTTATGTGTATTATTTTTCTTTTTTTTGGGGGGGGGGGAGAAAAACCTTAAGGTGGGGAAAATATAGCGATTTGGGTTTTACTGTGTAAGACTTTGAAATATTTCTAGAAATGTTTTCGAACCCAGACGTTGAGTTGGTCTGGGATTCCAGGGTCCGGAGAGGATTGGTGGATTGATAATAAAAATATTAAATATATTTTATCATGCGTACATAGTTTTTAAGTAGAATAACATCCAATAAGAGTCTTAGATCAGAAAAATGAGACCACGGTTGAGTTCAGAATGTGGTGTTTACCCTACATGCAACATAAAATTTATCGGCGTTGCATGCTCGATTGATGGCGTGTTGGCGTGGTGTTAAAAGGAGGTTTATTAATTAATAAAATTACCCCCAGTTTCCATGCACGACAGAAGGGGGGATGCCCCTTGCACAATGGACGAACCGAGGTAGAATCAAGAAGAGGAGGTGCTGTCGATCTTTTATCTTGACAGCTATCACTCACGGATCATGGTGCAACAGCTTCAGAGTGTGAATATGCACCCGAAGCTTCGGCGTTTCACCATAAGGTAGGTGGATTTATGAGTTTCATGTCCCGATCCTCATTGATGTGTTGTTTTAAGGTTTTAGATCCCTATTACGACTGCTAGTGATCCCCTGGGGGTAGATATGTGGGTTTTGGTGGAAACTAGTGCATTTTGGGAGATTCATAGGGAATTTCTGTTCAGAATTCCTGATCACACGACGTGTAGTGTGGGAGCACAAGCCGTGTGTTCTTAACTCTTGGGGAAGATAAATTTTTGGGGACTAAACCCTATGTACTAAGGGTACAAGTCGTGTGGTTAAGGAACATAGTCAGGAATTTCGTGTCAAGGGACATGGTCAAGTGATAATACATGACCAGAATGCAAGGGCATGGGGTGCCGAACACGGGCACAAGATGAGGACACAACCAAGTGGCTGTTTAACCAAGACACACCGTGTACTAATGGTACACGTCATGTGGTGAGACGTGTCTAGCCAACCATTTATGGGCGACGACCAGCTCAGGATATCGAACGGGGTCACACGTCATGTGATGTGTGGTACACACCATGTATATACCCAAATACACAGAGAGTATTGTGAGGGGACACGAACAGGGGATGGTTTTGAGAGACACATCATGTATTGTGGGTACATGTTGTGTACACCCCTCAGAGACTTCTCCCTCGCACATAATCATCTCCAGAACTCGAATGGGGGCCCTCGAGCAGCCTTTCCTGAGTAGTTTTCTGTGCTAGATGCAATGGTGGCCATGGTTTTGATGTGAAAAATGCGATGCGAGGTGAGGTTAGTGGGTCACTTGTTAGAGATGTATAAACCAGTATCGGTTGAGTGGGTACCCTTGGTCTATCTTTGTGAGGGTATGACATGACATTATGTACTTAGCACAAGATTATGATCCCCTTGACGGGATGAGCTCAGATAGAGTTGTTGTATCCCTCTGGGAGGTTGAGGAGAGATACTATATTGTATCGACTTCCCTAGATGGGGTTCATGGTATCGTCGTGACCATCATATAGGGCGTCGATCCCCTATCTAGCTGGCTAGAACAGTAGGGTTTATGGCATCATCGGGTATACGCTCCCCTACTTAGTAGTTGGTTCCAGTGGGATTTGCAGTATCGTCAAGAGTACGATCCCCCACTTGGTGATTGGATCCAGATTTGGGTTTGCGGTATCTCTTAGCGTCCCTGAGTATGATCCTCTATCTGTATATCATGGATTTGAGACTCGATAGGGTTTTTGGTTTCCCTCAACAGTCCTGGGTGTGATACCCTATCTGAACATTATGATCTCCGGAGTTCCAGATTGGGTTTATAGTGTCCCACATCTGAGATGGGTGTGATCCCATGAGTAATGAGATTTTTTGGGTTTTTACTAGGGTTAGTGGAGTCCCCCATCAGGGATGGGTGAGATCCCCTATTTGAGTATCGAGGTATGCTGGGCTCTAATGTGACATTCTTCGTGGCGTGTTGAGATCGATTTCCTCCAGCCCTAGGCCTTTGAGGCCCAACACATGGACTCTTCTGGGGTTTCATCCTAAAACTCATGAGTGATGGGAGGAATTGCTCATCCAAGATTATATGTGATCCACCATCCTTGATGGAATTCGATGTGGGACTTGGGTTTGTACCCAACACGGTGAGACCTGGCGAGCGTGTTCTCTCGGGTGTGTGCTAATTGGGATAATGGGGATATGTCATTGACTTTGCAATACTCGATGGAGTGATATCTCTCGGATGTTACATTTGGAATGGTAGAGTGATACTCGATGTGTGTTATATCTCAGATGAGTGTCATCATGGATGACAAGGCTTGTGGGGTGAGATCCCCCGAATGAGCATTGCCTTTGAACCTCGAATAGAATCCTATGGTTGACAGTGAGGTCGGGACCTCATGAGACTTGGATTATAGGATGAGTATATCTGGGTAATTCTAGGAATCCTTGTGGTGTTTTCATTTATCTTGGTCGACACACCATGTGGATTGAGATGACTAGTCATGTATAACAGAGGAGTTGTCGAGATGGAGTTTTTGTTCTCTCTAGCTTGGGTTCCCTATGGGTTGGATTGAGCGGACTATTGTCTTTCAATTGCTCCCTTTTATTTTGGGTTTTCGGAGCACTTACTGGGTATTTCTGTACTCACCCCTTCACAGGATTTTCATGCACATTTCATCTCTTGTACATGCAACATATCTTTCAATGAAGTCCCAAGAGGACCTAGAGTAGGCGGAGCTTAGTGATCTAGACAGACCGAAGAGCATACTGATGCTTGACTGAGGTGTGTTTTAGTGGTTACATTAGACAACAGTCCCCTCCTGAGCAGGTTGGACTCTTTGTAGTTTTTGGTGAGCTTGCATTTTTCCATTTTACGCTTTCAGTACTTTTATTGTACTCTTATTGTGGAATAGATGTATGCGTGCATTTTTTCTTTTAGTTATTATCATCACTGCACTCTTTCATGGAGATGGATGTGTGTGTGTGTACAGGTACTATGGGATAAGGCCTCCCATGTGTGTGATATGGATACTCAACACTAGTCGCCGCCCCTAACCTATTGGAGGTGGGCTTGCAGTAGTCGCTACTCTGATCCCGATGGGTCGGGTCGTGACAATCTGCCACTTTTTTTAAAGAAAACAAGATATATATTTAATTATAAAATATATTGGGAAGGTAAACATTGAAGTCTTCCACCTTCGTCGTTTGTCAATACATCATGTTAAAAAACAAATAAATAGCCCCTGAGAAAAAAATATGGAAAGAAAATGAATACATTCAATCCTCCAAGAATAAAATTCTTGATCTCAATACATCATGCAGAATTGGTATCTCTGTTGTAGCTTAAACTCACTTGATAGAGTTCAATATTCTTAAGATTGGTTAACATAATTGAGTCCCCCAAGATTATTCCCTATACTCAAAAACTTTGTGAAATAGACATGTCCAATGAGATTATCAAGATGTCCAATGAGACTTTCAAGGTGAGGTACATCACTAATATATGGATGTAATTGTATTTGTGCCCTAATATTGGTTTTTTGTCTAACTCCTAAAATGTATTAGATGGTGACTTTAAAAAAAAACTCAGACATCCCAGTATTGAAATAGGAAAAATGACCTCGGGAGATCAAAGAGACAAATTTATTTCAATGAAGGATCTGAACATGGAAGGAAAAGGAATGATCATTTCAATCTTGTAGGAACAAAATTTCTGCCAGAGTTGATGCCCGTTGAAACCTTACCAACTCCACCAGCATATCCAAGCTTGCATCCATCATATATATAGCAAGTCGGATGCTCATTACTTCAAGCACCAGAGAGTGTCCCAGCAAAAATTTGATGAATTCCATCTCATTTGAAATGCCACAAAAATCTCCCATATTAACCATTCGAAGATGTTTGAATGCGCAAACATTCAAATTCTGTTGCTTCCAGAGATCCAAATCAGGTACTTCGAGGGCAACTATTGTGTTTGAAGAGACTGAGATATAAAGTTCTTACAGACTATGAGAATTTGTAATCAGGCGCATAACAATTTGTATCTCTGTTGTATCTTCAAAACTCACTTGATAGAGTTCAATATTATTTAGACTGTTGAACATAATTTAAAGCCTCCCAAGATCATTTCCTATACTCAAAAACTTTGTGAAATATACATTCCCAATGAGACTTTCAAGATGAGGCACACCACCAAGGAGCTTCTCAAAATTGCAACTGGAGATTTGTTTAAGCTACTCCACAATGTCATTGCCCATGTACATCACTACTGAAAGGAAAACCAGGCTTGATGTATGCTCAATAAAGACACATTTAAATTATCCTTCTAGACATAAGAATTTGAGATTCAGAGCACGTATATTGAGAATGAAGCTATCGAAGTATGAAAATGACAAAATCTCAAGAAGAGGATAATTGTCGATGAGACATTCAATAGCATCAGAAGAAACCAAGACTTGATGAAGAGTGAGGCTCTTCAAACAAGGAAATCCATTAAAAGAAAGGGGCACATCCAATTCGCAGCAAAACAATTCCAACTTGGTCAATTTTCGACAACAAAAGAGACAATAAGGTGCCCTAAACCACTCCCCATCACCCATTTCAAGCATCAATTCTTTAAGATCAATCCTTGAAAGAAAAAGTAGCCATTGATCAATTTCTGGAAAACTATGCAAGCCTGGTGTTGAAAGTTGAAACTTGTGAATTGGCCCTTGGTGAAGTAAGAGGACTCGTGTAATGAAATCAACCAGACTACTCTCATCAAGTTCTTGATAATTTGAAAGAGGAATGCATTTTTCATTAAACATGAGGGTTGTAAGAGTAGTCCATATGTACCTCCATTTACTTGATAAGATGCTTGTTCTAACAGCATACCTAATTGGAAGAAGTGAAAGGATGCTTTCGACGATGATTATAGGCAAGTTTCTTAACCAATCAGTTGCAAGATCAAGATCCATCGGCATTCCTCAGGAAAATATCATCTAACATGATCTTACCCTCATAAAGAAATGCAAGCTCGGCTAGATGCCGTTAGATGGAAGAAAACCAGTGAAAAACGGCCTACAATTGCATCGTGATTTGGAGAATTTCTAATGTTTCTTCTTGGGAATGCATGGCGGGAGAAGAAAAACCCTCCTCGGATCCTCCCAGTGGGGATCGGTCTCCAGTTATGGAAAATTTAGAGACGGGGAACAGAACAGAATGTGTATTTTATATTGAATTTTAGCAGTTTAATTTTAAAGCATTGGAATTACAAGTCATGTTTGAGTACACCAGAAGGTTGATGATGAAATGGACTAATTATAACTAATTATAATTTTAAATAAATATAAAAAATAAATCATATAAAAATCATAATGATAATTTTTAATAAATCCATTTTTTTTATTATATTCATTTTATATATTTTTTCAAATATTCATTGTCTGAATGGTCCGAAGGACTTGATTTTTTATTTATTTTAGATAATCTTCTTTTTAATTAGGTTGAGAGCGAACCATTACACGACCAGTAGGCCCAATGACACAGGGTCCCAATACATAACTCAGAAGACCCGAGGTACAATGCTCAATACATGACCTGAAGGCCCAACCAAACTACACGAGAACTGTCCTTCCCCACCATCTGCATCATTGAAGGCGTCTAGCTTCCCACCTTTGCATTCCCGGTCGACTAGCATGTCACCGTGCAGAGTTGCACAATGCCTAGTATAGAAGGTTGTTTTCATACCCTCTCATTCTTCCAATCCGGCTAGCTTTGCTCTGGTGGATCCTACTTGCTATAAATCCTCTCTTGGGTCTTACTTCTATGCGATCTGCATGGGTTAGTTCTTAGTCTTTGAGGTCTGAAGGCCATTGGCGGCCTGAAAACCCTGTGGCCCAAAGGCCCTTGGCGTCCCGAAGATCCTTGGTGGCCCAAAGTCCCTGTGGCCTAAAGACCCTAAGACCCATAGGTCCAAATTGGTGACCTGAAATCCCAAATCAGATGAATAGTTATGACTGCTATAATATTGCACAGTACTTGTTTCAGTGATTTCTACAGTTCTGTTAGAGTAACCCAGAAATTCACCACCACCCGAACTTGATCATGGGTCCTTTCGGATTTCAAGCACAGTACCTGATAGCCCGAAGGCCCTGAGACCCATAGGTCTAAACCGGTGGTCCGAAGACCCAAATCAAATGAATAATTCTGGCTACCACAGTACCGCACAATACTTTCTATAATAACTGCTACAGTACTGCTAAAGTAACCCGAAAATTCACCACCACCTAGATTTGATCATGGGTCTTTTCAGATATCAAGCACAGTACCTGCTACAGTAACTGCTACAATACTGCTACACTACCAGAAATTCACCTCTTCCCCAATTTGATCATGGGTCCTTCGAATGCCAATAGTCATTGGATTTGACCATTTCATTCCATTATAAAACTTCCAAATAATAAAACATGAAATTCAATTCCACCTCGTTTTATTCCATTATGTTACATTAATGATCATTCAATTTACCACTCACCTCATTGGTAGGTGGTATGGTTAGTCACAACTCGACTGAGTTCAAGTCTCGAGGGAGTTTATTTATGTTGCTTCATGCTCTGCGGGGAGATATGTAAGTTCATATATCAATAACCATTCCATTCATCTCGTGAAAACACCAGTACACATGGTAAAAAATGAATGAGCATGAAATACGACACAAAACATTAATTTCTATTAATGTAATCTGACTAATGTGAGAAAATCAATAGACCCATGATATACTAGTATTTTTTCCATCTTTAAAATTAATGAATGACAAATCATTTTATAAAATTAATAAAATAGTTGAAATTAAAATTTATATAATATTACAAATAAATACTTTAAAATAGAACTTTTAGTTTTTTTCTAGGGAAAAAACACAATAATGGAAATATATAATGCATATAAATTAAAAACATTAACTACCTAAATTAAAACAACTAGTTAAAAATTAAAAAATTCAACACAAGTTCAATTTATATAATATTGAAATATTAAATAATTCCTGGGAAATTATTATTAAAAAAAACTTATAAATCAAAATGTTTATGTTAAAAGAAGAAACTTCATACAAATTATTATATTTGTGAGAAAATTAAAAAAAATATACGATTGCAATTTATATAATACTACAAACATGTAAAGTACAAAGAATTACATGAAACAAGGTCTATGAATTTATGACTAACCACCAAAATTATAGATTAAAATATTTAAATTTAAGAAAGTAACTAACTAATTATTAATTTAAAAAATTGATAAAATTGATACAAATTCAATTTATATAATGTCATTTGTCTAATGTACTTATACTAAAGAGGAGTGATGGATTGAGAAATAAAAACTTTGATAAGTTAAAAAAAATCCTTCCATAAAAGTTTTGCACAATAAATTGTTGGTGTCGAAGCGCACAAGAGGAAAAATTAGGGTTTTAAAAAAATTTATTGCTAATTTGACATAACAATGTTGTCACTGAAGATGCGTTGCCCGGTACCATCCCGGGGACCCCGTGTGAAAGGATTTAAGCACAAAATTAAATCGAAAAAATACCTCATCTGATTTGAAGATGCCGGTGAATACCGCTCAATGCCAACAACTATTGCTTGAAGGAACCAACATCGAAACCCTATAGATTATCTACATGCACATTGAAAGTTTATGGGTACATTTATCATCGATATTCGAGTGCTAATGTGAATAATCGACAATGCCTTTGACATCTTGACAATTGCTGAATGGATTAATAGTACCTATAATTAGAGCTTTCTCTTGCTCAAATAGTGAATCTAAAATACCCAGAAATGACTCTATGCCCGAAATATATATTAGCAACTAAATAAACCATAAATGACCTCTTTTGACCTATTAACTGTTTCATAAACATCATTTAAAATTTTATCACTTACTAGTAATATAATAAATATATTACGTGATAAAAGCGAGTCATTAACTCGACCTTATATTCCTGTAAATATTAATCAAAATTTAAATATTAAAATAATATTCGTTTGTTAAATATTTTTTCATGTATTTACTGTATCACTTGTGAATTCTATTAATAAATAAATTCAATACCAATTATTTTAAACTTGAATAATATTAATTTGTTTATTTCATGGCGATCATTCAAACTTGGACATCACCCAAACCCCGTGGTATACGCTAAGTGTGTGACCCTCTAGGCGCTTATCTCGATAGTAGTGAGTACTTCTCACAGACCATGAGTGGAGTCTAGCAACCCATTAAGACCCCTAAAGAGATAAGGTATAGTCATAGTAGTAATAACCTTTCCTACGGACACACATACTATAATATAATCTCTTTGTCTCATGATATTTGATAAAGCAGGACAAATAATCTGTGTCATCATCCTTTCTTGCTTTATTATTTTTTTGGTCTTATTGGATGAAATTACCTTATTCTACAATGACCATGGATTTAATGAATGTATTATCATCCTGATAAACTAATCCTGATATATAAATTCCTTTCAGAAGCGACAAATTCTATCTTGGTCATTCAGTTAATGTCTTACCACCAACGACACACCCCACACAAGCTACCTCACCACGACATAAATGTCATGGTTTTCATATTGAATCAAAGTATGTAATAAAATGACATTAATACAAAACATATCTTTAACATCACTAAAATTGGTCATTATCAGCGCAAAAAAAAGAGATGACTACCAGAGTGATATTAAAATCTCTAGGCTTTTATCTGCGCTAGAAAAGCATTGATAAATGAAAAATTCATCAGTGCTAAAAAAACGCTGATAAATGGACTCTTCATCAGAACTAAAAAAGCACTGATAAAGAGACCCTTTATCAGCTGTAGGATCTACATTAAGGCTGCAGGACTCTACATCACAATATTTTCCACTTTGGTTCACTACCTCATAAGTTTGTTCTTCAGTAGGGCTCACTGCCCACCAGGGTGGATCACAATCACCCCTCTTTTGAAAAGGCCCTATGATGGGAGGGGGATGAATGGGGCTTATATATCATTTCCAACACCCCTCCAATCTCCGATGCGGGACAAGGAAACTAGTGTCATGAGCAACCTTGACCTGTAGGGCGGCACTGCATTTATTTAGAATTCCAACAATCTCCCCCCAGTGCTTTCCCTACAAATCAAAGGTTTTCCTAACTGGATCTAATACCAATTGTAGGATCTATATTGGGGCTATAGGACCTTACATCACAATATTTTCTGCTTTAGTTCACTACCTCACAAGTTTGTTCTTCACTGGAGCTCACTGCCCACCAGGGTGGTTCACTACCCATCACCCTTATGAAAAGGCCTTGTGATGGAAGAGGGGATAGATGAGTCTTATATATCATGCCCAACACCCTTCCAGTATCCAATGTGGGACAAGGAAACTACTGTCACAACATGACGCCCCTACAACCAACAACCTTGACCTATAGGGATGCACTGTATTTATATGGGATTCCAACATTAGCGCCCTTAGTAGCACTGATCAAGAGGCATACTGCAGTGCGTTATTAAATTTACACCACACTGTAGCAGAAAATATAGGTTTCAAATAAAAAATCTAAATGAAATAAAATTTACAACACAAATACAAGAAAAAACACTATATTATAGAAATTTCGAACATTGGTCTGTTTAATTACATGAGTAAGTATAACTTATCATAGACATTAAAAAAATCAACTTTCCTTTGTCTTTGGCCCATGAACCCCGATCATGTTATTTTCGAACAAACCACCCCAGATCGAGAAAAAGAATGCACCTATATAAGAAAACAATTCATATGTTAGTAATACTATAAATAAATAAATTAAACACAAAGTGTCAATTTTAAACTAAAAACATATATTTTGAGTCATACCAGGAACATTGTGTATCAGATTAAGTTGCGGTTGCTTCTTATACATCACACTATTTATTATTCATCTTTAATTATTATCTTTGTGAAAATTAAATAAATAGGTATAAGATAGAAATGATAAGGAAATTAATTAAGTAATAACAGATAAAATAATGAGGACGTCACTTGAGTTTTTTTTACTAAAATGTCATTTTAAACTGGAAACACACACTTTGAGTCATACCGGTCACATCGTGTATCAATTTGATGTGAGACTGATTCCTACACATCACAATCATTTTCCTAAATTATCAAGACAATTAGAGCATGTTTTCTCAATTTTTAGTGAGTGACACACTTTTTGTACTAAAATGTTAATTTTAAAATAATATCATACACTTTGAGTCATATCAGACAAACTGTGTATTGGATTGAGGTACAGATGATTCCTACACATCAAAAATGACTTATGGATCATTTTCCTAAAGTATCAAAACAATCTAAATGTGTTTGATCAGTTTTGAGTATGTGACTTGTGTTTTTTTTAAATTAATGTCAATTTTAAATAAAAATAAACATTTGGAGTCATACCAAGCATACTATGTGTCAGATTGAGGTGTAGCTGATTCTTACACATCATATGACTTATGGATAGTTTTCCTAAAGTATTGAAATAATATGAATTCATTTTCTCAATTTTGAGTATGTCGCTTATCTTTTTTACTAAGATTAATGTCAATTTTAAATAAAAAGATACACTTGGAGTCATACCGGTCACACCATACATCGGATTGAGGTGCTGCTAATTGTTACACATTACAAATAGCTTATGGACTGTTGTCTTAAAGTTTTAAAATAATATGAATGTGTTTGATCAATTTTGAGTATGTCACTTTTATTTTTTACTAAAATTAATGTCAATTTTAAATAAAAAGACACATTTAGAGTCATACCAGTCACACCGTACATCATATTGAGGTGCATCTGGTTTCTAAACATCACACACTACTACAAAAACAACCTTTAATAGTGCTAGAAATGTCCTTTATCAGTGATAGAAAAGAACCGACTATATGAGTGAGGTTAAAAGCCCTGGTCTTTTATCAACGCTTTTTGAGCACTGGTAAAGTAAACCTTTATCAATGCTTTTAAAAGAACTAATAAAGGGCCACACTATAGTGTGCTACAACAATACACTACAGCACCACTACAGTGTGCTGTTACAGCACACTACAACACCAGAAACACACCAGATATCAACAAAAACAAGTCCCAATATAGGATTTAAATGAGATGAAATTTACAGCACAAACACAAGAAAAAATTACTATATTATAGACATTTCAAACATTGGTTCACACAATTACATAAATACAAATTATTACATACATTCAAAAACATAAATGTTCCTTTATATTCTAATCCTGACCTGACTCATGCTATTGACAAACAAACCACCCTTGATAAAGAAAAAGAACACACCTGTTTAAGAAAAAAATTCTTATGTTAGTAATAATATAAAAAAATAAATTAAAAGAAAGTGTTAATTTTACTAAAATTGATGTCAATTTTAAATAAAAAGATCCAATTAGAGTCATACTAGTCACACCATGCATTAGATTGAGGTGTGGCTAATTAAAACACCTTTCAAATGACTTTTGGATCATTTTTCTAAAGTATCAAAATAATTTGAATGTGTTTGCTCAGTTTCTGAGTATGCCATTTGTCTTTTTTTACTAAAATGTCATTTTAAATTGGAAACACGCACTTTTGACTCATTCCGATCACATCATGTATCAGTTTTATGTGAAATGGATTCCTACATGCTATAAATTTATTTTGAATCATTCTCCTAAATTATCAAGAAAATCCAAGCGTGTTTTATCAGTTTTCAGTGAGTGACACTTTTTGAACTAAAATGTCGATTTTAAACTGATTACACACACTTTGAGTCATACCAGGAACATAGTGTATCAGATTGAGGTGTGACTGATTCTTACACATCAAAAATGACTTATGGATCATTTTTGTAAAATATAAAAAAAATCAGAATGCATTTTCTCAGTTTTGAGTAGGATAGTTGTCTATTTTACTAAAATTGACGACAATTTTAAATAAAAAGACGCAATTTGAGTCATACCGGTCACATTATGCGTCAAATTGAGGTGAGGATGATTCATAAAAATCCCAAATGAACTATGGATAATTTTCCTAAAGTATCAAAACAATATGAATGTGTTTACTCAGTTTTGAGTATGTCACTTGTCTTTTTTTTACTAAAATGTCATTTTAAAATAAAAACAAGCACTTTGACTCATACCGATCACATTATGTATCGAATTGATGTGTGGTTGATTCCTACATGTCAAAAATGACTTATAGATCATTTTACTAATGTATTTAAATAATTTAAATGGGTTTGATCAGTTTTGAGTAGGTCAGTTTTCCTTTTTACTAAAATTGATGTAAATTTTAAATACAAAAACAGGCACTTGGAGTATTATCGGTCACACTGTGCGTTAGATTAATGTTCAATTGATTCATGCATGTGTAAAATCACTTATGGATAATTGTAATAAAGTATACAAACAATATTAATGTGTTTTTTTTGGTTTTGAGTAGGTCAGTTTTTTTTTTACTAAAATTGATGTCAATTTTAAATAAAGATGCACTTAGAGTCATACTAGTCACACCAAGAATCAGATTGAGGTGCAGTTAATTCATACAAGTTACAAATCAATTATGGGTTGTTTTCCTAAATTATCAAAACAATATGAACGTGTTCTCTTGGTTTTGAGTACGTCACTTATCTTTTTTTACTAAAATGTCATTTTAAACTTGAAACACACACTTTGACTCATACAGATCACATCATGTATCAGTTTGACATGAGACTGATTCCTACATGTCACAAATGATTTATGAATCGATGCCCTAAATTATAAATAAAATACGAGCATGTTTTCTTGGTTTTCTATGAGTAAAACTTTTTAAAGTCAAATGTCCATTTTAGACTGATAATGGACACATTGAGTGAGTTTTCTTTTTTAGTAAAATTAATTTCAATTTAAAATAGAATTAAGTACCCAGAGTCATACTAGTCACATAGTGTGTCGGATTGAGGTGCGGCTAATTCCTACATGTCCCAAAGTCTCAAAACAATACTAACTGTCGATGTTACCATGATTTCTATTGACTTTCTTTGTTGAACTACCAACACTGGATGAGCAGCTTTGAAAAAAACACATCAACTTGAAAAAAAGAATCGACCTATATAAGAAAACCATTATTATGATTAATACTAAAAAGAAATAAATTAAACATAAATATGAAATAGTAAATTAATTATATGGACAATGATTTTACTGTTCAAATTTCAAGATTACCTTTGTGGTTGAGTAGTAGAGGGAACTTGAAGGAAAGTGATAAATGTCAACACTGTAGGGGTGAAAGGTTTTGAGGGAGAAGAATTCTGTAGAAGTTTTGGTGAAGAAAGGGATGGAATATGGATAGATCACCCCAACTCGAACAAAAAAATCCACCTGTATAAGAAAATAATTATTATGTGAGTAATACTAAAAATAAACAAATTAAACATAAATATGAAATAATATATTAATTATATGGACAATGATTTTACTGTTAAAACATCAAGATTACCTCTATAACTGGACAGAGGCAACGATGTTTCTCATTCTACAAAGGCAGTGGAGAGAACTTAAAAGAAAGTGATAAATGCAACACTATAGGGGTGAAAAGGTTTGGAGGGAGAAGAAGCCTGGAAGTTAGATAGAGCACCTCAACTTAGAAAAATGAATCCACCTATATAAGAAAACAACTATTATGTGAGTAATACTAAAAAAAATTAAACATAAATATGAAAAAATACATTAATTCTATGAACAATGATTTTACTGTGAAAACATCAAGATTAAATCCGTAATTGAGCAGAGTCAGCGTCGTTGATCTTCCTATAAAGGTAGTGGAGAGAACTTGAAATAAAGTGATAAATGAAACACTGTAAGGGTGAAAAGGTTTTAAGGGATAAGAAGTCTGTGGAAGTTTTGATATAGAAAGGAATGAAATATGGACAGAGCACCCCAACTTGAAAAAAAGAAACCACTTGTATAAGAAAACAATTATTATGTGAGTAATACTATAAATAAATAAATTAAACATAAATATGAAACAATACATTAATTCTACAGAAAATACTATGAAAACATCAAGATTATCTCTATGTTTGAGTAGATACAACTTCATTTCTCTTCCTATAAAGGAATGATACATGGATAGAAATATTCTAAAATAAACAAACTCTAAAATGAATAATGAAAATTAAATCAACATTTCATTATTTTTTTTGATAAAATAGAGAAATTATATCATGACATTACCTTTACATCTTTCCAAAGGGTTTTTTTGGGTCCAAATATAAGCTAATAACAAAACTGAGGATACTATGTGCAGTTTATTATGGTTTAGAAGACTATATGGATGTTAGGAAACCATGAGAAAATTAATGATATTGATGTCTATTTGGCTCCATTGATCAATGGAGCCAAAACTGGGATTGGTTGTGCATCACTCAAAAAGTTAATAAAAAAACTAATGATTCTCTGTGCACTTCACTACTGTTGGTTAACTACCGCTTAACATAGCATCTAACATGAACTTCCTGCTTGATGTCCCCATGATGCTATCATCCCACACATGATTGCTGCCATCTTTATCATAGAACCATTAAGTATTCACTTTTCCTTCTCTTACTCACAATTCTATTCATTATTTAAACAAGTGGGAATATTTTTCCTTAATAGATTTTTTTATTCTCATGTTGCTTCTTCAATCATATGTGTTTTACACAAAACCATTACCCAATGAATTAGTTCATTCTATAAAATTTTCTATCCATGTTAAAGAATCTAATTATTTTGTTTCTCTCTATGTGTGGGATGAGAGAATCATGGGGATACCGAGTATGAAGTTCAGGTTAGATGTTATGCTAACTAGTAGTTAACCAATAGTAGTGAAGTGCACAAAGAATACTTAGTTTTGTTATTAGATTTATGAGTGATTCACAACCAATCCTTGTTTTGGATCCATTGATCAATGGATCCAAATAGAAATCAATACTCTTCCAACTCTTCTGGACAAATTTTTCTTGAATAACAACAACATAAACACAGAAAAAGGATTTTAGAAGGGTTTTCTACATGATCTCTTGCAAACTTGATGAAATATTTAACCCCATCTTCATATTCATTTGTCAAAAGATTAGGATGCATCCATTTTCGGTTCATATCAATCCTATTGGGTTTATAAAAGATTAATTTTATACAATATATAAATAAATACACATAAGATATTCATTATCAAAAGTGAAAGTTATAGACAATTCTAATAAGGGAAACTCAATATTTGATTGTTTCAAAGAATTTCAGTATGTTGAAGAAAATGGGTAATTTAATTTAAGAAAAGAATTACTCCTCATCAAATCTTTATTAAATCCACTGAACAAATGAAAATATAATATAGGAAATTAAGGAGTAATAAGAAACTCAAATATGATAAAAAATAATAATAAACTCTCATTCAATCAACTAGATCAATGGTTTCATGGATCGAGGAATAACACTAATGATAAAAGGGAGAGAACTATCATTATTTTTGTAGCATTTTGGTGCATTTGAAAAGAAAGGACTAAATCTTGGTTTGATGGGATTAATACTTTGATGAAGGGAAATATGGATCATTTATACTAGAATATGTGAGTGCCTAGATATTACAAATCCTACAATAAGGGCTGTTGGGATTTTAAAAAATAATGGGAGATATAATATAATCATTAATAACATCACAATAAGTAATCATTAAAATGTAATAAATATTATTTTATTTTTATTGATAATGGAAATTTACTTGATTACAACACTTTCCTTATGATATAAATTGGATAAATAGAATCTCATATCCAGTGAAAACTTCTAGAAGCGGTACAAACACTGACACATTATATTAAACTAAGAATAAAAGTTAAATTTGTTGGAATCCCTTATACCTGATTATCAACCATGTAGAGAGAGTGGGGGTGAGAAGGATTCCTATAGAAGGAATATAGGGGATGCATCATATTTTTGATGAATCATGTTATTAGTTATGTCTCTAATATGAGGATACACAATAATGACATGGATGGATATACAATGTTGAATCATCTCAAAGAATATGATAATTAAAGAGAGATAAAGGTAGATAATAAATGATATTATCACTAAACTTTATAGATGTAAATCGGAAGATGGATAGTCTAATGACCCTAGCCTGAATTAACCAAACAACACCAGGTCAGATCATCGTATGACCTCTAGCACACCTCAAAGTCACTAAAGGATGGTTTAAACATTGGGTGTAAAAAATCATAAATGGGAGGTGCCCCCCCCAATAGAAACAATTAGTATCAGTGGTCGAACAAAATTCTAGCATGACCCTTGGGGTTAATGGACATACAGACCCAAAATCATCATTACCCGATATAGGCATACATGTTAGACAAACAACTATGGAAATAAATGATGCAATAGCTATATAGACACACATACATGTCACACCAGTATAAAAACTCACTTATAGTTTATAAGAAATATCAAATAGATAAAAACCTGATATTCAAACATAACGTGAACTAAAGGCACCATAATGATTCAAAAAGTGAAGGCTTACTGTGATAAAGCCTCATGTGCTTAACTGGGGATGACCCCTTTGAATATTCTCCATAAGAAAACTAAGGACCATAGTGAATTCTAAGAGGAACTAGATCCTGTGATACATATAACTAATAGAGGAACATACATCACTCCACTAACTTGGCTCTTGAAAAATAGCATCTGAAGCTGCATGTCCACTGAGTTGTTCATGAAAGGTGTCAGCATGTATATAATCATTAGGGAACCACCAATGTGCCTCAAATCAGTAGTCACTTAACAAGAATATACATGAAAATTTATACACATTTATATAAATATATGGAAAAAATTAGTAAGAAGATATAAAACATAACAGTAAAATAATAATGAATAAATCCAAGGTTTAATGTCAGATATAACCAATAAATCTATATATCGAGAGGTTCCATACATCAGTAGTCAATCAAACAGCAGATCATAAACAAATCATTATGTTCATAATCTAAAATAAAAATAGTATATAATCACGAGACCACAAATAACGACATTGTCGAAGAAGAAATCAAAAAAAAAAACAAAAAATACACAAAGAAAATCAGAAGGTCTACCTCGTTATCTTGAAGAAAATATGAGACCCTCTTTGGAAATCCTAACTGCAATTGAACACAAGATGTTGGATGATATGTTTGACCAACTGGAGGCAGTCGAGTGGTGTGATTCAAGCTTCAATTCATTGAGGAGGAGTGCTAGAAGCGGGTGGATTCTGTGGAAAACTTCTGATACCATGATGGGTTTGCAAATGGTTAGAGTTTTTTAAATAGATCAGGGCACTTTTATCAGTGCTTAAGTAATAAGTGCTGATAAAAGGACTCTTTATCATCATTTTTTAACACTGATAAATGTAGGTATTTATCAGTTCTAAAAAAGCATTGATAAAATCAATCTTTATCATCACTAAAGTTATAACACTGATAAAAATTAATTTTATCAGCACCTTTTTAGCACTGATAAAGCCTTATCTTTATCTGCGTAAAAAAACACTGATAAAGATGCTTTTATCAGCGCTTGTTACTTAAGCACTGATAAAGGATTTATAATTATAATTATAAATAAAAAAATATATATATTTATATATAATAAATAAATATATATAAATATAAATATAGTAAATATATTCCTTTATAAATATATTTATTATAATTTTATAATTATTTATTTATAATTATAGAAATATTTAAAAAAAATAATATTTATATCATTATATTTATTTATATAATTATAAATATATATTTAATAAATAAATATAGTAAATATATTCATTATTTAAGTAAATTTATTATAAATTTAATAATTATTTAAATATATATAATTATTTATTTATAATTATATAAATAATTTTAAAAAAATATTTATTTATTTATAATTATAAATATATAATTCTATAAATATAGTAAATGTACATTTCTAAATATATTTATTTATAAATATTTTTTTAATTATTTTTTAACATTATTAATGAATATCTAATTTTAAGTACATGCATATATGTTAAAAATGAGTGAAATTGAATAAATTAAGAATAAGTACACTGTAACAATATTGAAAAAATAGATAAGTTTTATGTGTGTGCATTGTATATAAAAATGCATTAATTACGTATATGTGAAATCAATATAATACAGATTTGATCTATGTTAAATTGAAAAATAAAATGACATTCAATTATATATCGAGTACTATACAATTAGTCCATATTTTTAATTCATATTATTTTTTACTTATAAACCACTATTCAATAAATATATGACTATTTAATGTAAAGTGCATAAATATTTTATAATATATAAATCATATTTATATACATTAATATACATCTATATATTTAATATATACAATTTAATAACATTAATTATCATAATTATCTAATTAATAAAATGTTTAATATTTAATAATATATAATCAATATATTCATTTTTATCTATAATTATTTAATTAATAAAATTTGTAATATTTTTTTAATAAAATCAATTTTTATCTTTATTATATTTAATCATTTCATTTTATTTTTTCATACCTTTATCAGCACTAATAAAGAACTGATGAAATAAATATTTATTAGTGATAAAAATAAAGTGTTGATAAAGGGTACCCTTTATCAGTGCTAAAAAAAGCACTAATAAATTTTACCCTTTATCAATGCTAAAAATAAAGCACTCATAAAGGATACCATTTATCAGCGCTAAAAATAAAGTACTAATAAAAGGTTAAATTTATTAACGCTTTCCTTAGTAGTGATAAATTTTCCATTTATCAGCATTTTTTTTCTAGTGCTAATAAACACCAATGCTGTTAAAGGCCATTTCTCTATTAATGACAAATGAATTATTGATCATTTTACTAAAGTATCAAGACAATCTAAATACATTTTCTTAGTTTTGAGTACGTCACTTTTATTTTTTACTAAAAGTAATGTCAATTTTAAATAAAAAGACACACTTGGAATCATACCGGTCACACTGTGCATCAGATTGAAGTGAGACATATTCCTACATGTCAAAAATGGCTCATGGATCATTTTCTTAAAGTATCAAAATAATCTAAATGTGTTGGATTAGTTTTTGAGTATGTCACTTGTGTTTTTTACTAAAATTCCATTTTAAATTGGAAACACTCTCTTTGAGTCATATCAGCCACATCGTGCGTCGGTTTGATATGAGATTGATTCCTATATGTCAAAAATGACTTATGAATAATTTTCCTAAATTATAAAGACAATATGAACATGTTATCTCAGGTTTCATTAAGTGACACACTTTGAACTAAAATGTAAATTTTAAATTAATGACCGACACTTTGAGTTATACTGGGCACACCGTGTATCAGATTGAGGTTTGGATGATTCCTACACATCAAAAATGACTTATGGATTGTTTTTATAGAGTATAAAAATAATATGAATGTGTTTTCTCAGTTTTGAGTATGTCACTTTTCCTTTTTATTAAAATCATTTTCAATTTTAAATTAAAAGACACACTTGGAGTCATACCGGTCACACCATTGGTTGAATTGAGGTGCAGATGATTCCTACACATTAAAAATGACTTATGGATCATTTTACTAAAGCATAAAAACAATATGAATACATTTACTCAGTTTTGAGTATGTCACTTATCTTTTTTAATAAAATGTCATTTTAAACTTGAGACACACACTTTGAGTCATATTGGTCACATCGTGTGTCATTTTGAAATGAGGCTGATTCCTAAACATCAAAAATGACTTATGAATCATTTTCATAAATTATCATGATAATTTTATCCCATTTTCTCTCTTTTTAGTGAGTGACACAATTTTTGAACTAAAATGTCAATTTTAAACTGATAATGGGAACTTTGAGTTACACTGGGCACACTGTGTATTAGATTGAGGTGCGGATGATTCCTACACATCAAAAATAACTTATGGATCATTTTACTAAAGTATAAAAATAACTAGAATGTGTTTTCTCAATTTTGAGTATGTCACTTGTCTTTTTTACTAAAATTAATGTCAATTTTAAATAAAAAGGAACACTTTGAGTCATATCTTCCACACTGTGCATCAGATTGAGGTGAAACTGATTCTTACATGTCAAAAATTACTTATGGATCATTTTTATAAAATATCAAAATAATTTGAATATATTTTCTTGGTTTTGAGTATGTATCTTGTCTTCTTTACTAAAATGTCATTTTAAATTGGAAACATGCACTTTGAGTCATACCAGTCACATTGTGTGTTGATTTGACATGATATTAATTTATAAATATCAAAAATGACATATGAATCATTGTACTAAATTATCAATACAACCTGATCATGTTTTCTCAGTTTTTAGTGAGTGACACACTTTTTTGAACTAAAATTTCAATTTTAAACTGATAACGGACACTTTTAGTTATATTGGGCACATTGTTTATCAGATTGAGGTGAGGATGATTTCTACACATCCAAAATGACTTATGAATCATTTTACTAATGTATCAAAATAATATGAATTCATTGGTTCAGTTTTGAGTATGTTACTTTCATTTTTTACAAAAAATAATGTCAATTTTAAATAAAAATACATACTTAGAGTCATACAGGTCACACTGTGTGTTGGATTGAGGTGAAGTTGATTACCATGCATCAAAAATGAAATATGGATAATTTTCTTAAAGTATAAAAACAATTTGAATACATTTTCTCAATTTTGAGTATGCCACTTATCTTTTTTTACTAAAATTTCATTTTAAATTGGAAACACACACTTTGAGTCATAACGATCACATCATGTGTCGGTTTGACGTGATACTAATTCATACACATCATAACGGAATTATGAATCATTTCCCTAAATTATAAAGACATTTTGAGTGTATTTTCTTAGTTTTTAGTGAGTGACATGCCTTTTGAACTAAAATATCAATTTTAAATTGATAACAAACACTTTAAATTATATCATGCACACCATGTATCAGATTGAGGTGAGACTAATTCATTCACATCACAAATGAAATATGGATCATTTTACTAAAGTATTAAAACAATATGGATGTGTTTTCTTAGTTTTGATCATGTCACTTGTCTTTTACTAAAATTAATGTCTATTTTAAATAAAAAAGACACACTTAGAGTCATTTTGGTCATACCGTGCATCAAATTGAGGTGCGGCTGATTTCAACACATCAAAAATGACTTATGAATCATTTTACTAAAGTATCAAAACAATATGAATGTGTTTTATTAGTTTTGATTATGTCACTTTTTTTACTAAAATTTCCTTTAAAAATGGAAACACACACTTTGAGTCATATCGGTCACATCGTGTGTTGGTTTGACGTGATACTGATTCATACATGTCAAAAATGATTTATGAACAATTTTACTAAATTATCAACACAATCCAAGTGAGTTTCCTTGGTTTTTAGTGAGTGACACACATTTTTAACTAAAATGTTGATTTTAAACTAATAATGGATACTTTGAGTCATACCGGGCACACCGTGCATCAGATTGAGGTGGGGATGATTCCTACACATCAAAAATGACTTATGAATTATTTTCTTAAAGTATAAAAACAATATGAATTCATTTTATCAGTTTTTAGTATTTCACTTGTATTTTTTTACTGAAATTAATGTTAATTTAAAATAAAAAGATACACTTGGAGACATATCGGTCACACTGTGTGTCAGATTGGGGTGAAGATGATTCCTACAAGTCACAAAGGACTTATGGATTGTTTTCCTAAAGTATCAAAATAATATGAATGTGTTTTCTTAGTTTTGAGAATGTGATGTGTGTTTTGAACTAAAATGTAAATTATAAACTAAAAACATACAGTTAGAGTCATATCGAGCACATTTTGTATCAGATTGAGGTGCGGATAATTGAGTATGAAATGTGTGTTTTACTTTCAACTATCCGCAACAAGCCAGAAAAGAGAGAACATGTTCCATTTGGATGGAAGAAGAAACCCCATGCTATCTGAAACGCCCCATCCAAAATGAACACGATCTGTATTTCTGGCTTATTATAAACAGTTGAAAGTGAGATATGACTTCCCAAAAGATTCACAGAAAAAAATTATTAGATAAAAATGATAAGGAAATTAACTTAAAAATAATAGATAAAATGGTGAAAATTTTAACTAAATAATTAGTAGGGATTCACCTTTTCATGATGTTTGTATACATTCATGACTCATTTCCTTGTTTCCATTATCTCAGTTGCAGCCTCGAAGTCCAATCTCTCATAAGAATGAGTAGCTTCGAACAAACCACCCTAACTCAATCAAAATAATCCACCTGTATAATAAAACAATTATTTTGTTAGTAATAATATAAATAAATAAATAAAACATAAATATGAAATAATACATTAATAAAATGTTAATTTTAAACTAAAACCACACAATTTGAGTCATAAAAGGTACACTGTGTATAAAATTGAGGTATGGTTGATTCCTACATGTCACAAATAACTGATGTATCATTTTCCTAAAGTATCAAAACAATCCAAATGTGTTTTATTGGTTTTGATTATGTCACTTGTATTTTTTACTAAAATTTCAATTTTAAACTCAAACCACACAATTTGAGTAATACCGGTCACATTGTGTGATAGATTGATGTAAAGTCAATTATTACATGTGAAAAATTAATTATGGATTGTTTTCCTAAAGTTTGAAAATAATATGAGTTCTTTTACTCAATTTAGGCTATTTTGACACGTGTTTTGAACTAAAATGGCAAATTTCTATTGAAAACGTGTACTTTGGGTCATATAGGCCATAATGTGTCTCAGATTGTCATGTAGTCAATTACTACACCTCAAAAATGAATTATGGATCATTTTTTGAAAGTTTGAAAACAATATGAGCTCGTTTTCTTAGTTTTGATTATTTGATGTATGTTTTAAACTAAAATGACACTTTTGTATTGAAAACACGTAATTTGATTCATACTGACCACATCGGGAGTCATATTGACATAAAATCAATTCCTACACATGAAAAATGAATTGTGGATCATTTTCCTAATGTTTAAAAATAATACAAGCTCATTTTCTTAGTTTTGACTATTTGGTGTATGTTTTAAACCAAAATGACACTTCTGTATTGAAAACATGTACTTCGAGTCATACCAACCAAATCATGTGTTGGATTGGAATACATTTAATTCCTATACATGAAAAATTAATTATGAATCATTTTGCTAAAGTTTTAAAACAATATGAGCTAATTTTCTTGGTTTTGAACACGTAATGTATGTTTTGAACTAATGTGTAAATTTAACAAAATAAGTATCGGATAAAAATGATAAGTAAATTAACTAAAAAGATAAAATGATGAGAAAATTAACTAAATAAGTATTAGTAAGTCACCTCTTAATGATGTTTGTATACATTTTAACACCATGTATTATACTCATTCGTTTCTAAAAAAATTGATTTCCTCCATTATACTTATCCTTGGGAAACAGATCAAAAATAACATATAAGAATTCTGATACTAATGCTTCACAATCCAAATATATTTTAAAGGTCATAGCTCATACTAGATTACAGACATAAAATATAATCATCTAAATTTGATATTGGAAAACATTATGACAACTTGTATAATACCCACTCATCTCTAAAAAAATTTACTTTTTTTAGTATGAATGTTGTTGAAAATCTTGGTTGTATTGAAAAAATATAGACAAACAAATGATTAATAATTTTTTTAATGAAATTGCAATTACCTTCAGAAATTAGTTATTTTGGGATGCCTTTCTTTTCATGGTTTATGATCTCTCACATAAATTTTCAAGCATAATATCCAAAATCGTTGTTATTATATTGCTTTGAAAACTACAGAAACATTGACCAAAATAAGTAAATTGTTTTGAAATATGTTTTAATAGTTAAATATTTCTATATATACATTAATATATTTCTATTTTAAGTAATCCAAAAGATTCTTATATTTAGTCATCGACTTCATACCATGATTTAGTCTATATTTATTGATTTCCCTATCATAAAAAAATTGTTGTTAAAACACAAACTAAAACATATAATTTATGTTTATCTATAAAATGTTAGTTTCAATGCATTACAAATTCAAAATACACATCATGTGTGGTTAGTTTGTTGGATATCCATGCATTGGATCCAAAAAATAAATATTTGGGGTATCCATATTGATTGTGATCAGCATCCAGTACTTCCTAAAAAACAAAAAAAAGTAATGAAAAAATAAAAAAATATTTTATGTGATTAGATTGTAGAGTTTTACCCCTGCATTATAGGCATCAAAAAAAGTCTTTCGTCTGTTATTTTTTTCTCAAACACATCATTCAACACAACTTTTCTCTTATAAATTTCTTCCTTTCCAAAAAAGATTCTTGGGTAGAAATGATATAGGTATTAATGAATCCAAATCACATTTCACATGATTTTACCTTTATATAGTAGTAATATAAATGTATGTAGAAAATATGAATAATTATTAACTTTAATGAACATATTATATCATTTTTTGGACAGACATATTATGAAAATGTACCTTATGTATGTATTCACAATTTAGACTCCCAACCATTTAAACTAGAGAATCTCATTTACACTCTCAAGACTAACCACATATGCAATGAAAGTTCCAAATATTTATTCTTCATATGGAATGCAGAACATATTTCCATCATTGAACATGGTCTCTTCATGAGGTTATAATGATAATATATGTTGTAGTGGAACTGGTAGAGAGAAGGTATTCCCAGAAGGTCCTTTTGTTTTCTTGGTCGATTCACTATATTGTCTTGATCCGACCTTCTGTTTCCCTATTGTGTTATCAATCTATAATACCATACCGTACTTCAGACCTTTTTTTCATCAAATATTATAGTTTTTTTCATTTTATTTTTTAAATACATACCTGATGTATATTTATAAGATTATACGACTATGCTACAAAAGTTCCAATAGCATCATTGACCATTGTAATATCCACATCATCAAGTGGAATAGGCAACTTAGTGGTTATCTCTTGAGTTACCTCAATCCCCACTCTCATGTGATCTTTTGGTAGTTCTTTATTGTGTATCATGTCTCCCAGGATATTATATATCATACTGCTCACAATAAGGCAGTGCGTGGGTGTTGATAGATTGAAATCACATACAACTTCACCCTGTAGAATTTTATTAATATGAAGTTATCAGAAATTATTTGATTCATATTTAGGAGAAAGTGTACTGAAAAAATTGATTACCTCAGGTAAGGTATACAATTTATGGATATCTTGCAAAGCATATATTTGTTCTTATAATCCTTTCACCATCTTATATACATCTTCTTGTGGTTTTGTCTTCTTGAAATATGTACATGGAGACACTCCAAAACCTACACATTTAATGTGACCATATTGTTCTAGCTGCTTCAAAGTTACTTAAAGTATTTTTTCTTTCAATGCAGTCACTTCCGATTCTTATGTCTAAATTGTGTAAAAAAATATGAACATAAATATATATTTTTATGTAATATTGTTATAAAGCACAACGAATTACTATTATGTCATACTTACACATTTTTCTCATACTTCTTTTGTGTTTTCATCAACTAGTTTACCCTCCTTATTCATGTGAGCCTCCTTCCATATTACATGACGTGGTATGAAAGTAACTTTAGATTCTGATTCATCAATCTACATATAAACAATAGAACATATATTGTTTCATATCAAATAAAACTTTTTTTTGACTTAAAATACATACTATGGGTACACTTCATATACTCCCCTTGAAGAATTATCCCTCGCACATCACCATCTTTAGGAGTCAGATGGGGGACCACGAGAAGCCTTTCCTGAGTAGTTTTCATCATTGGACGTGACCATGGTCATGGTTTTGGCTTGTGAGATGTAACACAATGTTAGGTTAGTAGGTCACTTGTTAGTGACATATAGACCAATATCGGTTGAGTGGAAACCCTTGTTCTATACCTATGAGGGTATGGTGTGACATTACATCCTCAACACAAGATTGTGATCCCCTCGATAGGATGAGATCATATAGAGTTGTTGTACCCCTTCGGAAGGCCAAGGTGAGATCCTATATCGTACCGAATTCCCTATATGGGGTTCGTGTTATTGTTATGACCATCATGTAGGGTGGTGATCCCCTATCAATTAAGATATCCTAGTAGGGTTTGAGGCATCATTGGGTATATTATCCCCTACTTAGCTATTGGTTCCAGTGGGGTTTGCGGTATCATTGAGAATATGATCCCCTACTTGGAGGTTGGATCCATATTTGGGTTTCAGTATCTCATGATGGTCCTGGGTATGATCCCCTATTTTAATATCATGGATTTGAGACTTGGTAGGGTTTTTGGTGTCCCCCAAATATCTTTAGTGTGATCCCTTATCTGAACATTATGATCTTTGGAGTTTCAGATTGGTTTTGTGGTGTCCCCCATCCGGGATGGGTGTGATCCCCTTTCTGAGTAATGAGATCTTCTAGGTTTCCAATAGGGTTAGTGGAGTCCCCTTTTAGGGATGGGTGAGATCTCCTATCTGAGAATTGAGGTCTACTAGGCTACAATGTGTCATTATTCATGGAGAGACCTTATGAGTGTGTTTTATTGGGTGTATTCCACCTAGGATGGAGGGGATGTACCATCGGCTTCGCGATACTCGATGGAGCGTGTTCTATTGGATGCACCATCAGGGATAGAAGAGATATTCTAGATTGAGTGATATCTCTCAGACATGAAATATGGGGTGGCAGAATGATACTTGATCTATGTTATCTCTCAGATGAGTTTCATCAGGGATGACATGGATCATGGGGTGAGATCCCCCAGATGTGTGTTACATTTGATACTAGAATAGAATATCATGGTTGGAAGTGAGTTCGGGACCTCATGAGACTTGGATTCTAGGATGAGTATATCTGGGTGAATATGGTAGTCCTTTCTACATTTTCATGTATCTTGGCTGACAAACCATGTGGATTGAGCTAACTAGTCATGTATAGTCGAGGAGTGATTGAGATTGAGTTCTTTTTCTCTATCTCTCTCTCGATTGGGTTCCCTCTAGGTTTAGTCGAGCATATTTTTTCCTTTCAATTGATACCTTTTATTTGGGATTTTGGGGGTGACTATTGGGTATTGTTATACTCACCCCTACATGGGTTTTTTCCACACATGACATGTCTTGTGTAGATGACATGCCTTTTGATGGAGTCCTAGGAGGACCCGGAGAAAACAGAGCTTAGTGAGCTTGATAGAATGAGGTGCATACCGGTGATTGACTAAGGTGTGTTTTGATGGTTTCATTATACAATAATCCCCTCCTGAGAAGTTTTGACTCTTTGTTGTTTATGGTAGACTTGTATTTTTCCCTTTTTTCGCTTTCAATAATTTTGTTGTACTCTAATTGTGGGATAAATGTAATGATGCATTTTTTCTTTCAGATATTATTATCTCTACACTGTTTCATGGATATGAATGTGGGTGTGTGCATACATGTACCATAGGCTAAGGCCTCCCATGTGTGTGATATTTCTACTCGGTGCTGGTTGCCAGCCCCTGTCCTATTGGAGGAGGGCTTTGGATAGTAGCTCCTTGGGCCCCGATGGGTAGTGTCATGATAGAGTGGTATCAAAGGAGGTCCTTCCTTAGGATTGGAGTATGTGAGATTGGTTTGGGATTTATGGAAATGGTGTTAGAGTGTTTTAAGTTCAGGTTTCAAGTCAGGGAATCCAGTGTTAGTGTGACAACCAACGTATCCATTCACCAACACTCTGATAACCTACTTATTGACTCAAAACATTTAGGCACTGGTTGTAGGGAAACTTTGTTACATGCATCATATAGGACTGGGTTGTGGTTTTCATGTCCTTCTTGAGTCAGTTACCCAAATATACTCTTTAATTGTGGTGCATCTTGATTCTATTTTAGGATATCACCACTACGATAGCCAGACATGGTTCAATGCTAGGATTATGATGACGATACAACAAGTGATGAGGCTTCAGTATAGTGCACTACACATGATGTGGTACCTCTAGGTGGTCCAATAGTGGAGCCACCACCCATTGAGTAGCAGGTTGTGTAACATCTCGGTCCAGATTCCACTAAAACATTACCCTAAGGAAATTGGTTATGAGGCCTCATGCGTGCCTCCCCATATGCCAGAGGCTGCCAAATAGAAGTTAGGGACTAGGGTATGACAATGGGGAGACTATGCCCTCATATCATAGTAATAAAATAGAGGAAATAACTATCATACAAAGTAGTAAATGAATAGAGTATGGAAGTGATAAATAAACTAAAATAGAACACGTTGTAATGATAAATGAAAATTCTATAAAATCCTAAATAGCTATTTCATACATACAACACTGGTCACCCACTAGGTTGACCATATAGATACATGAGTACAAAATAAACTTAAATAAAAGTACATGGATCTACTAATAACTCCAATCTAGACCACATACCTGATCTTAAAACACTATCGAACTGCACTAGATTGATTAGAACAACCACATGAGCAATTCTACTCGAACATGCAACTCATGGCCTCAGCCCTATCCACCATGAAACTATGATCAACCTGGAAAGTAGACATAAGGTCCACATGCACACCGAGGTGCATGTGCAGGGGTGAGAAATAATCTTAGTACGTTTCCCCAACGATGAACCTATAAATACGATGCCCTATATTCATGTAAAAGAAATATGCTCAGCCTAGCCAAGACACAACTGAAAAAGACAAGTAAAACCAATAACATGAAACCACAGTCAACCCTTAGGTCTATAATCTCATTCAACTGGGAAAGTGACACCATGTATGTCCATATGTATATGTGTATACATGTATAGTCCCATACCTATACATATATACATAAATATGAATATTAATGAGTAAAGTTAAAGAAATAACATAAAACAAATCTGTAGTTGATTCTTGGGTCTGTAATCCCGATTGCCTGGACATCCTATGCAAGGGAATTGAGTTGGAAATCATTCCAATCAAGCCTTGTATCATTAATTTGATCTTTGGTTTAGTAATCCCAATCAAAATATACCTATTTTTTTCCATCAGTGAAAAAGTATCTGAGCAAGCTATGCCACCACAGGGGGGTACTCGTCCTAACCTTGGGTTTCCCCATACTCTCCTCCAATCAATGAAATGAAGGATTCTGGGGAAGTAAATCCAGAAATCCTGTAAATGTTTATTGAGATTGACTCCATTCTACTCATTCCATGTAAATATAGTTCAATGTGGTCTCAATTTATAGGAAATCACAAAATTCAGAACTTGGATAATCCCTATGGGTTCGATCACTAGGAAATCTATAAGGAGAACTCACTGGTGAGACACCATGCCCACCTATGGAGTCTATAATAAGGGAGGGTAGAATCATACCTATCATCCAAAAGAGTGAAATCATTCCAGGTATCCAATGATGTTAGATTCCATGCCCAACATCACGGTCAAGTAATTGATCAGGGAGAGCATAATCATCCCTATCCCTCAGGTGAGCGTACTCATCCATGAGTATAATAATATAGAGGAGAGTGTAATCATCCTCATAATATATCAATATAGGAGATAAGGGTTATACTCATCACTTGAGAGAGAGGAACCATCCATGATTATAATTACCAAGGACTCTATGCCCATATATTATAGTAGTAGGATCAACAGCCAGATACCAGGAAACACCTCTAGACATCCTAATAATCTAATAATAAAATATACAAGATCAAAAACCATATCCCAAGTAAAACATTTGGACATACTAGTAAACATAATAAATAACATGGCTCAAAATCAAAACCCCAGGAAGAATGTACGTGCATCCCAAAAAGAAAGAATGACATCTTGCATCAAGCTCAACAACCACCAACTAGGATACACCTCTAGCTAACATCGCTATATCAGCAATAAACAAGTGAAAGTATAAACAAAAGAGTGAGGGTGGATAAACTCATAAACCCACCACTAATTCCATAACCTCATAGGCTTACAAGTTCAATGTGGGTTCTAAGGTGACACCTGCTACCATCTATACCCAACCTGACGTACTAGATCAGGGTAAATCAAACAACAGGGAACCCACTAGGACCATCAAGTCAAAACACTAAAGAGGAATCCTACTTGTAATCCTTGAGGTATAGACACAAGAAAAGGAATCCCACTTGGTATCCTTAGCTAAAAAGTTTAAAGGAGGAATCTTACATGGGATCCTCAAATAGAAAGTTGACAGAGACATCCTACAAGGGATCTTCAGAACGGTACACAGGTAAAGTGATCCTACTAGGTAATCCCTATGTCAACATATAAGAAAATACATACCATAGGGGACCCTTGGTATCAGGAATAAGATAGAGGCATCCTACATGGGATCCTCTAGATTGAAACATAAACATAGGAATCCTACTTGGGATCCTCAGAAAAAACTAGTCTCACGACTTCATAGGCCGGAAGGGCACACATCGCAAGGGGGATGTCCTCAAATGAAAAGATAAAAAATCATTGGTCAAGATATATAGCTCATGGATCATCTCAAAATAGGTATCACTCTCATGAGAAATTGGATTCAATTATAGAAGGAATAACCTCTTCGCTTAGGAAAAGCATTAAACGTCACCCATGAATCCTCAAAACACCACAAAGGTTTCACCATCACGATCTATGTGGAATAATAATTAGAATGGACTCATATTATGTACAATTATGACTATGGGGTGAAAAGACATAAAAACCCTAAAAGGGGTTGCAAAGGGGTATTACACAGTGTGTCACCCTGAGTACACGACATGTACTCCCAAATCCCCACATGGGCATGTAGTCTAGTTGGGTTTGGTGTGTAAATGCCATAGTACACAACATGTAAGATGGGAACATGATGTGTACCCTACATGGGGAACCTAACCATGTCCCTCACATGAACTGTCCATGTATTTTTCCTAGCCATGTACCTGTACATGATGTGCAACCCACATGGGGTCTGGTCATGTACTCTACACGACCATGTGCCCCTACACAGGCAGCCTAACCGGGTACTTGACTACATGGTCAAGTACCAACACACGCTGTGTATACCTCATACATGGTGTGTACTTTGAAAAGTTCATCTTCCCCAAACCTAAATAACACACGATGTGTGTTCTCTGAACCAGACATTTTGTAGATGGGTTTTCCCAAATGGGAAACCCTTAAAATGTCCCAAAACCTCGGTTTCTTCTCCAAAATAATAGACCGAGCCTCAAGGGGAAATAAGAAAGTATATTAGGGTATTAAAACTAGAAAATGGTAAATATATTTGGATATATGAAAAAAAATAAAAAAGGCCTACCTTTGGGGGGAATCTAGTGAAACTTTTCCCATTTCTTTGGTCTACAGTTATCACATGATGATCTGACACGTCTCGAGATCCACAATGGTACCCTTATTCCCCCACTCTCCTTTTCTCTCTCCTTCTATCATTCTATATCCCAACCATGTGAAAGAGGATCTCAATCGCATGTGTGAGAATCTGGAAGGAAAAGAAGAAAATAAAAAGAGAAAAAAGAAAAGGAAGAAAAATAAAAGAAAAATAAAAAGAAAAAGAAAAAGAAAAAAGGGTCTGGGCCGGCCCCGAAGCCCAACTAGAGTTTATGCCTCAACTAGGAAAAACTCATCATTTTGGACTAAACATAGGAGACATAATATCAATCCAAAGATCCATTAAAAAGATATGACCGAATAAACATGCACGAATAAATTAATATTTAATTTATTAAATATTAAATATTAATTATTCTACTAAAATTCAAATGACTCATAATTCCACCAAACTCCTTTACTAGGGTAAAAACCCTATTCTGAGACTAATGGAGTGGTTATAAAAATTATTTGAGACTATATTCAAAGGTAAAATACAATTTTACCCCTTACAATATTTTGATAGCAAAAATTCAAATTTCTGCTCAAAATTATCATCTAGAAAAACATGAGACCTTACAATCTCCCCACTATAAACCTTCTCGTCCCCAATAATCCTGGTGCTAAGACTAGAAGTCATGCTCTCAACCCGAGCATCTGTACAACCAAGTTATCTAGACTGTTCAATGACTAGTCTCATAGCTTCAACAACTATCTCTTACATGGAAGAGATTTAACTGTGACCGATCTTGTACTCCCCACCATAAGAATACCTTTATCATTATCTCAAAACCAAACTACAAGATCAAAAACCCACTACAACACTGAATTTCAACTAAAAATGAGGTTCACCACCCTCAAACATCCAATGGTGCACTCCCCACCATATGACTAACCTTATACCGCTCATCAAGAATAACCTCAGCAGGTTCTCTCAACCAGGAAGACATTTAGAAGAAAAGAAGATCGATGTAGGACCGATACTCTCTCAACTTAGGGAAAATTCAATATAGAGAATGATCATCTCTAACTAGGAGTACACTAATATTCCACAAAAGGCGTGTACAACTCTTTTGATCCACGTTCATAATAATCAGGATAACTTGCCTTTAACCAACACCCGACACCATATCTCCCAACAATGCGTGTCTAGGTTCAATCATGATTCAACCATCTTACAATACCCCATTAATTCTCGATGTCTCCTATACCATATAGGGGCATTTTTCATTTAACCACAACTCTTGGGAAACCATGCCCATTATAAGTCATGAAACCATTGTTCCTCGTCTCATACCTAGTCACTCACTGATTTATGATTTAATGGCACTACATGAAACCATCATATACCTTTATCACTCGATTCATACTCCAATGAGTCATCCAACATGAGGATAAGTTGACCATGCTACATGGAACATTGGTCTAAACAAGCCAAAATCTCCCTTGAAACTCCTCTTCAAAATCAGGCACCTTACCTGTGCCATGATTTATTCAATGACCGCCTATCACTCGACATCGTTCCAGTAAAAAGTGTCTACCCACACTCTGAAAACATTAACAATAGTGGAAACACTAGTCGACTAGGCTAGATACTCGAACAGTCCTGCCTGTCGAAGCTAGTCTTGATACCCAAGCACCCTAGGTACTTGCCAAAAGCCGAAGGCATCAACATGCATATAATTAAAAACTAGAGCACCTACCGTGCATCGATCTCAAAAAAATAATACAACCAAGCTCAATACATAAAAAATCATTCAAAAACACGGTTCAAACTCTCTAACACAGGCTTCCCTTGAACAAAATAGACGTCAACCTACAAGGGTCAAAACTGAGAACATAGCCTATAAGGAATCGATCCTTACCGAGCATCCTCATAAGGAACCACTCCCTGAAGATAACAATACCAACATAGAAGAGACACTAAACTAACACTCACCGAGCATCCGTATATGGTAATATCCCATGGAGGTCTAGTCCATGAGAAATAGAAAGGGTACCTATCAACATCGTACTCAGTAATCTGACTAGATCACCAAAACATTAGAAACAACCCCTTTAAAGGGGTATAACAAAAGGGAATCACGTGACACATTGATTACTAGGGTCACTGCACCTCCCGTGCATGAGGATTGAGTCATCGACCTCACACCAATACCTCAACATAGATCCACATAACCTTCTATCAGAATGAAATATATACATATGTAAGTATGCCCAATTTAATAGGCTTTATTTGTCATTAAAAATTACACTAGTAGGCCTATATGATGTGAATCATTCATTCCAAATATGATTCATGAGACACCTATTTCCTTGACAACCAAGAGTCAAAATTCATTCTTAGCCTCTTACCAATGGGCCAAGAGCCATAGATCCACAATAAATCATAACATCCACAAAAAATACATGTCACTCAAGGTGAAAATCATATACAACTATAACATCACATGCCAGAACAACAATCTCATACCCCTAGAAACCATGACTTCTTACCGGAACAAGTGTTCTTGATGCACCTGTCAGATATCCATCACAGGTTCTGACACATTTCTAATAATCATGTCTACCATATCCCAAATAATAAATACCAGGAAAAGAACATCTTTGATACCACTTTTTAACATTTCGTCTTAGATAACACTAAAATAGTTCCTCAAGATAGCTGGTTACAAGGCCTCAAGCGCACCTCCTTGTACGATAGAGGTTTTGGAGTAACAGTAAGGGCCTATGGTTTGATAGTGGGGAGACTATTCCCTCATATTAGACTAAACAAATAGAGGAAATAGTTAAGTATCATACAAAAAAGTAAATGAAAAGAGTGTGAAAGTAGTAAATAAACTGAAATATAACATGTTTTTTTTAGCATAGAAAAGCTTATGCATTTTATTAAAAAGAAATCAAAAGCAAGAATCCAAAAAGAGTATGGGAATCAAGGTATAACCCAAGGTAGAATCCTATCTACCAATCTTTTTCATCAATCTAGCAGTTATCTTTCTCTCTTCTTCTTGAATTGCATTCCATTCAGCCCTTCCGTGACCACACCCCTGACCTCTTGATCTTCCTTGATTCGTAGGAAGAGCTTAGAGCCTTTCTAAAAGTGTCTCAGTATCAGTGCTGTCAGAATCAGAGCTTTCTTCATGCTCTTTTCCTTTTCCAAGAGAAGCGTCTCCCTCAATTACAATAGCCTAGGTAAGGATCTCCCGAGTCTTATCAGGAGGGACCATAGTGGTATCCTTCATTTTAGTGGTATCATCAATATGTTGACCAAAGGAAGGAATACCTGTAATCAACCCAGCTGCAGATTTTGCCTTCTTGTAAGAAATAAGCTGAAATCCTTCATTGTCCACAACAGGTTTTGAAGAAGCATGGAAAGGTTTAGAAATTATTGGACCAGTTTCTAAAAATTTCTCACCCTTTTGAATATCCAAAGCAACCATTTTTTGTTTACCATCTTTGTAGTTTTCATCATGACCTGACATTTGAGAAGATGAATAAATTTGAATTTGTTGCAAACCAACACCTTTGCCTTGATAATTAGTATCAACATTTTTTAAGTTCGCCTCTTTAAAAAATATGGTAGCCCAATACTTTGACGTATTCTCAGAAGTTGAGGCATTGATATTGGGTGTGATACATGCCTGATCACCCTCCTCCTCAACTGTAGGATTGACAACATCCTTAGGAATCGCTCCTTGCACTTTTTGATTATCAGAAAGAATGGCAGGTCATATATCACCCTTATAATCAATATTCAGAACATGTGTACTTTTATTCTTTTTAGAACAATTTTTCCTCTCATTCCCATGTGAAGAATAGAAGTTTCAAACTATTGAGCTCCTACAAGTAGACGAGTCATGACCTATAATTTTACAATCATTGCAAAACTTTGGAATTTTTTCATAGATGATCTTCAATTCAATAATGTCATCATCATTTTCAAGCATAACCTTATCAACCAGGGTAGATCCCAATTCAACCTCAACTAAGAACCAGACGTAGTAACCAAAATGATCCACTTCCATTTCCTTGTCAATTTTGATAGGAATCCCAATTGACAGAGCAATATCATACAAAATTTTGGGATGCCAAAGAATCCAATTTAATCCATACACTCTTACCCAAATTTGTGTGGTGGTGTTACCAACCTCAAAGCGATTGAATTTTTTATCCCATTCACAGAGGTGAACAATCCATGGTTTAAGAGAAATGGAACCAAAGCTCCAAGCTTGAACTTTCATTTCTTCCATGGGGAAGATCATATGGAAGTATCCTCGTCCTAACGAGACACATTTCCAGGATGTAAAGCCTCAGATCGATGAAATACGCTTCTTAAGTTCATCAATTTTCAAATTTTAGAGCCTTTAGGAAGGAATAAACGGGAAATAATAGAGAACTCACCCATTTTAAGCTATTTATAAATAGCGTTGGGATCTTCTTTGATGTGTGCAATGTTTCCCTTTCTTCGAATAGAAGAGCCCGACATGACTTTAAAGCCAACAAAAGTTTGATTCAGAGAAATCCCCTCATTAGGAACCTGTCTCACCTTTTGGTTCACCAGTCCTGCATTAGAATCAAAGAGTAGCTTGGTGTGTCTTGAAAATCCTTCACCGGCCATCCCAGATGAAGCCTTATAGAGATAGTCCACATAGCCAACATCCAGAGCAAAAGATGGAGCCCATCTAGCATCTGTATCATGCTTAATACATATATATGGGGCCTTAAAAGCAGCAACCATGGGGGCCGTCGCAACAGGCTGCTCACCCACTGAGTGAGGTCGTGCCAAAGAATCCCTGCTCGTCACCGCACTATCTCCATTATCGCAAACCTCATCCACTATCGTCGTAGAAGACCGCTCACCCAATCGCTTAGTCACTGCGAGATCTCGATCATCTCTAGGTTCTTGTGTAGGGGTGAGAAATAATCTCAGTAGGCTATCCCAACAATGAACCTATAAATATGCTAACATAAGTGCATTCTAATGTAATATGTTCATCCTAGCCGAAACACAACTGAAAAGACAAGTAGACATAATAACGTGAAACCACTATCGAACGTGGGGTTTGTAATCCCAATAAACTAGGAAAGTGGCACCATGGATGTAAATATCTATATGTGTATACATGTATAGTACCATACCTATACATATATACAAAAATATGAATATTTATAAGTAAAGTGAAAGAAATAACATAAAACCAATATACAGTCGATACTTGGGTCTGTAATCCCAATCTCTAGGACATCTTGTGCAAGGGCATTGAGCTAGACATCGTGCAACTCAAGACATGTGTCATTAAGTTGATTTATGGGTTCATAATCCCAATAGACATATAATTACTTTGGTCAGCACCAAAAAAGTATCCGAGCAAGCTATATCACTATGGGGGGATACTCGTCCTAGCTCTGGGTTCACTCGTACTCTCCTCCAATCACCGTAACAAAGGATTCTAGGGAAGTACATCCAAACATCCTATAAATGGTCATTAAACTAGACACCATACTAATCATTCCATGTAAATACATTCCAATATCTAAGCCCTAGGTCTTGGTCCGTAGTTAGTCATGACATTCAGAGCTCAAATAATCCCTAAGGGTCTGACCCCTAGGCGATCTGTAAGGATAACACACCGGTGAGATGCCATGCCCATCCTGGAGTCTCTAATAAGGGAGAGAGGAATCATCTCTATCATCTGGAGGAGTGTAATCATTTCAGGTATCCAATGATGTGAGATGTCATTCCCAACACCATAGTCAAGTAACCAATCAGGGAGAGCGTAATCATCCATATCCCTCAATAAAGCGTAATCATCCCCAAGTATAATCAAATCAAGGAGAGATTAATCATCCTCATCACATATCAATAGAGTAGAGAATAATCATCCTCATCACTTGGGAGAGAAAAACCATCCATGCGTATAATTACTTTGGACGTCATGCTCGTATATCATAGTAGTAGGATCAACAACAGGATATCAGGAAACACCTCTCAACATCCCAATAATCTAACAATTAAATATATAGGCTCAATAGCTAAATCCCAGGTAAAACCTCTAGGAATACCAGTAAACATAATAAGTAACATGTATCATAAGATGAATCCCAAGAAGAACATCTAGGCATCCCAAAGAGAAAGAAATATGCCTCATGTTAGGATCAACAACCATCAACCCATAAGAACCTATGGTTAACATCGCTGCATCAAAAATAAACAAGTAAAAGTATAAAAAAAGAGTGAGGGCGGTCGAACACCTAAATCCACCACTACTGCCACAACCTAATGGGATTACAAGTTTGGCATGGGTTCTAGGGTGACACTCGCTACCATCTTTACCCAACCCGACATACTAGATTAGGGTCAGTCAAACAATGAGGCACCCACTAGGTCTCTCAAATCAAAACAGTGATGAGGCATCTTACTTGGGATCCTCAAGGTTTAAACACAATCGAAGGAATCCTACTTGGGATCCTTAGCTGAAAAGGTAAAAGAAGGAATCCTACATGGGATCCTTGAATGACAAGTCAACAGAGGCATCCTATAAGGGATCCTCGAGTGAAAAAACAATAGAGGAAACCTACAAGGGATCCTTGGAATGGTACAAAGGTGAAGGAAACCTACTAGGGATTCCTTAGGTCAATACATAAGAAAAAGAATCCCATTGGGTACCCTTGGTAACAAGAAGAAGATAGAGGTATCCTACATGGGATTATCTAGGTCGAAACGTAAACTGAGGAATCCTACTTGGGATCCCTGGTAACAACTAGTCTGACAGCCTCATAGACCAGAAGGTCACATCACATAAGGAAGATGTCCTCAAAGGAAAAGCTAAAAAATCATTGGTTAAGAGAGATAGATCATCACTCATCTCAGAATAGATATCACTATCAGGATAAAATGGATTAAATTATCAAAGAAAGAACCTATCCACTTAAGAACAACACGAAACTCACCCCAAGAGTCCTCAAAACACAACAAGGGTTTCACCATTGCAATCTACGTAGAAAACTAATCATAATGGACTCATATTATGTCCAATTCCGACTCTAGGTAGAAAGGACATGCAAAACCCTAAAAGGGGTTACAAAGGGGTGGTACACGACATGTCACCCTGAGTAAATGACATGTACTCCCAAAGCCCCACCTGGGCATGTAGTCTTTATGGTCTTGGCATGTAAATTAACCCAAGTATACAGCGTGTAAGATGAGTATATGATGTGTATACGACATGTACTCTACATGGCGTACCTACTCGTGTCCCTCACATGGCCTAGCCATGTATTTGGCCTGGCCGCATATCTCTACACAACATAAAACCCACACGAGGTCTGGTTGTGTAATCTACACGGCCATGTGCCCCTACACGCACGGTGTATATACCCCATACATGGTGTGTACTTAAAAAAGATCTTCTTCCCCAAATTGAAAGAACACATGGCGTGTGTTCACTGAATCACACACCGTGTAGATGGGGTTTTCCAAATGGAAAACCCTCAAAATTCTACGAAACTCCACCTTCTTCCCCAAAACAATAGATCAGACCGCAAGGGGCCATACACAAGAATATTAGGGGATTAAAACTAAAAACAGTAAATCTATGGGGATCTATAGAAAAAACTAAAAAGGCATACCACTGGATGGAATCCGCTGAATCTTTTCCTATTTCCATGGTCTAAATTTACTGTATGCCAATTTGATGCGTCTTTAGCTATGCAGTGGTACCCCCTGTCTCTCCCTCTCTCGTTATATCTCTCGACTGTGTGAAGGAAGAACCCATCCATGTGCGTGAGAATCTAGGAAGAAAAAAAAGAAAAGATAAAGAAAAATAAAATGAAGAAAAAGAAAATAAAAATAAAAAGGAAAATAAAAATAGAAATAAAAAGAAAAAGAAAAAGGGTCATGGGTCAGTCCCGACACCCAACTCGATTTTATGCCTCACCTAGGCAAAACCACCCATTTCAGACTCAACGACGGAGACATAATCTCAATCCGATGCTCCGTTCAAAATATATGACTGAATGAATCTCTGTAAATAAATTAATATTTAATTTATTAAATATTAAATATTAAATATTAATTATTCTATTAAAATTTTAACTGATTGTACTATTGGAAAATGTCCCTATACCCACGGTTTTTGGGAAAAATCATGGGTATATTATGTTGAACCGAACCCTATACCCACGATTCTCAAAATAATTGTGGTTATAGATCAAAACTATCCCCATGGTTTTCCCAAAACCATGGGGATAGGTCTAGGATAAAAACTTATACCAACGGTTCTAAAAAACTGTGGGTATAGCTTTCTTGCGTAATTGTGGATTTTTTTTTTCTGCGGGAACAATTTTTTTTGGCGAGAACACCCATACCCATGGTTTTTATCTCTATATCCATGGTTTATATAAATATATTTATGTATATATATACACATAAGTGATATTGGGGTAGTGGTTATGTGTGGAATTTGTGACAAATAGATTATAGGATTGAAACCCGCAACCGCCTATTTTTTAAAACCTATACCCATAGTTTTAAAACCGTGGGTATAAGGTTATGACATGGTAAAAAATACCTATACCCACAGTTTTGAAACCATGGATATAGAATTTTAAAACCTTTGGTATATCTTATAGATATACCAATGGCTCAGTTTCCCATGGTTCCCAAAACCGTGGGTATAGCCTATACCCACAGTTTTGGGGGCTATACCCACGGTTTTGAACCATGGGTATAGGGTCATTTTCTAGTAGTGTTGGAATTCCACCAAACTCTTGTCCTAGGGTAAAAAACCTATTCCAATAGAAAAAAAGTGTTTAGAAAAATTATCTAAGATCACCTACTATGAGAAAAGACCATTTTACCCCTTATAAGATTCTGATGGAAAAAAATCCAATTTTTTGCTTAAAATTATCGTCCAAAAAAAAGGGACCTTATAGGATATTTCAATAGTTCAGGGAAAGGATGTGCACAGGCTGAATGTGATTCATGAGTTTGATAGGAAGCAAACTTTGAGGTATCAGGGTGAGCTAGAACCCCAGGTAGCTAATGATTGGCTTGAGGTAGTCATGCATGTTTTCTGCCTTGTGAGGGAACCTCTCGATCAGATGGTGGTCCTAGTGGAGAGTATTCTGTCTAGAAATAGTGGAGTTTTGTGATGTGGAAATATGATGAGATTATGATCACTTAGATATAGTTTTAGAGGCTCTTCAAATAAGAGTTTTATCCAGCCACATTGAGATTGACATGTATCCAGGAGCTTCTGCAGCTTCGGTAGGATATCATGACTGTGGCAGAGTATTTGGTGACATTCAAAAACCTTTCATGATATTCTGTGGATATGGTTTGAGATCCATTTTATAGAGTATGGAACTTCTATTAGGGCTTACGCTGAGATATCATGGCTTCGATGATATCATTCTTCATTCCCACTTATGCTGGAGTGCTCAAGTGGACCTTGGTTGTGGAGAGTTTTTTGGCTAAGCAGACTATAACTGTTGGTGATAGGCACGTAGGAGTTGAGAGCTCAATAGTGTTGGATTGGTGTATATCGATTCGTTGTGGATGATGCTGGGTTGAATGCTTGCGTCCCATACTAAACACCAGGTCATAACTCTGTAGGGTGAGCTTCGTGATAAGCTTATTGGGGTCTGTAGGGGCAATGAGCCCCTACTTTGGGTGTTTGGGAGCCTTTGGGCCCCGAACTAAATTTGGGGGAACTGTAGAAACTCTAACCAAATGTTGCATAGCTGACCATTCGAAACCAACAAGGTACTATAACAGTGAAAAATTTGGCACGACAACTGTAGCAGGGCTGACTGGTGACACCGACAGGGCACTGTAGTAGTGCGAACTTTGGAGACAGTAGTACTGTAGCTCTGCAAACTTCTAGGAACTGGACATTATAGCATCTTGGAATTGGGTTTTCACAACACTGTATTAGTGTGTAATTCCATCCATCTTTCACTGTATGACAATAGACTTTCTTTGTGGTTGGTAGGACAATGCTTCATCCTCTTTATTAGCTCACTTCAAGTAAGGGTTTCTATGTGTGTGTGAAAAACTCTGAGATCTCATTATAATTATGCTCCCACATTTCATAGTGAAGTGATTCTACCTCTCTCTGGATGTAGGGATTTTTCTCAAACCGCATAAATTATTGTGTCTGTGTTCATCATCTTTTTCTTTTTCGGTTTCAATCTTTTCTTTATCTGCAAACCTTTGTCGCATGACTCTTTGTGTTTCTGTAACAACTATAATCAAAGGTTGAGTTAAGAATTCTCAAATTTAATGATGGATATGGACGTAAAGGTGAAGATCGAACAATTTTATGGAACTGAATTTAGTTACTAGAGGATACAAATTGAGTATTATCTTTATCAGAAAAAGATGCACTTTCCACTTTTGTGTCTAAATCCAACAAACCTGGAGCAGATTGAGTGAGAGCCGCTTGATCGATAGGTTCTGGGATATTTTCACCTTACGTTGGAAAAAAATGTGACCTTAAACATCAAATAGGAGAAGACGATGATTGGGATAATGAAAGATTCACAAATATGTATAAGAAGTCTTCAACACCAAACAAAGTGCACCTCCTCCTCCTCTAATGGCCCGAAGGCCTTCATTTTTTATTGATTTTGATAATCCACCTTTCAAGGGGTGAGGTGAAACCCTTACAAGGCCCATAGGCTTAAGTATTACATGGTCCGTAGGCCTTAGAATAATTCATTTCCCCTAGGCTTCAAACATTACATACAACCCAGACTGACTACTTGAAACTGCTCCTCCCCAGGATCTTCATCGTGAAATCAGCTCTCCACCTTCGCATTGCTATTCGTCTAGTCATTCCCATGCATGAAAATGCTTGTATTGATGGGAGGATTGTTATAGATCATGTCAATGAATTAAACACCATCATTAGTTAGCTGACATCGATGAATATTATTCTTGACGATGAGGTATGTACACTGGTTTTAATGTCTTCATTACCTAACATTTGGGAAACAATTGTAACAGCCATGAGCAGTTCTTTGAAGAATACAAATCTAGTTTTAAAGGATGTGCATGACCTGATCCTTAGTGAGGATATTATAAGGAGAGAATCGATAAGATTCTATGGCTCTGCTATGAATTTTGAAGGAAGAGTAAAATATGCATAGGGAGACAATCACAAAGGACAATCAAAGTCAAGAGAAAAGAGTTAAGATAAGACAAAGGGGGATAGTCCTACCTGCTAGATTTTTGGGAATAAAGGATGTGTCAAGGAGTAAAAAGATAAATGGAAGGTTCCTGAAACCAATGAAATAAACATGATGACTTAAGGAACTAATTATGTACCGCTTCTAAGCGTGGATTCCCCAATGGAGTCTTGGATTTTAAACTTAGGAGCATCTTTCTATTCCACATTAGAGAAGGGTTTCCTGAATAATTATGTTTCTGGAAATTTTGTCAAGGTACATCTTGCTGAAGATGAACCCTTACAGCTTGGGGAATGGTGATGCAAGAATCAAGACCAATAGTGAGAGTTTGGGGGTTTTAAAAAATGTGAGTTATATCCTTAGACTAAGAAGAAATATTATTTCTATTGTACAACTTGACAATGTAGGTTTTAACAGCATGTTCACCAGTGGTGCATGAAAGATCACCAAGGGGTCCATGGTCATAACTCGAGGAGTAAAAAATGTTACTTTGTAAAATATGAAAGATACTTTAAAGGACATGGTTTCATTAGTAAATTCTATTAGAGATTCACAACTATGACACTACAGGCTAGGCCACATGAGTGAGAATGGGATGAAGGTGCTGACAACAAAAGGAATGCTACCAGAGCTGAAGTCAGTGAATGTTGTACTATGTGAAGATTGTATCTTCAAAAATCATAAGAAGGTGCCTTTTGAAAAAGGAGGTAGGACACTGAAGGCCGAGAATATGGACCTAGTTCACACTGATGTTTGAGGGTCTGCACCAGTACATTCCCTTGGAGGGTCACAATATTATGTGACATTTATCGACAAATCAACAAGAAAGGTATGATTTTACTTTATGAAAAGGAAATATGACGTGTTTAATGTGTTTTAGAATTGGAAGACCATGATGGAGAATGACTCAAGAACATAGCTAAAATGTTTGAGATCTGACAACAGTAGAGAGTATGACAATAATGATTTTAGATAATTCTGCGAAAATAATGTAATTAGGTGGGAGAAGACTATTCAAGGAAAACTACAATATAATAGTGTGGAAGAAAGGATAAATAAGACATTTAATGAACATTCTAGGAGAATGAGGCTACACTCGGGGTTACCCAAGATTTTTTGGGCTGATGTAGTGAACATTGAGACATATCTCATCAATAGGATTCCATCTGTACTAATGGGAGAATGTTTACTCAATGATCTCTGGTCTGGAAATGAGGTAAGACTCTCACATTTTAAAAGTGTTTGGTGATTTATAATATGTACATATTGATTCTGATTAAAGGGTACAAACTTGATTCTAAGTCCAAACCATGTTTCTTTATTGTCTATGATGCTGATGAGTTTGGTTATCGCTTTTGTGATGATCTCAAAAGATGGTAATCAGGAGCTAGAATGTGATATTTAATGGAGCTATCACATACAAGGACCATCATGTTGCTAAAGTTGATAATGGGAATAAAGAATCAGAGTGTCATGAGCAAGTGGAGCTTGAAGGTGTACCTAAGCATGCGACACTGAAACATGTGGAGCCTACTCCTCAAATGGAGTTAAGGAGATAAAAAAGGGAAAGAATTCTCATGCAGAGGTGTTCACCATCCTTAAATTACTTGTTATTGACTAATGGTGTAGAATCATAATGTTTTTAAGAGGTAATGTAGTCAAATGGGTTGAGAAAGTGGGAGATGGCTATGAAGAAGATTATTTCCTTATTGCATGATAACAAAACTTGGAAGTTGACACCTATACCATAAGGAAAGAAAGAATTACAGAACAAGTGGGTATACCGGTTCAAGGAAGAACATGATGGAAAGAGGATATACAAAGTAAGGCTAGTGGTGAAAGGATTTAAACAAAAGGAAGGAGTGGATTTCACTAAAATTTTCTCACTTTTAGTGAATATTACCACCATCCAGGTGATTCTCAACATTGTGGTGTTAGAAGGATTTCATCTTGAGTAGCTTGATGTCAGGACTGCTTTACTTCATGGATATATAGAGGAGGAAATCTATATGTAACAACTAGAGGTATATGTTGATTCTAAGAAGGAAGACATGGTATGAAAACTCCAAAAGAGCTTGTATGAGTTGAAGCAGACACCCACACATTGGAACAACAAGTTTGATGCATTCATGACTAAAAATGCATAAAAACGGTGTGGCATGGGTCAATGTTTCTACATAAAGTTTTTTTGATGATGAATATATTATATTTATTCTATATGTGGATGAAATTATCATTACGGGATCATGTATGAAGAGGATTGATGAGTTGAAATGGCAGCTGGATTAGGAGTTCGAGGTGAAAGATCTTGGAGAAATTGGAATGATTTTGGGGATAAAGACAAAGAGAGACTGTGCAGGTGGAACATTAATGTTATCATAGTCTGAATACATTGGAAAGGTTCTGAGAAGATTAAGTATGCTTGAAGAAAATACAATATCTATTCCCCTGGCAGACCATTTCAAACTATCAAAGGAGCAATCACTGAAGATGAAAAAAGAGATTGAGTACATGTAAAAGGTTCTATACACATCAGTTGTTGGAAGCTTGATGTCTATCATGGTCTATACTCTACCTGACATTTCTCATGTAGTGGGAGTTGTGAGCAGATACATGGATAACCCTAGAAAACAACATTGGGAAACTGTGAAATGGATACTGAGGTATCTGAAGATAAGAAAGGAGGTATCTCTGTGCTTTGGAAAAGAAAATTCATTACAAAGATATGTGGATTCCGAACTTGGAGGTGATGTAGACATTAGAAAGAGTAACACCAATTATGTATTTACCTATGGAGGAATTGTAGTAAGCTATATATCAAAATTATAGAAGGTGGTGGTTTTATCCACCATAGAGAAAAAATACATTTCTATAACAGAATCTGGGAAAGAGATGGTTTGTCTAAAGAACTTCTTGGATGAGTTGGGTAGAAATAGAGAGGATAATGTATTGCATTGTGACAGTTAGAGTGTTATAAATCTTGCAAATAACCTTGTGTTTCATGCTCAGATGAAGCACATTTAGTTGAAGTGTCATTTTATCAGAGGCTTGATACAAGATGGGTTTCTAACATTGTAGATGATATTTGGAACAAACAATACAAAAGATATGTTGATGAAAACGATGGTAATACTAAATTTGAGTCACTATTGTGCCTCTTTTGGTCTCCACTGACAAATGGAGGATGAGAGGCAGAATATGGGAGAACACTATGGGTGCACAAAATGGAAAACACTAAGTATTTCATGAAATGTCAGCTTGAAATTGAAGTTGTGAATGGAAATCACGCACTGGTGAGTGAAGAAGAGGAGGAGATCAGATTACATAAGTTCTCTAAGTTAGTTTAATAGAAAAAGGTAAGCATAGTAGATTAGGATCTAAGTGGGATATTGTTGGATTGGTGTATCCTGATCCATTTTGGATGATGTTGGGCCAAATTCTTGTGGTTCATATTGAACACCAGGCTGCAACTCCACGGGTTGAGCTCCGCTGTGAGCTCATTGGGAACTGTAGGGGGTAAAGCATCTCTAATATGGGGGTCTGAGGGATGAATTCCCCTGGTCCAAATTTTGGGTCATTGTAGCAACTATGACTGACTATTACAGAGATGACCATCCAATAATGACAGTGCATTGTAGTACTATGGACTTTGGAATGACTATTATAGCAGGGATGACCGGCGACACCGACGGTACACTATAGTAGTTCAGAATTTTGAGATAGTAATATTGTAGCTCCGTATAATTCCAACCACCATCTACTACAACACCTTAGACTTGGGTGGTCTCAACATTGTAGTAGTGTGTAATTCTAGTCACCTTTCACTGTAGCACAACAGACTTTCTATGCGGTTGGTGGAACAATGCTTCATCCTCTTTATTATCTCATTTCAAGTTAGGGTTTCTCTATGTGTGTGTGTGTGTGAAACTATGTTATCTCCTTGTAATTATGTTCCTAAACTTCATAGTGAAGTGATTTTTCCTCTCTGTGAATATAGGGATTTTTTCTAAACCATGTAAATAATTATGTTTCTGTTCATCATCTTATTATTCTTTTATTTCCATCTTTTCTTCATCTAAAAAACCTCTATCGTGTGGCTCCCATCATTTCCACAATAGGAATCTGATGAGCGAATACTTAAGGATTTGGCCATGTGGGATGCTTCAAGAGATGATCCCAGGATGGAGGGATTTCGACTTAGGGAACCCAGGATAGATCTAGTCAACCACGAGAGATGTAGTGTTTCACTTTTGATAGATGGGGACATCTCACAAGAGATTTTCCAACCCATCGCACTGCTGAGAGAGAGACGGTCAAAGGAATGTCCTAGAAGAGACAGTGACTGGAGCATAGAGTTCTGTATTATGGAGGACGTGGTAGAGGAGCGGGAAGAGCAGAAAAAGGTGGTAGATGGTTTGATATGTTGCCATCACCACCACCCTCAGGTGGTCTGTACCAGGATCAAGGAGTTTGAGGATGGGGTGGGGAAAACTACAGGCCACTGAGGCCTATGACCCAGAGGATCTGAAGATGATTATAGGTACGTTCTGTGTCATTTCTACTTTTACAATAGTATTGTTAGGCACTATTGTGTGGTACTCTATTCTTTACACTTCTTGCTCGAGGCTTATCCAGGGTGAAGCGGGGTGGCATTAGAGATCTATGATTGTGTTGTTTGATATAGATTTGGACTCATGACGAAGAGGGATGCTTCCCCCATAGATACATGTTCTTGTTATGCGATAAAAAATCATGCGGGTGAGTCAGTGTCGCGCAAAGTCGATAGTGTTGAGGTGTGGTGGAAGGGTTCTTTTAACTTGTGTATTCAGGTAGGGGTTTCATTTTGAGGTATCAGATAAGGCCTTGGTGATAACAGTAGAGCATTTATGCTTGACCCTTATGATAGAGTATCCTATAGATAGGATCAGTGACTACACACTTCTATCGACAGTGTGACCTAATTTTGGGAGGAGAGTGCCTCACATTGAATCTTTCCATAGTCGCAGAGAGACCCTACGACAATATTCCTCAGTATGGATTGGACCCCTACCATCCATTATCATGTGGTTTCCACTAGTGGGTGTGGAGGTGTTTTTGGATGGTGGAGAAAAGTTTTCCTCCTTTGAGGAGTGATCCAAGGTCCAGCAGGATGAGCTCATGTGTGGGCAGATACAACTGAATTTTATTATAAGGCTATTATAACTCTTGGGGAATTGGGCCTATGAGATTTCGGTTTCCTAGTGTAGTAGTGGAGTTTAGGATGTCTACACAAGGTTTTTTTTGGGTCTACCTCCCAAATAAGAATTGTTTTCTACATATCGGCACCCAAGGACTGCACCGATATTTGTGTCAACATATCGATTAACTCTAGTGGAACTTCATGATTTGTTGTGTAGTAAGAGGTTTGAAAATGGAGGGCTTGGTAATACTCGGTGTGTTACTTGGGAAACCATGTGTTGTTCATTAGTACCCTCATATGCTCAATATCATATTTGAACACGATACACTTGAGTATGTCATGAAATATCTTTTATTATTGGTGGTTACCCCTCCTCTTTTGTAGTGAGGCAGGGAGGCACAAATAGGAGATTCTGTTCGTGAGGTCTCATGTCACCAGATATCTACATGAAATGTTCTTGATGAGTTTTTTAAGGTGGGGAGCACATCAACCTTCCAAGGATTGATGATGACACCTGTCATTCTATGATATTAGGCAATGAGGAGGTTGTTTTCCCTAAGTAGTACACCTAGGATAGGGGTGGTTGTTCCACGTAGAGAGAGTTATTCAGGTTTTGGAGAATATGTTTTGGGTTTTCATGTTGGAGTGGTGTTGTTGCCACTACACTATCGATGTAGCACTAGTTGAGGCCACATTTAAGATGCCCTGTAGGTCACCGCTATACTAGTCGGAGCCATAGGGAGATAGCATTGTGGGCTCAGAGTTGGTGCTAGTGATGGTTGTTAAGGGTGTATTCCATCCATGTCTAGATGCGAATTGTTGGGTTACATCTTTATCTACATCAGGATAGTGAGGTGATGTACCACAAACTATGTGAATGGAGTTGGACTGGGTGCTTTGTGTTTTCCACCTGTCATGACTAAAGAGACACCTGCACACTTCATTGCATAGTGTCGACCTAGTTTGAGCTAAACTTTGGGTGTGGTTTGGATTTTTTGGTTCCCCTAAGTTCATGTTTGTAAACAACACAAGAATCCTCTCGTGAGATCACTGGAATGTGAGGTCTAGTTGAGAGATCAATTTTCCATCTTGTGTATAGGATTTCACTTTTTGGAGGCAAAAATACTTAAGGTGGGGAAAATATAGTGATTCGGGTTTTTCCATGTAAGACTTTGAAATATTTGTAGAAATGTTTCCGAACCTAGACGCTGAGTTATCCTGGGATTCTGGGGTCTGAAGAATCTTGGTGTAGTGATAGTAAAAATATTAAATATATTTTATCATGCACACACAGTTTTTCAGTAAAATGGAATAACTCCTGATCAGAGTCTCAGATCGGAAAAATGAGACCATGTTTGAGTTCAAAATGTGGTGTTTACCCTAAATGTGACACAAATTTTATCAGCTTTCATTGAACGGATGATGGAATATTGGTGTAGTGTTAAAAGGAGGTTTATTAATTAATAAAATTACCCCCCCCCCGAGTTCTCACGCACAATAGAAGGGAGGAGTCCCCTTGCATGACATATGAAACGAGGTAGAATAAAGGAGAGGAGGCTCCGCCGATCTTTGATCTTGACAAAAATCACTCCCGGATCATGGTGCAACAACTTTAGTGCGTGAATATGCACCCAAAGATTCATAATTTCACCATGTGGTAGGTGAACTTATGAGTTTCACATCCCTATCAACATTGATGCATTATTTTAAGGTTTTAGATCCCTATTACGACTGCTAGTGATCCCCTGTAGGTAGATATGTGGGTTTCGGTGGAAACCAGGGCGTTTTGGGTGGCTCTTAGGGAATTCCTGTCCGGAATTCTCGATCCCAGGACATGTAGTGTGGGAGCACACACTGTGTGTTCTTCTTTCTCAGGGAATATAAACTTTTGGGGACTAAATTCCATGTACTGGGGGTACACGTCATGTGGTGATCCCAAGTCATGTGGTCAAGGGACATGGTCAAGAATTTTGTGTCAAGGGACATGGTCATGTGACAATACATGATCAGAATACAAGCATGAGGTACAAGACACAAGAATGAGATGAGGACACGACCAAGTGGCCAGATAGCCAAGACACACCGTGTACTGATGGTACACGTTGTGTGGCGTGACATGTCAAGCCAGTCGTGTATGGGAGAGGACATGCCCAAGAGATCAGATGGGGTCACACATCATGTGACATGCAATACATGCCATGTATATACCCAAATACATGCAGAGTATCGTGAGGGGACACGACCAGGGACTGGTTTCAAGAGAAACATCGTGTACTATGGGTACACGCTGTGTACTACCCTTGGATACTTCTCCCTCCCACATAATCATCTCCTGGACTTGAATGAGGGACCACGAGAAGCCTGTCCTGAGTAGTTTTCCACACTAGACACAATGGTGGTCATGGTTTTGATGTGTTAAATGCAATGTGAGGCGAGGTTTGTGGGTCACTTGTTAGAGATTTATGGACCACTTTTGGTTGAGTGGGTACCATTGGTTTATATTTGTGATGGTATGACATGAAATTATGTCCTCATCATAGGATTATGATCCCCTCAATGAGATGAGCTTGGATAGAGTTGTTGTATCCCTCTGGGAGATCAGGGAAGGATTCTCTATTGTATCGACTTCCCTAGATGGGGTTCATGGTATCATCATGAACATCTTATAGGGATATGATCCCCTATATAGATGGCTAGACTAGTAGGGTTTGTGGCATCATCAGGTATACACCCCCACTTAGAAGTTGGTTCCAGTGGGATTTGCGGTATCACCGAGAGTACGATCCCCTACTTGGAGATTGGATCCATATTTGGGTTTTCGGTATCTCCCAACAGCCTTGGGTATGATCCTCTATCAGTATATTGTGGATTTGATACTCGATAGGGTCTGTGGTGTCCCTCAACAGTCCTGGGTGTGATCCCCCATCTGAACATTATGATCTCCGAAGTTCTAGATTGGGTTTATAGTGTCCCCCATCCGAGATGGGTATGATTCCATGAGTAATGAGATTTATTGGGTTTCTAGTAGGTTTAGTAAATTCCCTTATCAGGGATTGGTGATATTATCTATCTGAGTATTGAGGTCTATTGGGCTCTAGTGTGACATTCTTTGTGGCATGTTGGGATCTATTTCCTCCAACCCTAGGCCTTTGAGGCTCAACTCATGGACTCTTCTGGGTTTCCATCCTAAAAATCATGGGTGATAGGAGGAATTTTCTATCTAAGATTATATGTGATCCACCATCCTTGATGGAATTTGATGTGGGAATTGGGTTTGTACCCAACATGGCAAGACCCGCTGAGCATTTTCTCTCGGGTGTGTGTCAATTGGGATGACGGGGATATGTCATTGACTTTGCAATACATGATGGAGTGTGTTCTCTTGGATGTGTCATCATGGATGGTAGAACTATTCCCGATGGAGTGATATCTCTTGGAAGTGACATTTGGGATGGTAGAGTGATACCCTATGTGTGTTATCTCTCAAATGATTTCCATTAGAGATGATAGGGATTGTGGTGTGAGATCCCCCAGATGAGAATTAGCTTTGAACCTCAAATATAATCATGTGGTTGGCAGTGAGGTCAGGACTTCCACTACTGGAAATAAGCCCATTTTTGACGGGGGTCCGTTGCAAATGATCCGTTGTGGTAAATGGCGTCACAACTAACACTATTTGTGACGGGTCCATCGCTAAAAATATTACTTGTGATGGTAATGTGTCCCGTAGTAAATACTAATCGATATATATATTAAAAACTTTAAATAACACTTTTGCAATGGGCCCGTCACAAATGTTATTTGCGACGGGCCACAAATACCGTCACGAAAGAGTTTATTTTTTTTAAAAAAAATAAGTAATTACGACGGGCCCGTCGCAATTTCCTATTGCGATGGGAAAATTTCCCCGTCGCAATAGGAAATTTAAAAAAAATTTAAAAAAAATTAATTGCGACGGGATACCGTCCCGTCGCAATTACCTATTGCGACGGGATGATTATTCCGTCGCAAATATGTATAAAAAAATAAAAAAATTAAATTATTAATAAAAAATTTTAATTAATATTATAATAGTAATAATACAGTTATAATTCATTCAAATATTATAACAAAAAATCATTCAAATATTTAAAAAATTATAATTAAATTAAAATATAAAAAATTTAAATATATATATAAAAAATTAATATTATAAAATATGAATAATATTATTAATCATATTAATATTGTAATATAAATAATATAATATTATATATGAATAATATTATTAATCATATTAATATTATAATATAAATAATATAATATTATATAATAATAATAATATATCGAATTCATATTATTATAAATAATTAAAAAATTAAAATTTTAATTAAATTTTTTGAAACTTTTTATGTATTAAAAATACTGATTATAATATTATTAAAATAATTAGAAAATAAAAATTTGAAAATTATCAACATTTGCAAAAAGAAATATAAACAAATAATAAAATACTAAGAGTAATATTATTATTAATAAAATAAACAAACATTAAAATAAATACCAATAATAAATAATAAAGTATTAAAAATAAATAGAAATTAAATAATACAATATTGACACCAGTACAAGAGAGACATAAACTCTGAATAGAAAAAATGTCATATTTTAAATTTACAAACTTTATAACATCTAAACAATAACTAATCTGAAGGAAGAGGGGGAGGGGGGGATCTGCTGGTGGAGGAAACTCCATCCCTAAGGCATGAGTGAGTCGGCGCATGTACTCCATCTGCTCATACTGCTGCTGCTGCCACCAACTCATTTGCTCCTCGTACACCTACTGCTGTCGTCAGTGCTCCTCCTCATGCTGCTGCTATTGCAGACGCATCTCCTCCTGCTCCTTTTGGAGACTCTCTATCAACTTATTCTGAGATCGCAACCGATCCTCATACTGTGTAGCGGAAGAATATGCACGAGCTCCTCTCGAGCTGGACGCCGACATCGCATCACTACCATAATAATCTCCGGGAGTCAGTCGAGAGCCGATACCAACTACCCGGCCCTTCTCGAAGGCATATTGGGTCGCCTGCATCCATGCCGCCTCATCAAACTGATGGCCACTGGTCTAATCTGATGCCTCGGCCTGACCCTCAGGCCGGGTCTGTGACGCTGTGGTCTCATATGACTCATATAGTTGCAATTTAAAATTAAAATTTTGAATATATTATATGCAGTTAATTTTTAAACTTGAAAATAAATAATACTGACCATGATGTGATACTGGCGATCACCTCTGAGCTCCCCAGTAGTTGGATCACTGTACATCCTCCGATATACGTCGTACTCCTTAATATCGGGGTGCTCGACAGCCTATAAGAATATAAAATAAATTGTTAATATTTAAAGTTATATAAAATATTTATAAAAAATGTACGTACCAAATGCTGTCTATGAGTACTGAAAGTACGACTCCCAGCTCGATGAGTCACCTCCTATCTCCCATGATTCTGCCTCCCCACCGATGATCTCCTCTGAAAGACACCACTCAACCAGTGTGCACATAATCCATCCCATACATGAGATGAAATGTACTCTGGTCGGTGTGCTCTACATGACTCGTCAAAATCTGACACTCCTGCTTTCTTCATGGAAGCTCTTCTTAAATTGTGCAAAAACTGACGAAAGCGATCACACATGGCCACCTCCCATGCCTCGTGGATGGCGTCACGTATGGTATCCTCGATCGGATACCATAAACCCTACAAATAATTCAAAATATCAAGTTATAAATGAAATAAATTTCAAAATAAAAATTCATTATTTACGTACGTACCAACCAATGACCGAACATGGCCTGCTGCACATCAACAGGAATATGCTCCCATGTCGTCCATGGATAAGAAAAATAGTTCGCAAAATAGCACTGCCCTGTCCGACTGCTATATGCGGAAAACTGTAAAAACAATAATCAAACATTTATTATGTAAATAGATTAATGAAATCTTAGTAAAATGCACAGGTTATCACACCTCAGGGTGCGTGGATCGAACCCAAGACGTGGATGTCGCTCAGGGATGGGGTCAGGAATCATCAGTCGTGCAAGACCGCACCCCCTCCGCGTACTCCCTGAAGCGCCTTTAGGCTAAGGGTCAGGTGCGAACAACTCATCTGCATCGAAAGATAGGTCAGCATCCGCCAACTCACGAAATGTGTCCTCGTCCATCTGAAACAGAAAACGAATGTTGTTAGAAAATAATTGATAATTATTATTATATATACATATATATTAGTTATGATTATATATAACTACCATTGAATTGTATCAATGTTCAGCTTCATCATCATCTTCATATCTGTCAATGTCATCTTCATATTCCTCCTCAATATCATCGATATCCATTTGAGTTCCAGTTGCTTTATCTCTTACCATTTCAAATTCATTTGTGACGTCATTACCATCATCATAATCATCACTGACTCTTAATTGAGGGGTATCATCATCGATACTCATGTATCTTTGTAACAAAGATTGATTTTGAGTACTCTCTTGAAAAACTTCAATTCCTTGCACTTCAGTGAAAGCACATTCACTTTGACTAAACTGATTGTCTCGAATTTTAATTTTTATTATGCTCCACCAATTAGTCAAGTCTCTTGACGTAGCACAGTACTTTGCATAATAAACTTGATGTGCCTGTTGAGCCAGTAAGAATGGTTCATTTACTGTAAGAACACTTTAAATTTAATAACGATGATTCCATGAGTTGGATGAACATGCACGCCTCTCTCAATATCCAACCACCGACATTTGAACATCGTTATGTAATGGTGTCCTAGATAACAGAGTTCAATGATTTCATCAAGTATGCCATAAAAGTCAACTTCATTTTCTCTATGATGATATCCTCTCAAGCAAGCTCCACTGTTCATTGTTTTTTTGATTCTCTATATGCATGTGTATGAAATCGAAAACCATTCACCACATATGCATTATAAGATTTCACCATTTTGGATGGTGGGTTACTCAATATACAAAGTCATTTGTCAATTTTATCAGCATGTCAAGACACCTGAAAATTTGTGAAATAATTATCAATATAGTAAACTATAAATTGAAGGAGATGTTAAAGTATGAAAAATTTATGTTACCAATATTTGAAACCACTGAGAATTTTTTTTCTGCGTTCTTCGAGAGCAGCTGCTGTAATTTGTGGAAGTTGTTTCTTGATATGATTATCATACAATCTATAAAAAACAAAGTTATTTATTGTAACATAAATATTAGAATAATTAATAGAAGCACTTACAGTACAAATGATGTCATCTCTTCACAGTTGAGTAGAATATACGTATGAGCTCTGTGATGTTCATCATCTGAAATCCATCGTTCATGAACTCCACCAAAACCAAGCTCTGACTGGTTAAAAACAGATAATTGATTGTCGATTTCATCAATATTACCCTTGTTCCGTCTCATGCGGTTGTGTTTTCAAGGATACTCAGATTCAAAATAGTGGGAGCAGAAAAAAGATATCTCCTCTTGCAAATAAGCTTCAGCAATAGATCCTTCAACAAATGCTTTGTTATGTACTTTTTTTTTTCAATTTCTGCATGCATCTTTTGAATGGGTACATCCATCAAAACTGTATCAGACCTCCACATTTTGATTCATATGGAAAATGTAATATCAAATGTTCCATTGAGTCAAAGAAAGACGGCGGGAATATTTTTTCTAGTTTACATATAATTACAACAACATCTTCTTCAAGTTTTCATAGAGCATCGTAATCTGTTTTTGCCACACAAATGTCCCGAAAAAAATATGATACGTCTGTTATGGAATCCCATATCACAGAATTCAACAGACCTCTTAATCCAATGGGTAGAATTCTTTCCATTATAACATGACAATCATGACTTTTTAATCCGGTAATATGACCATTATTTACACATCTACCCAAATTGGAAGCACATCCATCTGGAAGTCTCAAATCTGCAATCCATTGACAAAATAATAAGCGACTTTCTTTGGAAAATGTATAAGCTGGTTTTGGTTTTATTAACCTTTCTGTTCTGACATTCTCAAATAGTTCGAGTTCTGGATGCCTGCAAATTTGAGCAAGATCTAATCGGGCATTTACATTATCTTTGCTCTTCCCTGGTGTATCCAAAACTGTATGAAACAAATTATCAAAATAGTTCTTCTCAATATGCATGACATCCAACATGTGGCGGACTAGAAAATCAGACCAATATGGAAAATCCCAAAATATGCTACGTTTTAGCCAATTGTGTTCTTTCCCAAAACCAGAAATTTTCTGTTGGTTTATTGTGGGTCCAAATGTGATGGGAGGTAATGAATATACAACTGATTTTAACTCCGTACCTAATAGCATTTTTGGAGGTCCATCCCTTTCAACTGTGCCTTTTCTAAAATGAGATCTGTTTCTGCGAAAAGGATGATCAGCTGGAAGAAATCTGTGATGACAGTCAAAATAGCAAGGTTTTTTTTCCATGGACGAGCATAAATGCCTTGTTCTATCCCATACAGTAAGGACATGATTTCGGCCCATGTTTACTCCAGCCAGATAACATGCCATAAGCCAGGAAGTCACTAATTTTCCACATCAATGATGCTCTTAGTATGAAATTATGTTTCGTAGCAACATCATAAGTACTGACACCAGTACTCCACAGTATATTTAATTCATCAATAAATGGTTTCAAATAAACATCAATATTCTTATTCGGATGTCCTGGGATTAGTAAGGTCAAAAAGATATAGGGTTCCTTCATCAACATCCATGGAGGTAAATTGTACGGAGTTAAAAAGATAGGCCAACATGAATACTGACTACCATAAGATCCGAATGGATAGAAACCATCAGTGGAAAGACCCAGTCACACATTTCGGGCTTCTAAAGTAAAGGATGGATGCGCTCTATCAAAATGTTTCCATGAATCACCATCGGCCGGATGATTCAAGATTTTATCGATTGAAATATTCATTTTGTGCCATGACATCATTGTCGCTGTATTCTTAGACATGAATAAACGCTGAAGTCTGGATGTAAGAGGAAACTATCTCAACTGTTTTACAGGAATCAAGCCAGACTTCCCATGTTGAGCTTCTTTATACCTTGATTGCCCACAAGTGGGACAACTATCCAATGACTCATTTTCCCCAGAATATAAAATGCAATCATTTGAACATGCATGAATCTTCTGACAACTAAGTCCTAAATTCCGAACCAGCCTCTTACTCTCATAGTAATTTGTAGGAAAAAAATTTCCTTCGGGTAACAGTGTTTTAACCAAAGAAAATATTTGATCAAAACACGTGTTTGACATTCCATTATCTGATTTGATAGCCATAAATTTTGCAACTGCTTCTAATTTTCTTATCTTGCAACCAGGATATAATGCATCCTCAGCAGACCTCAACAACTCATAAAATTCAGAGTGTGCCAACTCAGGAGTTGAATCAATATCATCTTGAGTTTTTGTATGTTGAATAGATGGACCTACAACATCTTGTACTAAATTTTGAAACCGGGATAAATTCGGAATCAAGTTAGTATCACCTTTTGTAGAACTGCGTTCACCATGTTGATACCAAAAAACATAATCCGGTTGAAAACCAAAACGCAAGAGATATCCCCCAACTTTGTCAAACGTGTCAAATGTTCTCAGTGCACATTTTTTACAAGGACATTTTATTGTGCCTTCTGAAAAAAATTCTGGATTTGATGCCGCAAATGCTAAAAAATTCTCCACACCCTCTATATATATTGGATTTAAACCCGAACCATTTGGATTTCTACGTTGATTTATCCATATGCAGTCATCTAATAATGACTGTTGATGACCTCGTTATTCCATATTTTTCTATAAAATATAAAATCATTACTGGTTTTGAATAATTTGTTAGAAAAAACACTCAAGCAAGGATAATTATAGAGTTTACATCAGACACGACTAACACAAACTTTTTATTGGAATAGACCTAAAAATTGACCCTTTAAGAATTGAACATGTTAAGAATAAAGCAAAACCTGTTACAAATATTGATAATTTTAATATTTTATATATTTTTATTATTTTAATAATACTAATATTATTTTTTCATAAATATTAATTATATAATAATAACTTTATTACATTATTAGTATTTTTTATTATTAATATTAAAATAATATAATTTTCTATATTATGTTACAATTCTCCTTTCATCTGTGTGTTTAACATTCTATCTCCACATGTAATATTTGCATTCACTTTCACCTCTCTATTAGTGAGTAGGTTGATAATTTTGAAAAAGAATGCAAATATTACATGTGGAGACAAAAGTTTTCTTAAAACCAATACAGAGATGAAAAGATAATTGAGAAAGATAATGATCACGCTAGTTTTTTCCAATTAGCTAATTATTGGTAATTATTCCTAATTATTGGTAATTATTCCTAATTATTGGTAATTATTCCTAATTATTGGTAATTATTCCTAATTATTGGTAATTATTCATAATTATTGGTAATTATTCCTAATTATTGGTAAATATTGACGATTATTTGCAATTATTGGGAAATATTGGTAAATATTGATAATTATTGATAATTATTACTAATTATTACTAATTATTGGTAATTATTGTTAATTATTACTAATTATTGGTAATTATTGGTAATTATTGGTAATTATTATTAATTATTACTAATTATTACTAATTAATGTTACTTATTACTAATTATTGTTAATTTTTTCTAATTATTACTATTTTGTTTTGAATTATTCCAATTATTACAAATTATATTCATTAATTACTAATTACATTCATTAACTACAAATTACATTCATTAACTATTAATTACATTCATTAACTACTAATTACATTCATTAATTACTAATTACTATCTTTAATTAAAATTAAAGTTATTAATTACTAATTACAATCACTTAATTGTTAAATATTGTTAATTACTAATAATTAAATCTAACAAATCAAATTTAATACCTTAATACAACATAATTATATCTAATAAGAAATAATAAAAACTAATGTAAAAATATAAAACAAAAACATTAAATAAAGATTGAATTAAAATTCAGAAAAAACCTTAAACTGGTTTTCGAGCTTTCGATTTGTTGTACTTGTAGGATGATCCCCGCAACCTCCTTGAAATCGACTTGCAAAACAAAATTCACTCAACTCATATAAACTAGTAAAAAGTAGTTCAGATTCAGAAAACTTGTCAAGGATGACTGTATTTATAGGTTAGATTATTTGCGACGGGGTTTATTTGTGACGATATTCCCGTCGCAATTGGTATTATTTACGACGGGACCGTCGCAAATAACCCCGACCGCATTTATTATGGGCGACAATAAAAGGGATTATTTACGACGGACCCCGTCGCAAATAACCTGTTACCGCCGCCAATTATTTGCGACGGGAAGGGGATCCCGTCGCAAATATCTTTCGCGCGATTTGGCGCACATTCGCGTGATTTGGCGTGCATTCGCGCCAAAACATTTGTGATGGGTGAGAATTTCCCGTCGCAAATAAAGAGTTATTTGCGACGGGGATTATGCCCCATCGCAAATACCCCGATTGCGGGGGTTCTTTGCGACGAGACATATTCCCGTCGCAAATAACCCATTACTAATACCACCTTTTCCCGTACTGTTCATGAGGCTTGAAGTCTAGGACGTGTATATCTGGGTAATTCTGGGAATCCTTTTGGTGTTTTTATGTATCTTGATCGACACACCATGTGGATTGAGCTGACTAGTCATGTATAGTTGAGGAGTTATCGAGATGGAGTTTTTTCTCTCTCTCACTTGAGTTCCATCTGGTTTGGGTTGAGCAGACTACTGTGTTTTAGTTTCTCCCTTTTATTTTGGGTTTTCGGGGTGCCTACTGGGTATTGTTATACTCACCCCTTCACAGACGTTTCTTGCACATTTCATCTCTTGTGCCGATGATAGATCTTTTGACGAAGTCCCAGGAGGACCCGGAGTAGGTGGAGCCTAGTGATCTAGACAGAACAAGGTGTATACTGATGCTTGACCAAGGCGTGTTCTAGTGGTTTCATTAGAAAATAGTCCTCTCCAAAGAAGGTTTGATTCTTTGCAGTTTTTGGTGAGCTTTCATTTTTCCATTTTATGCTTTCAGTAATTTTGTTGTACTCTGATTGTGGAATATATGTATGCATGAATTCTTGATTTTAGTTTTTATCATCACCACACTCTTGCATAGAGATAAATGTGGGTGTCTGCATACAAGTACCATGGACTAAGGCCTCCCATGTGTGTGATATGGATACTCGGTGCCGGTCTCCAGCCCCTAGCCTATTGGAGGTGGGCTTTCCATAATCACTACTCTGGACCCGATGGGTTGGGTCATGACAATTTGCTACTTTTTAAAGAAAAAAAGTTATATATTTAATTATAAAATATTCAGGGAAGGTAAAAATTGAAGTCTTCCACCTTTTTCATTTTCTAACACATCATGTAAAAAACAAATAAATAGCCTATGAGAAAAAAACATGGAAAGAAAAATACCACATTCAATCCTGTAAGAATAAAATTCTTGATCTTAATACATCATGAAAAATTGGTATATCTTTTGTAGCTTCAAACTCACTTGATAGAGTTCAATATTCTTCAGATTTTTGAACATAATTGAGTCCCCATCCACCCAAAGTAACTTTTTTATTTTCAAACACTTTTAAGGGACAAGTGAGAACCCAAACAGATAACTATTTCAAGCACCAAAAGATACAACTGACTTGTTAAAGAAAAGTATGAGCTGATTTGAATCAATATCTTTAAACAACTTCCAGGGGAGAGAATTTACCTGAGTGTCAGGATAATCCTTTAAGATGTCTTCATAGTGATTCGTTAGGTAGTCCCATGATTGCATGTATTCCTCCTTTCTAATCTTCCCCTTGTTGAAACCACTAACCAAAATGAGATCTTGCTTGTCAATCCAGTCGACTTGTTCCTTAGTGGTGTCTACCCGCAGCAATCTTCCCATCATTTGGTCAACCTCTTCCTTCGTCACCTTAATCGTCAGGGTGTTCCCCAAGATCATTTACTATACTCAAAAACATTGTGAAATACACATGACTAATGATAATACCAAGATGTCCAATGATACTTTCAAGGTGGGGTACACCACTAGTATATGTATGTAATTTCATTTGTTCCCTAATATTTGTTTGTTGTCTAACTCCTAAAATGTATTAGATAGTGGATTCTTTAAAAAAACTCATACATCCCATTATTGAAATAGGATAAATTAACTTAGGAGATCAAGGAGACAAATTTATTTCAATGAAGGACCTGAACATGGAAGGAAAAGTACTACATCATTTCAATCTTGTAGGAACAAAATTTCTTTTGGAGCTAATTCCTATTGAAACCTTACCAACTCCACCATCATATTCAAGATTGCATCAATCATATATATATCAAGTCGGATTCTCATTACATCAAGCATCATAGATTTTACTGACAAAAAATTGATGAATTCCATATCATTTGGAATTCCACACAAATCTCCCATATTAACTATTCAAAGATGTTTGAATGTGCAGATATTTGATTTTTTTTGCTTTTAGAGATCCAAATCAGGTGCTTCTAGGGTAGCCATTGCATTTGAAGAGACTGAGATATGAAGTTCTTGTAGACTAAGAGAATTTTTAATTAGGCGCATAATAATTTTCATCTCTGTTGTATCTTCAAAACTCACTTGATATAGTTCAATATTCTTTAGATTTCTAAGCATAATTGAAATCCTCCCAAGACCATTGCTTATGCTCAAAAACATTATGAAATGGACATGCCCAATAACACTTTAAAGATGAGGCACACCACTAAGGAGCTTCTCAAAATTGCATCTGGATATTTGTTCAAGATTCTCCACAATGTCATCACCCATGTACATCACTACTGAAAGGAAAACCAGGCTTGGTGTATGCTAAATACAAACACATTTAAATTCTCCTTCTAGAAACAAGGATTTGAGATTCGGAGCACGTATATTGGGAGTGAATCTATCAAAGCATAATAATGAAAAAATATCAAGAAGAGGACAACTATCGATGAGATATTCAATAGCATCAGAAGAAACTAAGACTTGATGGAGATTGAGGATCTTCAGAAAAGGAAATCCTTTAAAGGCATGGGGAACATCCAATTCACAATGAAACAATTCCAACTTGGTCAATTTTTGACAAGAACAGATACAACAAGGTACCCTAAACTACTCCCCATCACCCATTTCAAACATCAATTATTTAAGATCATTCTTGAAAGAAAAAGTATCCATTGATCACTGTCTGGAAAACTTTGTAAGCCTGGTGTTGAAAGTTGGAACTTGTGAATTGGCCATTTGTGAAGTAAGAGGACTCACGTAATAAAATTAATCAGAATAATCTCAAAAATTTCTTGATTTTTTTAAATAGGAAATCATTTTTCATTAAAAAATATGGTTGTAAGAGTAGTCCATCTGTACCTCCATTTACTTGATAATATACTTCTTCTATTTGTTGGACTCAACCTTCAAATATGATTCTCAATACAGAATTGATTTGGGTCTAGTCCATTTATTAGAGAGAGTGAAAATTATTAATGGATATATTTATCTAAACATTAATAGGGGATTTTCTCCCAACATTAATGGAGACTTAATTCTCAATATTAATGGATGGAAAAATTAATGTTGACTGCATTAATTTGATATATGGACTTGGGGTCTATATAAATGGATGCAGTGACATTTGTTGAGAATGAATGATGAGAAGAAGACAAGTCTTGAAAAAGGAGGAGGTGTATCCCCTTTCGGGGAGGCCAACATAGGCACACACAAAGAGCATGCATGTTTTCTTATTGTGCACTTTTGTCCTTTTCTCAGAATGAAGACCTTGAGAAGACTGGAACCAGATGCAAGGACGACTTGGTGCGGTGGCTGGGGTGCATGAAATTCATAGATTCAGACACCAAAGTCACGGGGGATCTTTCAGAGAAAGTTCCATGCTTGTTTCTTTGGGATTCGATCCCCAATATGTGGTATCAGAGGAAGGTCAAAGTGTTCAATTTTAGAATATGGTGGAAAGGATATAGTGGAGCAGTTTATCAAGGACTCGAAGTATGTTACCAAAAGACAACGATGCTACCAGAGGTGTCTCTGGGATATTGAAAGTTCAATTGACCATCATGATTCATGAGGAATGTTTCATTATTGGTGACAATCATAGCTTAGTGGAAGAATGAATGGGTTCCTCAGGTTAGGTGGTCTATCAGGAATTCAGAAGAATGTCACTGGAAGATAGTGGTGGTATCAGATGTGTTGCTAGAATATCAAAATACTTCTTGTCTGCAGGTGTCATGTGGCATGTTCTATTCATTGACTGAAATTCGGAGCTTGGTAGAAGGATATTAAAATTATGGAAGTAAATAGAGCTAGAAGACCATATAGCAATCACTTAGGGAAGGAGATATCAGATGAAGCCTCTAATTTTCAATTCAAGTTGATGGAAGATTCGGCCGATCCCTTGTTCTGCAAGACATTACAGATGGAGAAGTGATTTTTCAGTTTTCAACTCTATGACAACGATCTTTCAGAGGATTAGTAGAGAAATAGAAGGAACTTATATGATGAAGGTAGGGATCTCAAAGATTCAAAACTAAGCTATAAGTAGTGGGAGAAAAGGACCCTATTTCCATGGTTTCACTGAAGGAAGTTTCAGTGGGAGTTTGTCATGCCGATGACGTCAAACTTTCCAGAAGATATGGTTACTAGATAAAGGTCAGTTCCAATGGTGTCACTATAGTTTGGTGTACCAAAAATTCTCTTGGGTGGTTCATAATATCAACAGTGGAGTCTTTAAAAATTCATGGAAGACCAATAGAGCGAGTCCATTGATATAGTGCATGATATAACTTTTTGTTGAGAATTTCAACAAAATCGGAGGATGAAAAATCATTCCAAATTTCATTGGTGAAATTTTATATAGAGACATTCAGATGAGTTTCAATTATATTATGGAATAATCAGGTCATGGTTTTAGAAGATTGAGGAGAAACTACTTTAGTGGGATCCTAGACGATTGAAGTAGCATGGTTTGGAGAACCATTAGGCACTACAGAAGAATGGTGAATGGAAGCTGGAACAGTTTCAACATTGGTGAGAGCATGAGAATAGTATTTGAGTGGGATATTGTTGTAATCAACATGAAGATATGATTCTCAATACATAATTTATTTGGGTCCATCCCATTTATTGGAGAGAGTGAAAATCATTAATATAGAGATTTATCTCAACATTAATAGAGGAGTTTTTAATGTTGACTACATTAATTGGAGATATGGACTTGGGATATATATAAATGGATGTAGTTAAAATTTTTGATTATGATTGACGAGTGGAAGACAAGGACTGACAAAGGTAGAGGTGGATCCCCTTATAAGGAAGCCAACCTGGGCGCACACAAAGAGCCGAAGGCACCAGATCCAAAGGTGGTGGTTGAGACCCGCAAGGGTGGAGACTACAAGGAGGGAGCCAGAAGATGCGATGACCGAATGATGTTGGTGGAACATCTTATAGTGATCTAGGTAGAGTTTTGAATTATGTAAATTCACATAACCTTGATGTTTCTCCTCATTTAATGAAAGTGATGCCACCGTTCTCTCATGGATGTAGGATGAAAGTCCAAACCACATGATACTGTTGTGAATTGTTTTGTACTTTGTGATTGCATGCATTTTTTCTTGTGGTTTTATTTTATTCGTTGCTCAGAATGAATACCTTGAGAGGACCAAAACTAGATGCAAGGATGACTCAGTGTAGTGACTGGGGTGCTTGGACTTCCCAGTTTCAGACACCAAATTTGTGGGGTATCTTCTGGAGAAAGTTCTGCACTTGTTGATTTAGGATACAATCCCCAACATGTGGTATCAGAGGAAGGTCAAATTGTTCAATTTTAGAACATGGTGGAAATAATTTGGTGGAGTGGTTTATCAAGGAGTCAAAAGATATTACTAGAAGACATTGGTGGTACCAGAGGTGTCTATGGGATATCGAAAGTCCAATTGACCATCATGAGTCATGAGGTGTGTTCCGTTGTTGGTGACATTAAAAGCTTGGTGAAATAATGTAGGGGTTCCTTAGGTTAGGTGGAATATCAGACATCTGAAATAATTTCATCAAAATATAGAGAGGGTATCAGTGGTGTTGCTGGAATATTGAAAGACTTCTTGTCCATAGGTGTCATGTGGCATGTTCCATTCATTGGGTGACATTTGGAGCTTGGTGGAGGGATATTGAAATTATGGAAGGAAATATAATTGGAATACCAAGATAGAAATCACTTAGGGAAGGAGATGTCAGATGAAACCGTTAGTTGTCAATTCAAGTTGATGGAATATTCGCCTCGTGCCCCTGTTTTGTAAGACGTTGTGGATGAAGAAGGGATTTTGTAGTTTTCAACTCTATGAAAATGATCTTTTAGAGGATTGATAGAAAAATGGAAGGACCTTATGTGATGAATATAGGTATCTCAAAGAGTTAAAACAAGGCTGAAAGCAGTGGGAGAAAATGACCCTATTTCCATGGTTTCACTGAAGGAAGTTTTAGTGGGAGTTTGTCATGCCGATGACATCAGACTTTATGAAATCTACGGTTACCCGATGAATGTCAGTTTTGATGGTGTCGCTAGAGTTCAGTGTACCAAAAAATCTCTTGGGTGGTGTATGATCTTGTTAGAGGATTCTTAAAAAATATACGTAATAACAACAGAGTATGGCCATTAATATGGTGCACGAAGAAGATTGTTGGGAATTTAAAAAAAATTAGAGGATGGAAATTCATTCCTGATTGCATTGGAGAAATTTTCCATGGAGGCATTCAGATGAGTTTCACTTAGACTATGGAATGATCAGGTCATGGTTCTAGAAGACTGAGGAGAAACTACTTTAGTGGGATCCTAGACGATTGAAGTAGCATGGTGTGGAGAACCATGCAGGCGCTGTAGAAGAATGGTGAATGGAAGATGGACTAGTTTCAACATTGGTGAGAGCATGAGAATAGTCTTCAGGTGGGAGATTGTTCAACTCAACCTACGAATAAGATTATCAATACAGAATTGATTTGGGTCTAGACCATTTATTAGAGAGACAGAAAATCATTAATGGAGAGATTTATCTCATTATTAATAGAGGTGTTTCTCCCAACATTAATGGAGAGTTAATTCTCAATATTAATGGATGGAAAAATTAAAATTGAATACATTAATTGGAGATATAGACTTGGGGCCTATATAAATGGATGCGGTGAAATTTATTGAGTATGACTGATGAGTAGAAGACAAGGCCTGACAAAGGTGGAGGTGGATCCCCTTTCGGGGAAGCCAACCTGGGCACACACAAAGAGATGAAGGCACCAGAGCCAAAGGTGGTGATCAAGACCCACAAGGGTAGAGACCAGAAGGAGGGAACCAGAAGATGCGATGACCGAATGATATTGGTGGTACATATTCCGATGATCTAGGTAGAGTTCCGAATGATGAAATTTATTGTAACCTTGATGTTTCTCCTCATTGAATGAAAGCGATTTCGTCATTCTCCCATGGATGTAGGATGAAAGTCTGAACCACGTAATCCCGTTGTGAATTATTTTGTACTTTGTGCTTGCATGCATGTTTTCTTGTGGTTTTATTTTGTTCATTTCTTAGAATGAATACATTGAGAGGACCAGAACCAGATGCAAGGATGACTCGGTGTGGTAGTTGGGGTTCCTGTACTTCCTAGTTATGGACACCAAAGTTTTGGGGGATCTTCCAGATCAAGTACTGTGCTTGTTGCTTCGAGATCAAATCCCAAACACCAACAAAATCCCTAATTAGAAGTCGTGATAGGATGATTTCAATGATGCTTATAGGAAAATTACTTAACCAATCAGTTGAAAGATCAAGGTCCATCAACATTACTCAGGAAAACAACATCTAAAGTGATCTTACCCCCATACAGAAATGCAAGCTCATATAGATGCCATCAGATGAAAGACATCCAATAAAAAACGTCCTAAGATTCCATCCTAATTTGGAAAATTTATGATTTTTCTTCATAGTAATACATAGAGGGAGAAGAAAAACCCTCCTCTAATCCTCCCAGTGGGGATCGGTCTTCGGTTATGGAAAATTATCGATAGGGAACATAACAGAAGGCGTATTTTATATTGAATTTCAGTAGTTTAATTTTAGATTCATTGTAATTGCAAGTCATGTTTGAGTATATAATAAGGTTAATAAAGAAATGGACTAATTATAGTTGCCCCCAATGTGCACCTTAGTGGTACCTTCCCCTGTGGGTCTCGGTGAGGTCTCGAGTTCAAGTCTCACCGAGTACATCCCTACATTGTTTGTTGTCTGCTTTTATTTTTATTGTAACTTCTTTCCTTTCCTCGAATAAAATGAGGATTTAGACTAAAATTTTAAATGGAATAATTATAGCTAATTATAATTTTAAATAAAAAATAAATAAATTAGATAAAAATAATAATGATAATTTTTAATAAAATGGATTTAAAATTTATTTATTACATTTTTTTATATATATTTTTCAAATAGCCATTGGATTTGACCATTTAATTCCATTATAAAACTTCCAAACAATAAAACATACAATTCAATTCCATCTCATTTTATTCCATTAGGTTACATTAACAAGCATTCCATTTACCACTCACATCATGGGTCGGTGGTACGGGTGGTACGGGTAGTCATGACTTGACTGAGTTCAAGTCCTGAGTAAGTTTATTTATGTTGCGTCGTGCTCTACAGAGATAGATATAATTTCATATATCAATAACCCTTCCATTTATCTCATGAAAACTCCAATACACATGGTAAAAAACGAATCAGTATGAAATATGAAACAAAATTTTAATTTCTATTAATGTAATCTAACCAATGTGAGTAAATCAATAAACCAATGATATACTAGATTTTTTTCCATCTTTAAAATTAATGAATTAAAAATCAATTTATATAATTAATAAAATAGATAAAATTATAATTTATATAATATTACAAATTAATACTTTAAAGAAAAACTTTCAGTTTTTTTCTAGGGAAAAACACAATAATGTAAATATATAATGCATATAAATTAAAAACTTAACTATTTAAATTCAAAAAACTAGTTAAAAATTGAAAAAATTAACACATGTTCAATTTATATAATATTACACGTTCAAATAATTTAAGAGAAATTATTATTAACCAAAAAAATTATAAATAAAAAAATTTAATTTAAAAGAAGTAAATAAATATAAATTATTATATTTGTGATAAAATTAATAAAATTTATACTACTGTAATTTATATAATACTAAAAAAAATATAAAATACAACAAATTACATGAAATAATGTCTATGAATTTATTAATAACCAAAAAAATTATAGATTGAACTATGAAAATTTAAGAAATTAAATAACTAATTATCAATTTAAAAAATTGATAAAATTGATACAAATTCAATTTATATAATTTTGTTTATCTAGTGTTCTTATACTCAATAGGAGAGATTTATTGAAAAATAAAAACTTTGATAAGTAAAAAAAATCCTTACATAAAAGTTTTACACAAATTTTTTTTGGTGTCGGAGTGCACAAGAGAAGCAGAAATATCGAGGTTTAAAAAAAATTATTGTCGATTCAACGTAACAACATCGTCACTAGAAACGCGTTTCCCGATAAGAAACCCGAGGACCCCAAGTGAAATGATTTAAGCACAAAATTAAATCGAAAAAATACCTCATCTGATTTGAAGAAGCTGGTCAATACTGCTCAACACCAACAATTGTTACTTGAAAGAACTGACATAGAAACCCTATTGATCATCTACACACAGTTTGAAAATCTGTGGGTACGCTGATCGTCGATATCCGGGTGATAGCGTTAAGAATCGACAATGACTTTGACGTCCCGACAATCGTCGATGTGCCGTTCTTTTGATTTGCAAAGGTGAAGTTGGATCGGTTCTTGAAATATGGGGACTTCTCTATCTGGGATACGAGAGAGATGAGAGAGGAACTCTCAAATTCGACGAGATGAATAGTACCTTGAATTAAAGCTTCCTCTTGCTTAGATAGTGAAGTTTAAATACCTAGAAATGACTATATTGCCCCCAAATATATATTATCAACTAAATAAGCCATATATAGCCTCTTATGACCTATTAACTATGTCGAAAACGTCATTTAAATTTTTATCACTTACTAGTAATATAATAAATATATTACATAATGAAAGCAAGTCATTAACTCAACCTGATATTCCTGAAAATATTATACAAAGTTTTAATATTAAAATAATATTCATTTTTTAAATATTTTTTCATATATTCACTGTATCACTTGTGAATTCTATTAATAAATAAATAAAATACCAATTATTTTAAACTCAAGTAATATGAATTTATTTATTTCATGGTGACCGTTCAAACTCGGGCATCACCCGAACCCTGTGGTGGGGCTCACCAAGTCCTAAACTCCAAATTCATAAGAATATGTTAGATTTTTGAATATGATAAGTGTGTGACCCTCTAATCCCTTATCTAGATAGTAGTGAGTACTTCTCATAGACCGTGAGTGGAGTCTATAAAACCATCAAGACCCCTAAAGAGATAAGGTATAATCATAGCAACAACAACATTTCATACAAACACACATCATGTAATATAATCTCTTTAAGTCAGGATATCACATAAAGAAGGATGAATACTTTGTGTCATCACCCCTTCTTTCTTTATTATTCATTTATATTAATCGATGAACTTACCTTCTTCTACCATGACTATGAATTTAATGAAGGTACTACCATCCTAATCAACTAAGCCTCATATATCAATTCCTTTTAGAAGCAACAAATTCTATCTTGCTAATTCAATCAATATCTTACCACCAATGACGCACCCAACACAAGATACCTCACCACAACATAAATGTAATGATTTTCATCTTTCATAAAAGTATGCAATGAAATTACACTATAAGAAAATAGACTTTTAATAATACCGAAATTGGTTATTATCAGTACAAAAAAAAGTGCGATTAAAAGCCTTAGCCTTCTATCAGCGCTAAAAAAACACTGATAAAGGGACACTTCATAGCACTAAAAATGTTCTAATAAAGATAACCTTAACCAGTGCTAAAAAATCAATAATCAAGGGACCCTTTATCAGTGCCTTTAGTATATTTGATCAAGGGGAATACTGCAGTGTGTTGTTAAATCTACAATACACTATAGTAGTAAAAACAATAGCAAAAACCAAAAAATATAGGTTGCAAATAAAAAATTTAAATGAAATAAAATTTACAACACAAATTAAAGAAAAAAAATATTATAGAAATTTCAAACATTGGTTTGTATACTTACATGAGTAAGTACAAATTATCACATATTTAAAAACATCAATGTTCCTTTATCTTTGGCCCATAACCACCGATCATGTTATTTCCGAACAAACCACCACATCTTGAACAAACAAATGCACCTATATAAGAAAACAAAACCTATTTTAGTAATAATATAAAGAAATAAATTAAACAAAAAGTGTCAATTTTAAACTAAAAACATATATTTTGAGTCATACTAGGAACACTATGTATTAGATTGAGTTGTGGTTGATTTTTACATGTCACGCTATTTCTTGTTAATTTTCAAGCATTATCATTGTGAAAATTAACTAAATAACTATAAGATAAAGACAATAAGAAAATTAATTAAGTAATGGAAAATAAAATGATGAGCATGTCACTTGTGTTTTTTTTTCTATAATGTAATTTTAAACTGGAAATATCCACATTGGATACCTGTCACATCATGTGTCAGTTTGATGTGAGACTGATTCCTACACACCATAATAATTTTCCTAAATTATCAAGACAATCTGAGTGTGTTTGCTCTGTTTTCAGTGAGTGACACACTTTTTGAACTAAAATGTCAATTTTAAACTGATAACAGACACTTTGAGTCATACCAGGCACACCGTGCATAGGATTGAGGTGTGAATGATTCCTACACATCACAAATGACTTATGTATCATTTTCCTAAAGTATAAAAACAATATGAATGCATTTGTTTGGTTTTGAGTACGTCACTTGTCTTTTTTACTAGAATTAATGTCAGTTTTATATAAAAAGATATAGTTTGAGTCATATCAGTCACACTGTCCATCAGATTGAGATGCAGATGATTCTTATACATCACAGATGACTTATGGATTGTTTTCTTAAAGTATCAAAACAATCCAGATGTGTTTGCTTAGTTATAAGTATGTCACTTATTTTTTACTCAAATTAGTGTCAATTTTAAATAAAAATACACACTTGGAGTCATAACATACACACTGTGCATCATATTGTGGTGAAATTGATTCATACACATCACAAATGACTTATGGGTCATTTTACTAAAGTATCAAAATAATCTAAATGCATTTTCTCATTTTTTAGTATGTCACTTGTCTTTTTACTTAAATTAATGTCAATTTTAAATAAAAAAACACACTCGGAGTCATAACAGTCACAAAATACATCATATTGAGGTCTGGCTAGTTTCTAAACATCAAAAATGACTTATGGATTATTTTTCTAAAGTATCAAAACAATATGAATACTCATTATTAGTTTTGTTTATGTCACTTGTCTTTTTTACTAAAATTAATATTAATTTTAAATAAAAATACATACTTGGAGTCATACCGGTCACACTATGCATCAGATTGAGGTACGACTGATTTATACACACCACAAATGGATTATGGATCGTTTTCATAAAGTATAAAAATAATCCAAATGTGTTGGCTCAGTTTTGAGTATGTTATGTGTTTTTTACTAAAATGTTATTTTAAACTGGAAACATGGACTTTAAATCATACCAGTCACATCGTGTATCATTGTGATGTGAGACTGATTATTACATGTAACATATGACTTATGAATATTTTTCCTAAATTATAAATACAAAGCAATCATGTTTTCTTAGTTTTCAGTAAGCGATCCACTTTTTGAACTAAAATGTCAATTTTATACAAATAATAGACACTTTGAGTTATACTGGGCACACCATGTATCAGATTGAGGTGCGACTGATTCCTAAACATCAAAAATAACTTATGGATGGTTTTCCAAAAGTATCAAAATAATTTGAATGCATTTTCTTAGTTTTGAGTATGTCACTTGTCCTTTTTACTAAAGTTAATGTCAATTTTAAATTAAAAGACACACTTGGAGTCATACCGGTCACAATGTGCATCATATTGAGGTGAAGATGATTCCTACACATTAAAAATGACTTATGGATCATTATCTTAAAGTATAAAACAATATGAATGTGTTTTCTCTATTTTGAGTATGTCACTTTTCGTTTTTACTAAAATTTCATTTTAAATTGGAAACATGCACTTTGAGTCATACTGGTCACATCGTGTGTCAGTTTGACATGATACTGATTCCTAAACATAAAAAATGACTTATGAATAATTATCCTAAATTATAATGACAATACGAGCCTATTTTTATGGTTTTCAATGAGTGAAACACTTTTTGAACTAAAATGTCAATTTTAAACTCATAACAGACACTTTGAGTTATACTAGGCACACCGTGAATCAGATTGAGGTGCGACTGATTCCTACATGTCACAAAAGACTTATGGATCATTTTACTAAAATATCAAAATAATATGAATGTGTTTGTTTGGTTTTGAGTATGTCACTGGTCTTTTTTACTAAAATTAATGTTAATTATAAATAAAAAGGCTCACATAGAGTCATATGAGTCACAATTTGTATCAGATTGAGATGAGACTGATTCCTACACATCAAAAATGACTTATGGATCATTTTACTAAAATATAAAAACAATATGAATGTGTTTTCTTGGTTTCGAGTATGTCACTTGTATTTTTTAATAAAACATCATTTTAAACTAGAAACACGCACTTTGAGTCATACCGGACACATCGTGTTTCCATTCAACATGAAACTGATTTATACACATCAAAAATGACTTATGAATCATTTTATTAAATTATCAAGATAATTCGAGTACATTTTCTTGGTTTTCAGTGAGTGACACACTTTTTGAACTAAAATTTTAATTTTGAACTGATAACATACACTTTGAGTTATACTGGGCGCACCAAGTATTAGATTGAGATGAGTTTGATTTCTACATGTCACAAATGACTAATGAATCATTTTACTAAAGTATCAATACATTATGAATGCATTTGGTCAGTTTTGAGTATGTCAATTGTCTTTTTTACTAATATCAATGTCAATTTTAAATAAAAAGAAACACATGGAGTCATACCGGTCACACTGTGAGTTGCATTGAGGTGAGGATGATTCTCACACACCATAAATGACATATAGATAATTTTATTAAAATATCAAAACAATATGAATTTATTTTCTTAGTTTTGATTATGTCACTTGTCTTTTTTACTTAGATGTCATTTTAAACTTGAAACACACACTTTGAGTCATAGCACTCATATCGTGTGTTAGATTGATGTGAGACTAATTCCTACACATCAAAAAGGAATTATTAATAATTTCCCTAAATTATCAAGACAATATGAGTGTTTTTATCAGTTTTCAGTGAGTGTCACACTTTTTGAACTAAAATATCAATTTTAAACTAATAACAGGCATTTTGAGTTATACCAGGAACACCGTGCATCGAATTAAGGTGCAGATAATTATTTCACATCACAAATGACATATGGATTATTTTCCTAAAGTATCAAAATAATATGAATGTGTTTTATCTGTTTTGAGTATGTCACTTGTCTTTTACTAAAATTAATGTCAATTTTAAATTAAAAGACACACTTGGAGTCATACTAGTCACACTGTGCATCATATTGAGGTTAATATGATTCTTACACGTCAAAAATGATTTATGGATCATTATCCAAAAGTATAAAAACAATATGAATGTGTTTTATCAGTTTTGAGTATATCACTTGTATTTTTTTACTAAAATGTTATTTTAAACTAGAAACACACAGTTTGAGTCATACTAGTCACATCTTGTGTTGGGTTGACATGAGACAGATTTATACATGTCAAAAATGACTTATGAATCATTTTCATAAATTATCAACATAATTTGAGTTTGTTTTCTTGGTTTTCAGTGAGTGACACATGTTTTGAACTAAAATGTAAATTTTAAAATGATAATGAACATTTTGAGTCATATCAGGAACATAGTGTATCAGATTGAGGTGAGAGTAATTCCTACACATGAAAAATGACCTATGGATTATTTTACTAAAGTATTAAAACAATAAAAATGTGTTTTCATTGTTTTTAGTATGTCACTTGTATTTTTTAATATAATTAATGTCAATTTAAAATAAAAAGACACACTTAGAGTCATACTGGTCATACCGTGTGTCAGATTAGGGTGAGGCTGATTCCTACACATTGAAAAATGACTTATGGATTTTTTTCCTAAAGTATCAAATCAATATAAATGTGTTTGTTTAGTTTTGAGTATGTGATGTGTGTTTTGAACTAAAATGTAAATTATAAACTAAAAACATACAGTTCGAGTCATACCGATCACACTATGTATCAAATTGAGGTATTTATAATTGAGTATGTGATGTGCATTTTGCTTTCAAATATCTGCAAAAATCCAGAAAAGAGTGAAAAATTTCCACTTGGATGGAAGATGAAATCCCATGCTGCCTAAAACATCCCATCTAAAAGGAATATGTTTTATATTTTCTGGATTTTTGGAGACATTTGAAAGAAAAATATGAATTCCCAAAAGATATGTGAACAAATAATAATAATTAGATAAAATTTATAAGGAAATTAACATAAAAATAATTGATAAAATGGTGAAAAAATAACTAAATAAGTGGTAGGAATTCACATTTTCACTATGTATGTATACATTCTTGACCCATTTCCTTGTTATTATTATCTCAGTTTCTGTCTAGAAGTCCAATCTATCACAAGCATAAGTAACTTCAAACAAACCACCCCAACTTGAGAAAAATAATCCATTTGTATAAGAAGAAAATTCATATGTTATTAATACTATAGAGAAATAAATTAAACATAAATATGAAACAATACATTAATAAAATGTTAATTTTAAACTGAAACCACATAATTTGAGTCATACTAGGTACAGTGTGTATTAGATTGAGGTATGGTTGATTCCTATATGCCACAAACAACTGAGGTATCATTACCCTAAAGTATCAAAATAATAAAAATGTGTTTGATTGGTTTTAATTATGTCACTTGTCTTTTTTACTAAAATGTAAATTTTAAAATCAAACCACACAATTTGAGTAATAATGATCCCACCATGCATCAGAATGATGTGCGGTCAATTACTACATGTCAAAATTAAATTATGGATCGTTTTACTGAAGTTTGAAAATAATATAAGCTCATTTTCTTGATTTTGGCTATTTTGACATGTGTTTTAAATTAAAATGGAACATTTCTATTGGAAACACATAATTCAGGTCATATCGACCACATTATGTCTCATATTGTCGTGAAGTCAATTTTTACACATGAAAAATGAATTATAGATCATTTTCCTAAATTTTGAAAATAATCAGAGCTCGTTTACTTAGTTTTGACTATTTGATTCATGTTTTAAACTAAAATGAAACTTTTTTATTGAAAAAACATACTTCAAGTCATTTTGGACACATTGGGTGTCATATTGATGTGTGGTTAGTTCCTAAACATAAAAAATTAATTGTGGATCATTTTCCTAAAGTTTGAAAATAATACAAGATGGTTTTCTTGGTTTTGAATATTTGATGTATGTTTTAAACTAAAATTAAACTTTTGTATTGAAAACATGAACTTTGTGTCATATCGACCACATCGTGTGTTGGATTGGCGTGTGGTCAATTTCTAAAAGTGATAAATTATTTATGGATCATTTTCTTAAATATTTAAAATAATCCAATCTCATTTTCTCAGTTTATAACATGTGACATGTGTTTTGAACTAATGTGTAAATTTTAAAAAATAAATATCAAATAAAAACTATAAAGAAATTAACAAAAAAAGTACATAAAATAATGAGAAGATTAACTAAATAAGTAGTAGTAAGTCACCTCTTCATGATGTTTGTATACATTCTCACACCATGTATTATGTTGATTCATTTATAAACAAATTGATTTCCTCCATTATAATTATCCTTGAGAAACAGATCAAAAATAATATATAAGTATTTTGATACTAATGATTTGCACTCCAGATATATTTCTAAGGTCACAAACCATACTATATTTCAAACATAGTAGGAAATCATCTAAATTTTATGTCTAAAAACATTTGGACACCATGTACGCTACCCACTAATCTTTAAAAAAATTTACTTCTTCTTTTGAGTATGAAGGTTGTCAAAAATCTTGATAATATTGAGAAGATGTAGACAAAAAAATGATTAATAATTTTTTTAATGAAATTATAATTACCTTTAGAAATTACATGTTCGGGGATGTTGGTTTTTCATTGTTTATGATCACTCTCAAGAATTTTCAAGCATAATATCCATATTCATTGTTATTATCTTGCTTAGGACATTGTAAGAAAAATTGACCAAAATAAGTAAATTGTTTTGAAATATGTTTTGATAGTCAAATATTTCTATATATACCTTAATTTTTTTTCTATTTGAAGTAATCCAAAAGCTTCTTATATTTAGTCACCAACTTCATATCACGATTTAACCTATATTTAGTTATTTCACTATGATAACAAAATTATTGTTAAAACATGGACTGGATCATATAATTCGAAGTTTATTAATAAAATTTTGATTTTAGTGCATTAAAAATTCACAATACACATCATGTGTGGTTAGTTTTTTGGATATCCATGCATTGGATCCAAAAATTAAATATTTGGGGTATCCAAATTGATTTTGATCAGCATCTAGTTCTTCATAAAAAACCAAAAACAAATAAGTAAAGAAAAAATAAAAATATATTTTATGTGATTATATTGTAGAGTTTTAACTCTACATTTGTGTCATCAAAAGATTCTGTCATTTATTACTTTTTTCTAAAAATCATAATTTAGTGCATATTTTTTCTTATCAATTTCTTCCTTCTCCAAAGAATTTTCTTTTGTGGAAATGATAGAGGGATTAATGAATCCAAATTGTGATTCACATGATTTACCCTTTATATATTAGTAATATAAAATTATGTAGAAAATATGAATAGTTATTAACTTTAATGAACATATTATATCATTTTTTGGATAGATGTATTACTAGAATATACCTTATTTATGTATTCACAATTGAGACTCTCAGCCATTCAATCTTGAGAATCTCATTTATACTCTTGAGACCAACCGCATTTGTAATGAAAGTTCCAAATATTTCTTATTAATATGGAATGTAGGACATATTTCCATATGAGTTTGTAATGATAATATATGTTGTAGTGGAACTGGAAGGAAGAAGGTTCTCCCGGAAGGTCCTTTTGTTTTTTTGGTCGATTCACTAGATTGTCTTGATCCGACCTTCCTTTTACTTATCTATTTATCCATCTATAATATCATAACTCAATTCAGAACTTTTTTCATCAATTTTTACTGATTTTTCATTTGAATTTTTTTAAATACAGAGCTCATGTATCTTTATAAGATTATATGATCATGCTATGAAAGTTCCAATAGAATCATCTACCATTGTAATATCTATATCATCAAGTGGAATAGGAAACTCAGTGGTTGGATCTTGATCCAACTCAATCCTTACTCTCATGTGATCTTTTTCTCATTCTTTGTTATGTATCATGTCTATTATGATATTATACATCATACTCCTCACAAAAAAGTGGTGCGTGGGTGTTGAAAAATAGAAATCATGTACAACTTTACCCTACAGAATTTTGGTAATATAAAATTATTAGAAGTTTTTTTTATTCACGTTTAAGAGAAAGAGTAATGAAAAATTTATTGCCTCAGGTAAGGTATATGTTTGAGGGGAATGACTGGACTCAAAGCTAGTGGGTTCATTTTTTTCATGTGATGATCTTTGTTTCACCGCTAGTTTGCTTCGATCCTTTTGCGTATATTGGTATGTCAAACTAGTTTGGAAAATAATACCATGAAAAACATATATTTTTCTTGAAATCCTTTCATAATATTATATTTATCTTCTTTTGGTTTTGTCTTCTAAAAATATGTATGAGGAGACACTCTAAAATCTACACCTTTAACGCGATCATATTGTTTTGGCCACTTCAAAGCTACTGAAAGTAGTTTTTCTTCTTGTACGGTTACTACCAATTCTTGTGTCTAATATGTGTAAAAACATATGAATATAAATGGATATTTTTATGTAATATTTTTATAAATCATAATGAATTACTATTATTTCATACTTACACATGTTTCTCATACTGCTTTTGTATTTTCATAAACTACTTTACCCTTCTTATTTATGTGAGCCTCCTTCCATAACACATGACATGGGATGGAAGTGACTTTAGATTTTGATTCATCAATTTGTATATAAACAATGGAACATATGTTGTTTCATATCACATAAAACTTTTATTATTGACTTAAAATACATACTATAGGTACACATCATGTACTCCCCTTGGATACTTACCCCTCGTGCATCACCGTCTTTAGAACTCAGATGGGGACCCACGGGCAGTCTGACCTGGGTAGTTTTCCACATTGGTTATCACGACCCATCCTAGTGGGGCCTGTTACATGAATCCCTAAGTCCTCCACTAATATACTAAAGGTTAGTGACTAGAATCGAGTAAGAATATCACTAACATGGTAGGAATTTCTTAAGTACCTACACACACACACATTCAAGCCCACAAAATGCTGAAATGTAAAAAAACTAAACAACCAATACATGCATACATCTATATCCCACAACCAAAGTATGAAATGATGTAAAGAAAGTAAAAAGTACCAAATACAAGCCCACCGCAACAAATCTATAACACAAATCCAACCTGAAAGTAAAGTTACTAATACTTTTGTCTGAAAGCCGTAGGAATACACCTCAGTCTATTCGGTCTCACTAAGCACCTTCTAGTCCTGGTCTGCCTAAGACTCTATAAAAAGGTCGGTCATCTTTACAAGACATGACATTTGTGGACAAAGACCATGTAGGGGTGAGTAAAATAATACTCAATAGAACACCCCAAAACAACAAAGAATAAAACAAAGGAAAGTACAATCGACTCTACATAGGTATATGTCTACAACACATATAACAAGAATATCTAGATACACTCAACAAATACACACAGTCTAGAGGTAAGCCACAACCATAGTATAACAGCCTAGGATTCCAGCTCAAAGGTTCCACGAAGCACTCATCCGTGAGAACACACTCCTCAGTTCGATAGCACTGATGACGTCCATCTGAGAGGTACTTCTCATTAGGTATCATCACGAGAGAGAACATACTAATATATCAGAAGATAATATGATACACAGATGAGAATCACTACTAGGGCCATGGGGTGATACCAATAACTCAATATGGATTAACCCACTAAGTAGAGGATCAACGCTCGGTAGGATTGGTCATGTCGATACCCATAACTCTACATAGGGCACAAGGATGAATAGAGGATCCCAATTAGGGACTCTTTGGGGGATTCTAATAACTTTATCCCTAAAGTCCTGTTGAAGGTATTGTAGTCCTAGGAGTAGGAAAAAATTCATACCAACCTTTAGGGAAACGATAAGGGGAACAAACCCCAAAAAATCTTGTATAAGATATGGAGGAAAAGAGATATAATCCATGTAAGAAAGAGTACATTAAGTATAGAGGGGTTACACGCCGTGTCCCTCGACTCTGGGTTCTACCTTTGTAAATGGACCATGTCATTCAAAACATGTCCTTGTAATACTACACGACATTTAGGCTACCCGTGTATTCTACCTGTGTATCAGTACATGGATTAATCCCATGTATGTATGAACATGTACCAACACACGAATTAGCCCGTGTACCTGGTTCAGGCCGTGTTTGTGTGGGGGAGTACACGGTGTGTAGGATGCACATGTAGTTCACGCCATGTCTATTTACCTTCTGAAGTACATGCTGAGTTCAACCAGGAGGAACCACACACCATGTGACAGGGGTCACATGCTGTGTTCTAATTAACCTTATCCTAAAACCCTAGCCGCTTCAAGGGGGCCCCACACGACGTGTAGATCTGAATTACATGCTGTGTGGATTGGGATTTTCCAGAATCCCAGATTCATGTTCAGGCGTCTCCTCCGTCGCTCCGACCCTCAATTCTGGCCACGCCATGTTGAAAAGACATAGATAAAGCCTCTATGAAGTCTTATTGTCAATGAAAAACACGTTCTGTCACCATATCCACTCTGAAAATGAATTAAATTTTCATTCTTCATCATGTGTTGAAGAACACAGAAGAACGTGAATTCGGGTATCCACCATTGTTCGAATCGCTCTATCGTCATCATTGCACCTCCATCACATCGTGTCGATCCTGGATCTATGATTTTGGATCATTGTGCCAAAAAATGGGTACTAAAAAATCAATTGATCTAGATTTTTTGATCCATGGTCCAAGCGAAGAACACCCATGACAAATGACGAACGGGGGGAGAAATGCACAAATCAATCAAGAGAAACATAACTCAATTGATGTTTGTGTTGATCTCAATCTATTTCTGTTATATTGAGGAATTAAGAAATCAATAATCACAAAGATAATTCTCCCATTGAAAACCCCATGAATATAATCCCATCTCACAATACGCACGATCCATGAATTAATCTGTTTTTTGATTGATTCACGTTCATCGTATAAATAAAGAACAAAGAATAAAAAAATTAAATCACATTCCCTACCTTGATTTGGTTCGATCTTTGATGAAGAATGATGTGTCATCATCATCGTTGGCAAGTTCCATCGAATCCAAGGTGCATAGATCTTGGATCAGTCATTGTTCATCTGAGAGGATTCTCCAATGTTCTCTCTAATGATCCTCCAGAGGTTCCAAGGTTATACAGATAACCCTAGAATTCTGACATAATAGTCTACTTACAGACTAAACATCCACTACGACAACCAAATGAAATAAAATAATTTTATTCAATAATTTTATTCATTTATGTACCCACGATGAATTTTATACAAATGACTTGGGACGACTAATGTTAAGTCACGCCTAGGTTAAAACTCACATTATGAGCTCAATGGTGCCCTCAATTTTCTAATATGGGAACCCATTTAGAAGTTATTCCACTTTTTCAAGAAAACTACAAGTGTGTTCTATTTAATATATTTAATATATTTTAAACATTTATTTCAGGAACCCCAGGCCTCGTAACTGCATTCCATCTCAACACCTGGTCTTGAAAATAATTCATATATTATTTAAAAATAATACAGGGAAAATATGATTCATTAAATTATCCCCACCTTGGTGCTTTACATCCCAAAAAGCTAAAATAAGGGCTACTCAAAAAGATGTGGGCACTAAGCATGAATATGAGCCTCCCAATCCCATGTTATCGCCTAAAGAAATTCTTGTGCTGCAAACAGACAAGCACCAAAGGAAATGATCACCCATAAAGTATCCTCTCCTGTCAATCCTTGATCTCTATTAGGTACTTAGAAAAGGTCGCTCCATCCTTAATGTCTAGCTCACCCTAGTTGATAATGTGTGATGATTCATGCACATACCTCATCAGCAGTGACACATGGAATACATCATACACCCGGTCTAACTACAGAGGTAGAGATAAGCGGTACACCACCTCGTAAACTCTACGCAGTATCTAGAAAGGGCCATCGAATCTCGGAGATAGCTTTTCGCCCCATAAAAATATCTATAATCCACGTCGAGATGAAACCCATAGGAACACATGGTCTCCTTCATCAAACTTCAAAGTCCTCTGTCACATGTCAGCATAAGACTTATGATAGCTCTGTGTAGTCTGTATCTGCTCCTTGATGATCCGCACCTTCTTAGTTATAGCTCGCACCAACTCTGGGCCCATGAGTGTTGAATCTCTTGCGTTAGTCCATCAAAGTTGTGACCTGCAGGGTTTCCCATACAAATCCTAAAATGGTTCCATACTTATGGAGGAATAGTAGATATTATTGTACCCAAACTCCACTAGTAGTAGATGATCCTACCAACTATGGCCCAAGTCCAACATGTAAGCTCGTAGTATGTCCTCTAGAACATGAATGGTTTGATCATTCTGGACTTCTGTTTGTGGGTGAAACATTGTGCTCAAGTGTAGTTGGGTCTAAAATACCTCCTGAAATCCCTTCCATAACTGGGATGTAAAGTGATCATCACAATTATAAACAATCATTGATGGAACTCTATGGAGTCAGACTATCTCTTGAACATGGAGGCAGCCCAAGATCTCTACTAAACTCTACTCTCATATAGCTAGGAAGTGGGATGACTTGGTGAGTCGGTATATGATCAACCAGATAGCATCATGTCTCCTAGAGTTACATGGTTATTACCTCATGAAGTGAAGGTTCTGGGTGCAACAAAAGCGTGTGATGGGCGATGCCCAACTTTTCTTTTTACCATAATCAATGATCAGTCTGAGATCTATGTGATGATGAATTACATGATCAATAGAATTGAATCAAATAAATAGACAATGGATAATTATGTCGGAACTAAGAGAGTGGATCATCACATATTATTTATAATAAATTTAATTAAATAAATAATTACCTTTGTTGGAATTATTTCTTAATTGATGAATTCGCTGACAGATCTGCGGTGCAATGTCGTTCCATTGCAAAAACCAAGTGTAGATTTTCTCTAGTGGTGATATACACATGTTTTAAGAATCTAAAGATGTTTCAAAAGGAATATCTGGGTGCTAGCACAAAATATCCTTGTTCTTGTGTCATCCGCATTTCATTGCTTCGAGAAATGCTTCCAAAGCATTCTATTTGGTCCAATAGAGGAGGATATCTTTCCATTCATGGGAGAGTTCTTGTAGAAGGGAGGTCTCTAGTCTTGATAGGATTATCCTAATCTGTTGTAAATAACCAAGACAAATGAATTGGATTTTTGATAAAACAACATAATTGAGTTTATATATTTCTAGGGTTAAAATAAAATAATTTCACAAGTTCCCTTATTTATTTATTTAATCATATTGAAACCCCATGTCAAAAAATAATAATAATACTATCATTATTTATCGACATGTTCTTAACTTGAGAATTATAATTAAATATTATTTAATCAAATAATATTTAATATTATTATTTCTCATCAGACCATTTAACTCGGTCTGCCATTCCTCCACAATATTTATCAGGCCTTGAATAATGACTATTTATTTCTTAAATAAATATCACCGAATTATTCATTGATAAATAAATAAATATCATATTCACTAAATAAAAAATAAATACTTATTAAATATTCCGCTCACATTATATTCTCTCGAATAACTGGTGACAAAATATATACAATCAAACATACATGAATAGTTATTACACCATGGCTAGGATTAATGTTTATTAAAATTGTTAAATAAAAAATAAATGATAATATATTATTTAGCTAAGATTATGGATACACTTAGTGTGTGACCCTATAGGCCCTTTTCTTAGTGGCATTAGGTGAAGCAGCCTAATGTCCAAGGTCAATATCTGGTAACATGCCAAGGGACCCATATAGAAAGAAGTTAATGTCACAATGACATGTTATCTCATGCAGATGCTTACTGTGTAATATATTTCCTTTATCATAATATCTCAAATCAAGCAGGTTGCATGCCAATGTCATCAACCTATGTACTCGATGTCTCTTTCTTTGAATTTTTGAAAATAAAAATTTCCTATAGAACACCATGGACATGGATTTATTTAGGATATATCATTTCCATCAAAGTGTCTAAGATATTTACTTCCATTAAATAATAGAAGAGATAAATCCTTTATCACATTATTCATTAATGTAATGTTACTCATGACGCACCCAACATATCCTACCTCTCCATAAATATCTTTCATCATGATTTTTATCAATATATCAATGTATGCGACTCATAATGATCATTAATAATATAATAAAGTCTAAGGACCAATACACACGTCCAAAAATAGAAACATCAAATGACACATATAAATGTGGATTTCCTACCGGTGGGTCTCGTTCTCATAATATCCTATTGGATATTACCAAGGGAATACACCATGAGAAGGTGACTCAAATTCCTATGTGTCTCCACCCCTGATAGCATGTATCATTTGTGTTCCTCAAATGATATCATCTGGCTATAGAACATATATTTAAGAATAGTTTCATATAAATTTTGGTTTCTCATCATAGTGGGGAACTGTTATGAACTTTTAGTGTGACAAATACTCTTAGGACATTATCACATACTATGTCACACCAAAGAATAATCATGATGTGATAATTAGTTTATTAATATTCAAAACTATGAATACAGGTTTATAATAAAGTACACAGAAGTTGGTTCTAAGGCACCAACTCCAACAGACTCCCACTTGCACTAGAGGCAACTGCTAACAACCTTCAGTCTGCTGGTTCTCACATGATACTCATGGTTCTATTGAGATAGGTCTTTAGTCAAGGGGTCTACCATGTTCTCTTATGTGGGTACTCTACTCACCAAAACTTTACCCCTCTGATGAAAATACCTCAATAGGTGATAATTCCAAAGTATATTCTTTGTTCGTTGGTGTGACCTTTTCTCTTTTGAAAGATCCACCATTGTAGTATTATCAAAATAAAATGTGATAGGTTCTTTACTTCTAGGTACCACATCAAGATCTTGGAAAAAGTTTCGAATCCAAACAGATTCCTTGGTTGCATCAGAATCCTATATATACTTGAACTCCACTGTAGAATCAATAACAACTAAATGCATTGAAATTTTCCATTGAAACATAAAACATATCATGATTGTGATTTCAGATCATTCATATCTATCTAAAAACTATCATCAGTATAGCCCCTGATGACCAGCTTCTCATATCCTCTATACACTAGGAACATATCCCTAGTTATTCTCAGATACTTAAGGATAGCCTTAATAGCAGTCCAATGTTATTCTCCTTGATCTTCTATATATCTTCCTACCATGATCAATTCATAAGCAACATCAAGTCTAGTATATAACATGGAATACATGATTGATCCTATCACTGAAGCATATGGGATCTTTCTCATTCTCTCTTTCTCTTATTGTGTACGAGGAAACATTTTCCTAGAAAGATATAAATCATGTGTCACTATAACCAATAACCTCTAGGATTGTTCCATACTAAATCTGTTTAGTATCAGGTCAATATATATACTTTGACTTAGTCGAAGCAACCCCTTCGATCTATCACGAATGATCTTGATCCCTAGAATATAGGCTGCTTCACCTAAGTCCTTTATGGAGAAACATTTGTTTAACCAGTCCTTAATTGATTGTAATACTAGTATGTCATTTCCAATAAGTAATATGTCATCAACATATAATACTGGGATAATGACCACATTTCCACTAAACATATTATAAACACATTTTTCACATTCATTCTTAATGAAACCAAATTATTTTATGGATTCATCAAATTGAATTTTCCATGACCTAGATGCATTCTTCATTCCATAAATGGATATCTATAACTTATAAATCTTCTTGGCATCACCTGGAGTCACAAAACCTTCTGGTTGTGTCATATAGACATCTTCCTGAAGGTTCCCATTAAGGAATGCAGTTTTGACATCCATCTACCAAATCTCATAGTTATGGTAAGATTCCATATCAAGTAGAATTATAATGAATTTAAACATGACAACTAGTGAAAAGGTTTCATCATAGTCAATTCCTTGACCCTGCTTAAACCCTTTAGACACTAGCCTTTCTTTATAGATATTTACTTTACCTTCCATGTTCAGTTTCATCTTGAATACCCATTTGCACTTAACGGGATTTACATCAACTGAAGTATCAACCAGAACCCAAACATGGTTCTAATACATAGAATCCATTTCATAATTCATGGATTCTTTCCATATTTCATCTTCTGATATCTATACTACCTCCTTTTAGGGAAGAGGTTCATCATTTTCAACCAATAATGAGTCACCATTTTCAATTATTAGAAAACCATATATATCTAGTTCTCTTACCTATCTTACACTCCTACATGGTACTTCTGTTTTAGGAACTAATTCTTCCATAGGGACCTGTGGAACCTATTCCAACTCTTGTGTATCTTGAGCATCAATTTCATCAAAGTAAATCTTGATCCCACTATCCTTTTTGAGGATGTTCTCCCTCTCAAGAAATATGACTTGTATGTATACAATCACTTTATTATCTGAATGGTTGTATAGGTATTATCACCTTATTTTCTTGGGATACCCTATAAAGATACACTCCATGCCCCAGGGTGCTATTTTGTTCCCGATAAGGCCTTAACAAATGACTCGCAACCCCATACATGTGTATGCAATAAAACAGGTTTCTTTCCACTCTATAACTTGTAAGGATTTTTTTCCACATTAGTTGGAACTCTATTTAATGTGTATGCCACAATTTGTAATGAATATCTCCAAAAGGATAATGGAAGATATGCATGACTCATCATCGACCTTACCATGTCTAACAAGATATGGTTCCTCCTTTCACTAACACCATTCTACCATGGTGTATAAGGTGGAGTGAATTGATATATAATCCCAAACTCATATAAAAATTAAATGAAATCTTGGTTAAGATATTATTCACCTTGATCTGATCGAATATTATTTATCTTCTTACCAAATTTATTCTCTACTTAATTCTTGAATTCCCTGAATTTCTCAAAGGAATCTCACTTATACCTCATCAAGTTTACATAACCATATCTACTCAATTAATCATTAAAAGTTATGAAGTAAGAATATCCACCTCTAGCTTCTACTAGAAATGGTTCACACACGTTAGTGTGTGCCAATCCTAGAAGCTCTATGTCCCTTTCACCCTATCCACAAAATAATGGTTTGGTTATTTTTCCTTGTAAACAAGAATGACATATTTCAAGTGGTTTTAGATCATAAGAGTCTAAATAAGCATATTGATAGATCTTTTTCAAACACTTCTCATTTACATGACCAAGATGGTGATGCCACAACTGAGTATTATGTGAGTCATGTGAACATGATTTGTTATCGATTACTAACACTTGGTTTTCATAATTTAATACATAAATACCATTATTTAAATGTTTCATACCATAACATATGTTGTCCTTATAAAAGAAACAACTTTTATTTCCAAATTTGAAAAATAAAACCATCTGTATCTAGGCCTGATACAAAAATTATGTTCTTGGTAAACATAGGTACATAATAAAAATATTTTAAAACCAAAATCACTCCAATTAAAAATGGGAGGCGGTAGTCATCAATGGATATAGCAGCCATCCTTACACCATTAGAAGCTCTCAGATCCACCTCTCCTCTAGAAATCTTTCGAAATCTACTTGGTTCTTGTATTTGGATACATATGTGAGCACCATAAGCTGTATCTAATACCCAATGTATAGATATGGAAAGATTAAACTCAATAATAAACATACCTTTAGCTTCCCCTTTCTTCTGGGTGTAGTACCTCTTCCATTGTCTTGACTTTTTACATGAAAAACATGCTGCCTCCTTTTCCTTTCCCTACCCCTCAATATTATTCTTCTTGGAAGGATGGTGCTTGGGATATTTAGATTATTTATAAGTCTTGATCACCTTTTCCTTGTTATTCCTTTTATTATTCACCATAAGGACCATGGGTTTATCACACCCCATGTCCTTATCCACTTGGATAATTAAGGTAAGATGTTCTGAAATACTCTTCTCATTATTTCTCATATTGTAATTGAAAATAAAAATGGAGGTCTTAGGTAGTTATGAAAGTATGGGATCCGTACATAGTTCATCTTGGAATTTAATCCTTAAGATGTCTGGTGTTCAATGTAGTTGATAATATTTACTACATGAGGCCCAACTGGTGCAGAATCTCTAATCTTAGTTGTAAACAAAGCATTGGAGATTTTGTACCTCTCTTGTCTCATCTTCTCTTGGTAGAGATCCCAAAGGTGAGACATCATGCTATAGGCCTCCATATCCTCATGTTACTTCAAAATATCATTGGACATGGATGATAGCATGATGAACTGAACATATATATAATCATTAATATATTTATCATAGAGAGAAAGCTCTTCATCACTTGCCTCATTGATAAGTGCAAATAGTAAAGGTTAAACTAGTACATACAATTTCCTTTCATGGAAAAGGATGACATGCAAGCACCTTTTCCACTCTTGGAAATTTGTGCTAGTGATAATATTTTCCTTCTCAAGTATGGATCACAATGATATGTTTGATGTAATTTTATTTCTATTTCTACAAATAGGATGAGAAGATATTTTATTACTTTATCTGATAAATTTTAGACAAATAAATAAATATTATATTTATTAATCTCCCTCTATTTTATCGAAACCTAATAGCTCTCACCATTGGATTTGGAATATATTATTTCTTGGATATTCAAGTTGTAAGGATCTATATTTCTCTTTTCATTACCTCAACTTGGGTTGGTCAAGCAACTTGAATGGTTTTAGTTAGGAATTCCAAATTCCAACTGCATTAACTCATAGTTCCTTGATCCTTTGAGTGGACTCCCCAATCCTGAAATCCTTAAATGGATTTCATTAACCTTTACCTATTAGTTACATAAAGTCATAATTTAGTAGTCAACCTTAAATGTGAACTAAGTTAAGTCAACCCAACACTTCAAGTTAGAATTCTCTGATAATTGAAAGCACCCCAACTTGGGATGGTCAAGTACTTTGAACTATGGTTTGATTCTGACTGAAGTAGTGGGAAGATATACAGACTTAATATATAATTGTGGGATTTTATTCTTTTATGCATACATTTATAATTATTATCTTTATTACATGCTTATTAATATTAAGTGGATATACTTAAGTGATTAACCATGTCTTAGATAATGTTTATGCATAATCCAGTATATTTTTGTTCTATCTTGCATGATCATTAATTCATTAATTATGTGATCATAACAAAACATCCATAATAAAATGACCATGAAAATGAAAAAAATAAAATAATAAAGTGGTATGATTGTGAAATTTTACTAGTTATTAGTGTATCTAGTGGTTGATAAACCAACCGTTGACCTTGGGGGAAAACACCTTGAACCAATTAAGGTTTGTGTTGCAGCTTTCAACCTGTTGAGCTATGTATCTCCTTAGATTGGTTTTTCCTCAGCTCCGAACTTGAACTGCCTCCACTAGCTTGGGAGCTACATCCATTACATATGACTTTTACTCACACTCAGGTGAGGGGAAAATGAGTTTACATAAAAGAAACCATGGGCATGTAGTCCCTACATAATAATAGGGGAGAATACGCACATTCCAAAAATTTAATTTAATAATAAATTAAATGAAACCAATCACATACAAAGGTCTGGTCTATCTCGTGATCATCCACACGCATGGAACGAATTATTCATTTAATAAAACTAATGTTCAATTATTAATCATTATGATTTAAGATAAATCACGCTCTAATTAATAAATTATTATATTTAATTAATTAATTATTTCATCTTAATTCTTATTAGAATTTCCTTGAGATTCTCATCCATTATAATTTTAAAAAATTTAAATAAATTCATTTAAAATTAACTATTTACATAAATGTTCCTTGGAGTAAACATGGTCAATAACCGTCCAAATCTAACCAACATGTATTATAATCGTATATTGTTTACTCTTGTGACATATGGAATACACTACTTATCACGTACTTTCATGATGTGTAGTATCAAATTAATGATTACATGAATTACATGATTTTTTAGTCATGTGTTATGCTTTAATGCATATAGAGTAAAAATTGTAATATGAATCATACATTATATACTGATCTAATCATTTTGAAGATATTAATTAAACACACACACACACACACACATATATAAATATTAAAAATTCATCACATGGTGTATCCTATCAATTTAACGACCACATGCAAGAACATGTCTCAAGGTTCACACAATATAATATAAATTTTAAATCTACATAATTTGGTATAAGTACACACTGTGTACATCTGAGAACACGACATGTATGGATCTCACCATCTATCTGAGGTACACACATATGGACTCGACATGTAGATTGTACCTCAGAAATTGGAGTACATGGCGTGTCCAATGGGCCACATATCATGTGATATCTGAATTACATGGTCACTAGTCATGTGGTTGTGTATTGAAATACACAACCTATCTTTGAATTAAAGGGACTACACGTCGTGTACATGGGATACACGATGTGTACTCTAGTTGACTATGCACCTATCTATCCCAGTCAACACATGGTGTAATAATTAACAACACCACATGTCATCAATGCACACAGATTGAGTAATTTATGAATTATCTCATGGTGCATTGAACACAACTACACAGTGTGTAACTCTGGTAACATGGCGTGTACTATTGTGTTATCGAAGCAGAATCCTTGGCACCTCAGGATGAGTTCCTCTATTTTATTTTAATAATAAAATTAATCATTTTTATTGGATCTATGAGAAACAAAGGAGAAAGAAGCAAATATCGCGATTCAAAGTAAAAGAACTATTAAACTTGAACTGAAAAACTAAATTACAAATGCGTAAATCAACAAAAATCTTTAAATAATTATAAATAATTATGTGACACCTTTGATTCCACTTGAAGGTTCTGGGTATAGCGGAAGTGTGTGATGTGTGGTGACCAACTTTTCTTTTTTCCATAATCGATGATCAATCTGAGATCTATGCGATAATGAAACCTGTGATCAACAGAATTGAATCAAAAAAATAGAAAATGGATAATTACACTCAAAACGAGAGAGAGGATCATCACATATTATTTATAATTAATTTAATTAAATAAATAATTAACTTTTTTGTAATTATTTCTTCATTGATAAATCTGGTGATAGATCTGCAGTGCAATGTCATTACATTGCAGAAACCAAGGGTAGATTTCCTCTAGCAGTGATCCACACATGTTCTAGGAATATTTAGACATCATTGAAGGAACCTTCAAATGCTAGCATGGTAGATCCTTGTATTTTCATCATCCACCATTGATTGCTTCAAGAAATGTTTCCAAAGTGTTCTCCTTGATCAAGTGGATAAGGATTACTCTTCGTTCATAGGATCATTCTTAAAGAAGGGATCTCTCTAGGATTTAGAGGATTCTCTTAATTCGTTGTGAAAAAACCAAGACAAATGAATTGTATTTTTTGAGAAAATAACATAAGTGAGTTTATATATTGTTAGGGTTAAAATAAAATAATTGCACAAGTTCCCTTATTTATTTATTTATTTAATCCTAGTGAAACCCCATGTCAAATAATTAAAATAATATAATTATTTCATGACATGCGCTTAACTTGTGGATTATAATTAAATATTATTATTTCTCACCAGACCATTTAACTCGATCCTCCATTCCTCCATAATATTTATCAGGACTTGAATAATGATTATTTATTTATTAAATAAATATCACTACAGTATTCACTGATAAATAAATAAATATTATATTCACTAAATAGAAAATAAATATTTATTAAACATTTTTCTCACATTATATTCTCTCAAATAATTGGTGACAGAATATATGTGATCAAACATACATGAATAATTATTACACCATGACTGGGAATAATATTTATTCAACTTGTTAAATAATAAATAAATAATAATACATTGTTTAACTGAGATTCGGGATACGCTTAGTGTGTGGCCCTCTATGCCTCTTTCTTAGTGGAATTAGGTTAAGAAACCTAAAGTCCAAGGTCAACACCTAGCAATAGACCAAGGAACCCATAGATAAAGAATTTAATGTTGCAATAACATGTTACCTCATGTAGATACTTACTATGAAATATAATCCTTTATCACAATATCTCAAATCAAGGAGGTCACATTCTAGTTCCATCAACCTATGTGCTCGATGTCTCTTTCTCTAAATTTCCAGAAATAGAATTGGCCTATAGAATTCCATGGAAATGGATTTATTTAGGCTATATAATTTCCATCAAATGGCATGAGATATTCAATTCCGTTAAATAATAGAAGGGATAAATCCTTTCTAGAGTTATTCATTAATTCAATATTACTTGTAACGCATCCAACGTATCCTACCTTGCCGTGAACATTTTTCATCACATTTTTCATCAATACACCAATGTACGTGACTCATAATACTCATTAATAATAATATTAAAGTCTAAGGATCAATACACACATTCGTATATAGGAACATCCAATGACACATATAATATAGATTTCCTACTGGCGGGTCTCATTCTTATAATATCCTACTGGATATTACCAAGGGTGTACACCATGAGAAGGTACCTCAAAATCCTGTGAGTCTCAATCCATGATAGCTTGTATCATTTGTGTCTCTAAAATGATATAATTTGAAAATAGAAATTATATTTAAGAATAGTGTCTTAACAATTTCGGGTTCTCATCATAGCGAGGAACTGCTATAACCTTTTAGTGCGATATCTACTCTTAGAAAATTATCACATACCATGGCATGTAGAAGAACAATAATTATGTGATAAGTAGTTTATTAATATTAAAAACTATGAATACAAGTTTACCATAAAGTACATAGAAGTTGGTTCTAGGGAATTAACTCAAATATGAAGTCCATATATATCCCATCCCACTTCCATTCTTAAACCTTAAGGGGTTGATCTAAACTAGTTGAAACATGATGCTAAGTCTTCACTTGCTAACAAGTAAGGTACTGAGATACAAACTCTGAAACTCCTTTCTTCATCCCTAGCCACTAAAACTGACATTAGAGGTCTTGGTACATCTTTTCCACACCTAGATGTACTGCCAAAGGAGACGTACAAAACTCTCTCATAACCTCCTTATGCAATGTCACTAGTACCATCGTACATCCTCTAAAAATAAAGACATGATCTCCACCTTTAGAATATCCATCATGATCACGCCCTGTAGATATATGAGCACATAGAGTCTCACAGTAGGTATCCCCAAGTTGTGCCTCCCTGACTCTCTATAAGAGAGGAGGGGTGACAACCATCTAATATAGGTAAGTTTCTCCATCTCCATCCAAAAAGGATTATTACAATGAGATTAACTACTTCAATGCATCACTCAAAAAATGCGAAAAATATCTCTTGCTGAGAGCATATGCTACCACGTTCTCTTTTCTAGGATTGTAGAAAATTTTGAAGTCATAATCCAGGAGTAACTCTAGCTATAACCTCTATCTCAAGTTGATATCCTTCTGATAGAAGATATACTTGAGACTCTTGTGATTAGAGTAGATGATAAACTACTCTCCCATCAGATAGTGTCACCACATCTTCAAAGAAAATACTATCACTGCTAACTCGAGATCGTGGGTCATGTAGTTCTTATCATGTGGTCTCAACTGGCATGAACCATAAGCAATCACCACTTTCCTATGCATTAGGAAACAACCAAGCCCAGTTACTGACACATTGCAGAACACTACGTAATTGAAACCCTCCGTCGACAATCTCAAGATCGGGGTGCTTTTCAAACTCTAGCTCAACTACTTAAAAGCCTGCTGGCACCTTTCAGTTCAATCAGAATCTCTATGTCCCAAACAAGATATGTGGATATAAAGAAATTACTAGAACCTGTGTCAATCAGAACTAAAACTAGAGTTCAAAAAACATAGATCATACCTCGAATCATTCCCAAAGCCTCCGGGTCATAATCTTTGACTGCCTGCAACTATCCCCTCCCCTATCCTCCAGCTCCTTGAGTCTGGTGTGGACCACCTTAGGGTCGTGGTGGTAACATTTAAAAACTTCGATCACATCCTACTACTCTCCTAGCTCCTCTGCCATGTCTTCCATCCTATGGACCTACCTTATCCTTCTATTTTATCTACCTTAGTGGCCCATCTATGGTTTCTCTATTAGTTGTACAGTGGGTTGGACAATCTCAGACGTGATATCATATGCCATCACATGAGTATTTCCACCTCTCTCTAGGTTTAATGGACCCACCCTATGAGGCTAGAACTATAGATACTATTTCCTAGGACCTCCTCCTGAAATGTATCCCACATCTATGTCCCTATGACTAACTTCGACTCCCTTCTGCCGAGGTCTCTGCTTCTCCTTTCCCACTGCTGACCACTGTCAGTTGTAACTGCTCATCCAAAAAACTCTCAACCACCAAATCTCTCTCTAGAACCCCAGAATAGGTATGAATTCATAGAGGGATAACACTACCTTGAATATCCCTACATAGACCTCACTTAAAGGTCTGAGCCCTGAAAAACTAATCTTGAACCATATCCATCGAGTACCTAGAGAGGTTGGTAAACCTTGATGAATACTCAGACATTGTCATGCTACCCTACTAGAGCTCTAGAATCTGCTGGATATGTACAAACCTCAATGTAGCTTGTGATAAATACTATCTGAAAAGGCATTTGAACTCTGTCCATGAAAGAGTTTCCTCGTTGTAAGACTGGGTAACTAAACCCCACCATCTCCCTATTGAGATTTGAAGAAGGCTCACAGCCAGGACCAACATCTAATATCCTAGTGTATTGACTAGATGAAAAACTTGGGTCACCAACTCAAGCCAGTCCTTAGCTTCCTGTGGGTTGGGATCGCCTTGGAACCTAAGGGGTCACTATCTCTAGAAATTTTGAAGCGTGCTTAGTCTGCGCACCTCATCCACTGGTACTATGGGCACCATGTGATTCTATGTAGGTGGTATGGATAGTGATCCACCTAGAGGTAACATCTTTAGAACTGGTCCATATATCAAAGACTCATCACTAAGAGGATAATCCTTATGATCATCATGCTGAATCCTAGCTAGTATGCATCGCAGATGCATCCTGAAAGTAAACAAGATGTACCACGATCAATGAGTATATCTGGAGAGATGACTCAAGAAGTACATGGAAACCACAACCCATTCCTATATTATTCACGCACCATTATTTTCCCTGCAACTAGTGTTCTAATGTACTGAGTCGAAAATTAGGTGATCGGAATCTTAGTGTATGGATACGTCAGCCGCTACACCAACACTGGAGTCTCTAGATTGAAAGCTGAACATGAAACACTTAACACTGTTTCCCCAAACCAATATCATAGACTCCTAGTCCTAAAGTAGCAACAAACTGCTCTCATACCACTCTATAACGACCCATCCCAGTGGGGCCTATTCTATGACTCCCCAATCCCGCCTCTAATAGGATAAGGTATGGTGACTAGCACCGACTAGGCATATACTAAAATTGGAGGCATTTCCTAAGTACTTACATACACATACACATCTCCAAGCCTACAAAATGCTGAAATGTAAAAACAATTAAACAACCAATGCATGCATACATATACATCCCATAACCATAGTAAGACGGGAAGTAAAGAAAGTAAAAAGGTCCAAATAAAATCCCACCACAAAGATTCTGTTACACAAGTCCAAAAAAAAAGTAAAGGTATTAGGACTATTATCTAAAAGTCACAGGAACACACCTTGGTTTTTTTGTCTCACTAAGCATCGTCTGGTCCTAGTCCACCTAGGACTCTATCAAAGGTTGATTGTCTGCACAAGACACAACATGTGTGGGAAAAACCCATATAGGGGTGAGTATAATAATACTCAGTAGGACACCCCTAAACCACAAATAATACACCGAAGGAAAGTAAAATTGTCTCTACACAGGTATATGTATACAACACATATAACAAGAATATCTAGATACACTCAATAAAGGCACACAATCTAGAGGTAATCCACAACCATAGTATACTAGCCTAGGATTACAGGTTAAAGTTTACACAAAGAACTCATCAGGGAGAACACACTCCTGAGTATGATGGCACTGATGACGTAAGTCCAAGAGGTACTGCTTGCTGGGTCTCATCATGAGAGAGAACACACTAATGAATCTGAAGAGAATACGATACATAGATGAGGATCACTGCCATGACCATGGGGTGATACCAACAAATCAATATGGATTAACCCACTAAGTAGAGGATCAGTTCCAAGAAGGAGTGGTCTCATCGATACCCAAAACTCTGTCTAAGGCATGATAATTAATAAATGATCCCACTCCGGGCCTCTTGGGGGGGATTCTAACAACTCTATCCAGGAAGTCCTGTTGAAGGGATTGTAGTTATAGGAGTAGGAAATGATCTATAACAACCTTTATAGAAATGATAATGGGAACCAACCCTAACAAAAAAGTTCTAAGATATAGAGGACAAGATATCTAAGCCATGTAAGAAAGAGTACATGGCATATAGAGGGTTTACACACCATGTACCTTGACCTTGGGATCTGCCTGTGTAAATAGCCCATGTGATTCAAACTGTGTTTGTGTAGTACTACATGGCATGTAGGCTTCCCATGTGGTCTACCCATGTATTAGTACATGGCTCCAGCTCATGTACATTTTCCCATGTACCATAAAATGGCTTAGCCCATGTACCTCATCCAGGTCGTGTCCATGTGGGGGAGTACACAACGTGTAGGATGCCCGTGTAATCCACCCCATGTATGTATACCTTCCAAAGTACATGCCGAGTTCACCCAGGAGGAACCACATTCCATGTGACAGGTTTCACACACTATGTGATACTTAACATTATCCTGAAACCCTAGACGCATCAAGGGGTCCCCACACGGTGTGTAGATCCAACTTACACACCGTGTGGATTGGGATTTTATAGAATCCTAGATCCATGTTCAGGCATCTCCTCCATCGCTTCGGCCTCCGATTCCAGCCCCGCCTTCCGTAAAAACACAGATCGAGCCTCATTGAAGTCTTACAGTCACTGAAAAATGCATTCCATCACCAGATCTACTCGAAAAATGGATTAAATCGTCGTTCTTCATTGTGTGTTGAAGAATGCCAAAGAACGTGAATTCAGGTATCCATCGTCATATGAATCATTCTATCTCCATCATCACACCTTGGTCATGTCATTCCAATCTTGAATCTATGATTTTTGATCATTTCACTAATAAATGAGTGCGCAATGATCGATTGATTGAGATTTTTCGAGCCACAGAACGAGCAAAGAACGCACGTGACAAACAATGAATGGGGGGATAAAAGAACAAATAAATCAAGAGGAATGGACCTTGATCAACGTTATTGTTGATCTCGAACCATTTATATTAGAATGAGGAATGAATAAATAAATAATCACAAAGATAATTCTCACATCGAAAACCCTGCAAATATAATCTCATCCCAAAATGCACACGATCCATGAATAAATTCATTCATCGATTGATTCACATTCATCATAGAAATGAAGAACGGGAAATAAACAAATTAAATCACACACCCTACCTCAATTCGGTTGAATCACTAACAAATAATGACACATCGTCATCGTCATTGACTAGGTTTTTCAAATCCGAGGTGCATTGATCTTTAATCCTTCATTGTTCGCTTGAGAGGATTCTCTAAGGTTATCTCCAACAATCCTTTAGAGGTTCTAGGGTTGTGAGGATAACCCTAGAATTATGACATAATAGTATATTTAAATACTAAAAAACTTCTACATCAACCAATTTAAATAGAATAGTTTTTATTCAATTATTTTATTCATTTCTATGCCCACGAAGGCTTTTCACAAACGACCCATGCCGACTAATGTTAAGTCAATCATTGGGTAAACCTAACATTATTATCTTAACAATGCCCTTATATTTATGATCTAAGAACCCATTTAGATGTTATTCCACTTTTTCAAGAAAACCTCATGCACATGCTATTTAATACATTTTAAACATTTATTCCAGGCACACCGGGCCTCAAAATCGTACACCATCTAAGTGACTAGTCTTGAAAATAATCCATATAATATTTTAAAATAATACACAATATGAGTCATTACAATGCTGGACATGGTTTTGGCATTGGGATGTGATGTGAGGTGAGGTTAGCGGGTCGCTTATTAGCAACATATAGACCAATATAGGTTGAGTGGGTTGCCTTGGTCTATCCCTATGGGGTACGGTGTGACATTGTGTCCTTAGTGCATGATTGTGATACCCTCGATAGGATGATCTCAGATAGAGTTTTTGTGTCCCTATAGGAGGCCGGGGAAGGATCCTTTATTGTACTAACTTCCCTATACGGGGTTCGTGGTATCATCGTGATCATCATGTAGGGAATAATTCCCCTATCTAGAAGGCTATCCCAGTAGGGTTTGAGGCATATTTGGGTAGATATTCCCCTTCTTAGCAGTTGGTTCTAGTGGGGTTCATAGTATCGTTGAGAATATTATCACTTACTTGGTGGTTGGATCCATATTTGGGTTTGTGATATCTCTTAGTAGTCTTGGGTATGATCCCCTATCTGTATATCATGGATTTGAGACTTTATAGGGTTTGTGGTATCCACCAATGGTATTATATGTGATCCCATATCCTAACATTATGATCTCTAGAGTTTCAGATTGAGTTTGTGGTGTCCCCCATTCAGGATGGGTGTGATCCCCTTTCTGAGTAATGATATCTTCTAGGTTTCTAGTAGGGTTAGTAGAGTCCCCCATCAGAGATGGATGAGATATTCTATTTGAGTATCAAGGTCTAATGGGATCTAGTATGATATTATTTATGGAGAGTCCCAAAGAGTGTGTTGTCTTAGGTGTGTGCTACTTGGGATGGAGGGGATGTGCCATCGGATTTGCGATACCCGATGGAGCGTGTTCTCTCATATGTGCCATTAGGTACGGCAGAACTGTTACCAATGGAGTGATATCTCTCAGATTTTCCATCTAGGATGGTAGAGTGATACCTAATGTGTGTTATCTCTCAGATGAGTTTCATCAGGGATGGTAGGGCTCGTGGGGCGATATCCCCCAGATGAGCATTACATTTGAGCCACGAATAAAATCCCGTGGTTGGTAGTGAGGTCATGACCTCATGAGACTTGGAGTTTGGGATGAGTATATCTAGGTGAATCTGGGAGTCCTTGAGGTGTGGTTACATATCTTATTTGACACACCATGTGGATTGAGATGACACTACTAGAAATTGGTCCTATAGCAACTACCATTGGCGGTCTCTATAGGTGATCGAAAATTCGGTCCACCGCGACCACCTGGCGGTGACTGTTGGGTTAGCCTATAGTGACTGCCAATGGAGGTCACTATAAGAGACCAAAAAATAATCCTAGAGTGACCGCCAGTGGCGGTCGCTGTTGGGTTAGCCTATAGTGACCGCCAATGGTGGTCGCTATTGGTATTGACCAATAGCAACCGCCAATGGTAGCCGCAAACCTGGAATTTTTTTTTAAAAAAAATTCATTTATACATCACATTTACAACAATCACAAAAACTATTTCCAAACAGAATAAAAACAACTAAAATGACAAATAAAAACAATTCAAAACAACATAAACATCAGGTTCCTCAAAAACAATAAATGACGGACATACTTCTTCACATACAACGATCCAAACAGCTTTAATCAATTCCAATATTCTGCTTCAATAAACCTATAATAAGATACAAAATAAACAACTAAACAAAGAAAATGAAAATTGGACATATTTATTAAGTTAGTATAAATATATAAATCAAATTGGGCCATTAGGGTGTTTGGGAATTTGGTAAATTGGCCATTAGGTCAATCGGCTAATATGCCATTAGTCCATTTGGTCATTACAGAGTTATAATAATATGTCATTAGGGCGTTAGGGAGGAGTTAGCATGTTAGGACCCCTGAACAACCCCCCCCCCCCACCCCGGACAGCCCCCCACCCCCTGGACCGCCCCCACCCCCCAAACATCCCCCCCTCAACCCGGACACCCCCCACCCTGAACACCCCCTCACCCTTGGACATCCACCACCCTTCGGAAAACCCCACCACCCTGAAAACCCCCCCACGAGGAGACGACACGTCATTCGGACGCGCGGTTTGCGCGACATAGCTGAATATGTATTTTCTAGGTGTTTGGCATGCTTGAAAAGCATGCGTGGGGTGGTCAAAACCGGCCGAATGACCTCAGAATGCCATAAAATTAGACGAAAACAAAGAGTGGGTGAATTTTGAAATGGTCAGGCAAACGAAACATCAATCAGAGGTGTCGTGTGACTGCGGTGACCGAAAACGCACTCCGCATGTCGTGAATGGTCAAACCATGCGTTTAACGATCAAATGCACACCGAAAGACATCTTAATGTCCTGAAATAACACAAGAACACCCTAATTATTATTTTTGAGCTATAAAAGGAGACGACACATCATTTGGATGCGCAGTTTGCACGACACTACCTAATATGTGTTTTTTAGGTGTTTGGCGCGCTTGAAAAGTGTGCGTGGGGTGGTCAAAACTGGCCGAACGACCTATGAATACCATTAAATCAGACAAAAACAAAGGGTGGGTGAATTGTAAAATGGTCGGGCATATGACATGTCAATCAGAGGTGTCGTGTGACCGTGGTCACCGAAAACTCACTTCGCGTGTCGTAAATGGCCAAAACATGCATTTAACGGTCAAATGCATAACGAATGACATAAGCATGACTTGAAATCATAGGACAAAACCCTAATTATTATTCGTGAGGTGTATGAGGAGACGACACGTCATACGAACACATGGTTTATGCAGCATGGCTGAATATGCGTTTTTTAGGTGTTTGGCTCACTTGAAAAGTGTGCGTGGGGTGGTCAAAACCAGCCGAACGACCTAGGAATGCCATGCAATCAGAATACAATAACAGGTGGATGAATTGTGAAATTTTTGAGTAGATGACACATCAATCAGCAGTGTCGTGTGACCATGGTGACCAAAAACACACTCCGCATGTCGTAAATGGTCAAAACATGCGTTTAACGGTCAAATGCATACCGAACAACATCAACATGACTTGAAATCATAGGAAAAAACCCTAATTATTATTCGTGAGGTGTACAAGGAGACGACACATCATTCAGGCATGCGGTTTTTGGGGCACAACTGAATATGTGTTTTTAGGTGTTTGGCGCGCTTGAAAAGCATGCGTGGGGTGGCCAAAACTGGCCGAATGACCTCAGAATGCCATGAAATTGGACAAAAACAAAGGGTGAGTGAATTGTGAAATGGTCGGGCAGACAAAATGTCAATAAAAGGTGTCATGTGACCGCGGTGACCGAAAACGCACTCTGCGTGTCGTAAATGGCCAAAACATGCGTCTAATGGTCAAATGCATACCCAACGACATCAACATGACTTCAAATCACACGAAAACACCCTAATTATTATTCTCGAGGTGTATGAGGAGACAAAATGTCATTCAGACACATGGTTTGCACATCACAGTTGAATATGTGTTTTTAGATGTTTGGCGCGCTTGAAAAGCATGCGTGGGGTGGTCAAAACCAGCAGAATGACCTCAGAATTCCATGAAATCAGACGACAACAAAGGGTGGGTGAATTTTGAAATGGCCAGGTAGACGACATGTCAATAAGAGGTGTCGTGTGACTGCAGTGACCAAAAATGCTCTCTGCGTGTTGTAAATGGCCAAAACATGCGTTTAACGGTCAAATGCATACCGAACGACATCAACATGACTTGAAATCACACAAAAACACCCTAATTATTATTCGTGAGGTGTAAGAGGAGACATCATGTCTTCAGACATGCGGTTTGCATGGCACGACTGAATATGTGTTTTTTAGGTGTGTGGCGAGCTTGAAAAGTGTGTGGGGGGTGGTCAAAATCATTAGAACGACCTCAGAATGCCATGAAATTGAACGACAACAAAGGGTGGATGAATTGTGAAATGTTCAGGCAGACTGAACGTCAATCGGAGGTTTTGTGTGACCGTGGTGACTGAAAATGCACTCCGCATGTCATAAATGGCCAAAAAATATGTTTAATGGTCAAATGCATACCGAACAACATCTGAATGACTTGAAATCACATGAGAACACACTAATTATTATTCATGATGTGTACGAGGAGACAACACATCATTCAGACGTGGGGTTTGCGTGACACGACTGAATATGTGTTTTTTAGGTGTTTGATGCACTTGAAAAGCGTGTGTGGGGTTGTCAAAACCGGCCGAACAACCTCAGAATGACATGAAATCGGACAAAAAAAAGGGTGGGTGAATTATGAAATAGTCAGGTAGATGAAACATCAATCAGAGGTGTCATGTGACTACGGTGACCGAAAATGCACTCCGCATGTCGTAAATGGCCAAAACATGCATTTAACGGTCAAATGCATACCGAAAAACATATACATGACTTGAAATCACAGGACAACACCCTAATTATTATTGTTGAGGTGTATAAGGAGACGACACGTCATTCAGACGCACGGTTTACACTGCACAGCTGAATATGTGTTTTTAGGTGTTTGGTGCATTTGAAAAGCATGCATGGGGTGGTCAAAACTGGCCAAACAACCTCGAAATACCATGAAATCGGACGAAAACAAAGGGTGGTGAATTATGAAATGATCGGGCAGACGACACGTCAATCAGAGGTGTCATGTGACCGCGATGACCGAAAATGCACTCTGCGGGTCGTAAATGGCCAAAACATGTGTTTAACGGTCAAATGCCTACCAAACGACATCTTCTTGACTTGAAATCACATGAGAACAACCTAATTATTATTCGTGAGGTGTGTGAGGAGATGACACATCATTCGGATGCATGGTTTGTGAGGCACTACTAGATATGTGTTTTTTAGGTTTTTGGCGCGCTTGAAAAGCATGCATGGGGTGGTCAAAACCATCCGAACAACCTCAGAATTCCATGAAATAGGACGACAACAAAAGCTTGGTGAATTTTAAAATTTTTGGGCAGACGACACATCAATCAGAGGTGTCGTGTGATAGCGGTGACCGAAAACGCACTTCGCGTGTCATAAATGGCCATAACATGCATTTGACAGTCAAATGCATACTGAATGACATCAACATGACTTGAAATCATAGTACAAAACCCTAATTATTATTCGTGAGGTGTACGAGGAGACGACATGTCATTCAGATGTGTGGTTTGTGCGGAACGATTGAATATGTGTTTTTAGGTGTTTGGAGTGCTTGAAAAGTGTGCATGGGGTGGTTAAAACCAGCCGAACGACCTCGAAATGCCATGAAATCAGACGAAAACAAAGGGTGGGTGAATTGTGAAATGTTCAGGTAGACAACATGTCAATCAGAGGTGTCATGTGACCGCAATGACCGAAAACACACTTTGCGTGTCGTAAATGGCCAAAACATGCTTTTAATGGTCAAATGCATACCTAACGACATCAACATGACTTTGAATCACATGAAAACACCCTAATTATTATTCTTGAGGTGTACAAGGATACGAAACTTCATTCAGATGCGCGTTTTGTGCGGCACGACTGAATATGTGTTTTTTAGGTGTTTGGCGTGCTTGAAAAGCGTGCGTGGGGTGGTCAAAACCGGCTGAACAACCTTAGAATGCCATGAAATCAGACGACAACAAAGGGTGGGTGAATTGTGAAATGGTCGGGTAGATGGAACGTCAATTGAAGGTGTCGTGTGACCGCGGTGACTGAAAATTCACTCCGCGTGTTGTAAATGGCCAAAACATGTGTTTAACGGTCAAATGCATACCGAACGATATCAACATGACTTGAAATCACACCAAAACACCCTAATTATTATTCATGAGGTGTACGAGTATATGTAATTTCATTTAGATGCCCCCCTCACCCCTGACACCCCCCACCCCGGACAACCCCCCACCCCGGACAGCCCCCCCACCCCCCGGACATCCCCCTCACCCCTAGATAGCCCCCCCTCACCCCGGATAGCCTTGCCACCCCCAGACAACCCTATCACCCCCTGGACAACCCCCCTCACCCCCGAATAGCCCCCCTATAAAAATTACATTTAAAGTCTAAATCAATATATAACATTAATTCAATAATAAATATAAAAGAAACACACCTCGTGAATATGATGCGTCATGCGCGGTCATGGATGCTACCTCCATCCAGTGTTCCAGGGTCCTAAAACAAATAAAAATTATAAATATTTAATAGTTAAATTAATATAAAGTAAATAAATAAATTTAGTATAAACCTACATCGTATGATCCCTTACACCAGTACCCGGACGCACATATTCCCACAGTGTTCTAACCTCAACGATCAATTGCGCATTTATCTCCTCGGAAGCACACAACCGTGCCTCGAAATCTAAAAGTTGTTGTGTAATCTAAGAAATAACATGACCTACAACCTCAACACATGATACTACAGAATGAGTAATCCCCATTTCATAGGTCAAACTATATCCATGTCCATCACGACCAATAATGCGATGGAATATCTCATCCCTTCACATGGAAGTTGTTGTTGATCCTCTTTATGTTACTCTAAATCATATTAAAATTGATCCTATGCAATATTTAAATATATATACATATATATTTTTATATACATATGCATGTAAGTATTGGTAATGAGTATAAGAACTTACTATAAGAGCTGCAGCCTTAGGATCATTTCGATCACGAATCCTCATCCACACCGACATTTTATTTGTCGGTGTACCTTGCTCCTGTAACTATATACCAATAAAATATAATAATATAACACAAAACCATAATAAATAATAATAAAAATTAATAATAAATACCTAATGTCAGATCTGAGACATGTGATGAGTCCCGAGCCTGTGAGGTGGTCCCTGCAACGCTCGATTCTCGGAATGGCGTGCTCACACCTCCTACATACAATTAATTCAAATTTCAAGAAAATATAATGTCAAAAATTCTTGAAAATATATATATCAGAATAAATATACTAACCATGGTGGACCCAGTAGAAAAATATGCAACTAAGTCACGCCATTAAGATGGGCGAACACCTCTCGGGACTTTTTCCAGAATGTCTGCGACACCCATATTTGGTACCCAGTGCTCCCTCTTGACTTTTCCTTTATAATATTTCCACATATTATGACATTTTCTCATACACACAGGATGAAACTCACTGGGTCACACTTTCAAATTATTCTATTTAAGAAAAAAATCCCACATGTTATTTTTTTTAAACATAGGGAAGAAACTAAATTGGTCTTCTTACCTGAACTTCCCTCCAAAGCCTATCTAATGTATCCCGAGGGATAGAAGCCCAGTCACATGTGGAAAATGGAAATCGATATGAGTCACGTATGATATGACCTAGATAATGAAATTCAGGGGCAGTCAGTCCCACAGTATGAAATCTATCATAAAATGAAACATCATTGATCGTGTTAGAATTCCATGATAAAATGCCACGACCAGGTCCTCTCTTGCGAGAGGAAGAAGCAGTCGAGTCCAAACCTGTTGAAAAAAAATTTATACATAATTTGAAAGATGTGCATATATATATATATATGTTTATAAATTACATAAAAAATCAGAAACATTTACATTCAAGCATACCTCGACCCTGAGACGTAGATGGCTCAAATGGATGATGTGGATCTGCTGCCTGTTCTCCTAACATGCCTACGATCGTACAAAACATTAATAAGGGTAAAATCCACAATGTAAAAAAGATAAATTGTATTGATTTTAAAAAAATCAAACTTGTATAGTATTCAATCAAACAATAATGGATAGAATAATTAGTTGTAAATGGATTTTAAAAAATCAAAAAATTGACAAAAGAGAAATAAAATTATGTAAAAAAGGCTTGTATTTAGAAGGGGTGTTGTGGGGCTTCCCGGGGTGGGGTGGGTGTTTGGGGTCGGGGGGGGGGGCTATCTGGGGTGGGGGCTGTTTGGTGGTGAGGGGGGGGGGGTGTCCGGGGTGGGGGTTGTCCGGGGTGGGGGATGTCTGAGGTGGGGGATGTCCGAGGTGGGGGGGGGTGTCCAGGGGTGGGGGGGGGGGTTGTCTGAGGTGGGGTGGGGGGCTGTCCGGGGGATGGGGGCTATCCGAGGGTGAGGGGGGATGTCCGGGGTGGGGGGTGTCCAGGGTGATGGGGGGGCTGTCCGGGGGGGGGGGGTCTGTCAGGGGTGAGCGGGGGCTGTCTGAGGTGCGGGGGGGGGGGGGGGCTATCTGAGGGGGGGGGGACTATCCGAGGGGTGTCCTAGGTGTGTGTGTGTGTGGGGGGGGGGGGTTTCCGGGGGTGGGGGTGTTCAGGGGGTGGGGGGGTGTCCGAGGTAGGGGGTTGTCCGGGGGTGGGGGGGGGGAATCTGAGGTTTGGTGGGAAAAAAATTATACACCTTTTATTAAACCTGTAAATCGACCGTTTCTCCTTAAACAGCCGATCTGACCCAATAAATATCTTCTTCACGTTTTACTATGGTATGATGATCAAGTTGTTGGAAAAAAAGGACCAGTCTTGGGTTCATCTTGTTCAAATAGAAACACTCCTCACCGGGACATTTTCACAGCAACTTGCCAACTAGGAACTGAAGGCAAAGTAACGAAGAATACTTGTTTTTCTTGTGATATCAAAATGAAAGGTTCATTATCAACTCGTTCATTTATATATAACATATAGTTAAAATTCACCATTATAAACTGATATTGATTGACTTTACTTCCACACACTGGATCAACCCAATTACACTTTAACAATATGCACTTCAACCCGTGTGCGTATAAAACTTCAATGATATCTGTCAATTGACCATAGTAATAACCAAAATCAACGAATAGATAACCGATGCCACTGTTTTGTGTTTCTAGTATGTTTTCAACATCTTTAATTTGAAATCAAAATCCATTAGAATCTATAGCTTTATAAGGATGAGACGTTATAGATGGACCCTCAGCTAGTTGGATAAATTCTTCAGTTAGCGTGGGGTCACCTAACTCCCTCAGCTTATGAACCTACATAATTCACAGAATTCAATAATGATTTATGCAGAAATAAATTATTATAATACTTCACTCATAATGAAAATCAATTTATACGTACAAAATACTTGAACCAATCATGAAATGATGCATAATGAGATTATTGAATTTGATAATCAGTCGAACGATACATCTCTTCTTTTAGCTCATTAATGTGTTTCCTGCAAATGAAAAATCTCGATGTTTAAATGAAAAACTTATGAAAAAAAACATGTAAAAGTTAAATAATAAAATTGATAAGACACTTGCTTCATTAATGGTGAAACTGATGGAGTATTGAACAAAATGTATCGATGCGCTTGTATCCACTCGATGTTGTCCATATAAAATGTGGTTCCTTCTACAACTGGACCATCATGAATCCGACAGGGATTATATAATTTTGTTTCAACATCCATAAGATATTTTTCCCAAAAAGTAGTACACTCATCCATAAAATAACCATTGGCTATTGATGCCACTGGACGAGATCTGTTGCATACAAATCATTTCAATTTATTCAGATACCACTAAATAGGATACATCCACCTGAATTGCACTAGACCAGAAACCATTACTTCATCAATTAGGTGAAATATCAAGTGAACCATAACATCAAAAAATTAGAGGGGAAATATTTTTTCAAAGTGAAAAAGTGTAAGTAAAATTTGGTCCTGAAAACTTTTTAAATCACTGATTTTTTTATTTCCTAAAACAATATGTCTAGAAAAATTACTCACCTCAATCAACAGTTGAAAAACATTGGGGGATAAACAATCACAAATTGCGATTGGAATCAACTGCTGAAGTAGTATATGATTGTCAGGACTTTTTAACCCTTGAAATGTCTTGCTCGTCAAATTCATACACTTTGAAATATTATAAGAGTAACCATAAGAACATTGAGCATCTTCAAAATGGAAAGAAATGTCTCTTTCTTCTTGGTAGTCATCGTATACTGTTCAGCAGGCATATATGCCTTGTTTCCCTCAGCTAAATGTAAATGCAACTGTTTCCTTAAACCCATTTCTTCCAAATCATGACGTGCATTAACATGGTCTTTTGATTTTCCACTAACACCTAAAATGGTCCACAATATATTATCACAAACATTTTTTTCAATGTGCATGAAATCCAAATTGTGCCTTAGCATGTTAGTTTTCCCATAGGGCAGATTGTAAAAAATACTTTTCTTTTTCCAATTGTGACTGCATTGTCTACCTGCACCATGAATATTACATAATGGATGAGCCACTAAATCTTGAAATTCATATACCGTGTGGATGTTTTCTTCCTCAATATATGATAACATTTCGACTCCTGTAATGATCTTTGGTGCTGGGCTGAACTCTATAGAACCATAAAATGTCACTCTGTCCTTTCTGAACCTGTGCTGAGGGGGGAGAAAACGTCTGTGACCCATGTATGCCCATTTTTTGGAATGTTTAAGCCATACATATTTTTTACTTTTATTCCAACAAGGGAATGAAAATTCCCCTTTCGTACTCCAGCCTGATAAATTTTCATAATCCAATAAATAAATGATTGTTCACAATAAAGCAGCCTGCAATTTGAACATTTCATTCTTTTCACAGTCATAAGTCCTCACACCATCTCCCCAAAATTCATTCAACTCATCAATCAATGGCTGAAGGTAAACATCAATCTTATCCCCCAGACTTCTAGGTCCATCAATAAGAGTGGAAAGTAATATAAATTGTTGCTTCATACAAAGCCATGAAGGAAGATTATACGGAACCAACACCATGGGACATGTGATATGAGTTTCACCAACCATAGACATGAATGGATTGAAACCATCTGCTTACAACCCCAATCAGACATTACAAACATCTTTAGCAAAGTAGGGGTGTCTCTTATCGAAATCCTTCCATGCACGAGAGTCTGACGGGTGGGTTAACATATCACTTTCATAATTCCTTTCTGTATTCCATATCATTAAATTAGAAACTTTATATGACATAAAAAATCTTTTCAACCTCAAATTTAGGGGAAAGTAATGCATTTTCTTTATGGAAATCAGTTTTCCCTGTTTCATAGTCTGAATTTGATGAGTCTGATTTCTCATGTTCTCTTTCCACCTAGAAGTTCCATAGACCATATAAATATCCAAATGGGTAGTTTCCTTTCTAAAAAACATACAATTGTTTTCACAAGCATCTATGGTCTCATATGTAAAACCTAATTTCTCTGTCAACTTACGAGCATGGTAATACGACTCAGGAATCTTACCGTCGATAGGAAGAACCTTTTTCAATAACTCCAACAACATGTCGAACGATGTGTCTGACCACTGATTCAAAGTCTTCAAATGCAACAACTCCATGATAAATGAAAATTTATTGTAAGCAGTACATCCAGGATATAATTCCATTTTTTCATCATCAATTACTTCATAAAACCTTCCCGAATCACGATCTACACCAGAGCGAAAATTTATCTCATCGGTCTCAAAGTTCTGGATGTCCAAGCCTTCAGGAGCCAAACCACATACCATTTCAGTAAGAATTTCATGAATTGGATCATTCATCCCCACATAAACATCCATCTAAACTGTATCTCTATTTTGACAATGAATATATTCTTCCCCATGATGAGTCCAACTCTTATAATTTTTCAGAAATCTGTTCAAGAATAGGTGATCCCTCACGGTATTTCGTGTGAATTGATATCTATTTTCACATTTTATACATGCACAAATAATATAGTCACTTTTAAATCCTCCAGTGAACTCAATGAACTACATAATGCCTTCGAAATATTCTCTAGACATTAGATTTGGAAGATCAATCCAACCCTTATCCATAATAATATATGTATAACAAACATTTACACAAATGTGGTCAAGCCTCAAACATTTTCTCATGGGATACACACATAGACTCAAGAATTCTATAAATAAAATAACAACACAACTTAATATTAATACAGTCAATATATACATGGACTGTACATTGTATGTAACTTCCAATCTCAAGTAAAGTGTGATGTCTTCTTATACAAACACTATTAACACACATTATTTCATAATTCTTCATGCACACAAGACCATATACACATGAAATTCAATTTCCACAATTTTTATTCACAAAAAATATTCATAGAATCTCCATGAATGCCAACTTTGTGCTGTAAAATGCCCAAAATCAAAACTCTTAAACAAAAGATAGGGCATAACTGATAGCGCTACAAATCTGGAAAGTAGGGTAGCCGGAGGTGGTGCTGTGAGAGAGAGGAGGGGCAGCAGAGGAGAGATGGAGTTTAAAGCGGTGTGGTGAGGTAGGGGACAGGAATAAGCGGCGAAAAGGAGATGGAGAAGAAGGCAGTGTAGAGAGGGAGGGGATGGGCGACGGCGAGGAGCCGAAGGCGGTCTCACGGCGTCAGTGATGACCAGTGATGGGCGGCGAAATTGCGGCAAGGGAGAAAAAAAGCTATGGGTAGGGTTCGGGCGTGAGGGGGGTTTGACCGCAAGGGGGGAGGAGGGAGAGACGGAGGTGGTCACGTGGCATCGGCGGTGCAGTGTCGGCGGTGATCGATGATGGGTGGTGGCGGTGCGGCGAGGGAGAACAGGCGCTGCAGGTAGGGTTCGAGCGTGAGGGGGGTTCTTCCGTGGGGGGGGGTGGACAACATTAATAGTGAGGAAAGGGAGGACGGGTGCGAGGGTAGCGGCGATCGGCATGAGGGCGGTGGTGGTCGACGCTGCGAGGTACGGTTCCGGCGGCGCGATGGGGTGCGCGAGGGGGGTTCGAGCATGAGGGGGGGGGGATGAAGGGTTTTTTAAGCTTAGAGACCACCATTAGCGGTCTCTAGTGTCAGGGGGATCCAAATCCATCTTTTCTAGTAGTGTGAATAGTCATGTAGAGCTGAGGGGTGGTTGAGATTGAGTTCTTATTCTCTCTCTCTTGGGTTACCTTTGGCTTGGGTTGAGCAGACTGTTCCCTTTCAATTTATACATTTTATTTTGGGGTTTTGGGGTGCTTAATATGTATTTTTATACTCATCTCTACACAGAATTTTCCTGCACATGTCGTGTCTTGTGAAGACAAGATGCCTTTCGATGGAGTCCCAGGAGGACCTGAAGTAGGTCGAGTTTAGTGAGCTAGACAGACTGAGATACATATAGGTGCTTGACCAAGGTGTTTTATGGTGGTTACATTAGATAATAATCCCCTCCTGATTAGGTTGGACACTTTGTAGTTTTTGGTGAGCTTGTATTTTTTCCTTTTTATGCATTCAATACTTTTACTGTACTATGATTGTGGGATAGATGTATGCATGCGTTTTTGCTTTCAGTTATTATTATCTCTACACTGTTTCATGGATATGGATGTGGGTGTGTGTGTACATATACCATAGCCTAAGTCCTATGATGTGTGTGATATGCCTACTCAGTGCTGGTCGCTAGGACCTAGCCTATTGGCGGTGGGCTTTGGGTAGTCGTTGCTCAAGCCCTGGTGGGTCGGGTCATGACATAGTGATATCAAAAGAGTTCCTTCCTTAAGAACAGAGTCTGTGAGATTGGTTTTGGATTTATGACAATAGTGTTAAAGTGTTCTAAGTTTTTTTAGGCCAGGGAGTCCAGTGTTGGTGCGGCAGCCAACGTATCCATTCATGAGGACTTTGATAACCTGTTTTTTGACTTGGAACATTTAAGCACTGGTTGTAGGGAAACTTTGGCACATGAATCATATAGGATTGGGTTATGGGTTCCATTTCCTTCTTGAGTCAGCTCCCCAGATATACTCTTTGATCGCAACACATCTTGATTCTATTTCAGGATGTTACCATGATGACAATGAGACAGGGTTCCATGGAAGGATTATGATGATGATCCACCCAGTGATGAGGCTTCAGTGTAGGGAACCACACAAGATGTGGTACCTCGAGGTGCTCCACCAGTCGAACCACCATGTAACATCTCGAGTTTTAAAAGGAAACACTATGTTCGATGACATACATGATACACCACTTTGATCTTAATCAAACAACTAAATATTATTATTTAATATTGTGGTTATCACATAGCCATTAGAATGGAGGGAATGAATGATATTAACTAAATTATGAAAATAGGGTTTACACATGTTTATATAATGATTCATTGGTTAGAAAATTAATTTCCCAAATGGCCCAAATGCATTCTATTTTTATTCATTTTTTATAATCCCCCTTTTAAGGCATGAAGGATAACCCTTACATAGACATAGAATTCGTGACATTACATGACCCAAAGGTCTTAGAGGAATTAATCCAAACTATAACTGCTTGGAACTGCCCCTCCCTAGCGTCTACATCATGATGTCAGCTCTCTACCTTTACATGGTTGTTTGGATAGGCTTTCTGTACATGCACAACCTGGCCCCGATGGAAATTTCCATACCCTCTCATTCTTTCAAATCTATTAGCTCTTATCTGGTGAATGTGCCTACTCTGAATCCTCATCTGGAGCCTACTCCTTGTAGAGTCTGTCTAGTCCATTTAAGTATAATTTCACGTAGTCTAAAGGCCTGGAGGTGGCTCGAAGGCCTTAAGGTCATCTGAAAGCCTTACTAGACCGAAGGCCATGGGTGGCCCGAAGACCTTTAAGGACTGGAGGACCAAACTGGTGACCTGAAAGCCCAAATGGATAAATAGTTCAAGTTTCTATAGTATTGAACAGTACCTGCTACAATGCCTATTACAGTACCTACTACATTACTGCTATAATAACCTGGAAAAAATGTCTTTGCTCGAATTTGATCTCAGGTCTCTTGGATGCACTTTTTGTGTCCTCACCAATCAGGATGATTCTCTTGTGCTTAGCAAATTAATTAGAAATGAAAATAAAAACAAATTGAATATAAAGGATGTTTTTTATAAAAAAAACTATTTAAGTGTGAATAATTGTGTTTATAAAATAATAAAATCACTCTTGGTTGGATTATATTAATGAAATATAAATTCAATATGATGTTTAAAATTCATATTAAATGTTTTATAGACATGATATAATAAGAAATTCAATTGTATGCATAAAAGGAGTATTTTTCAAAAAAGGCATTTTTACTGCCTTTTGTTGGCGACCCCATTTTAAATCTAGTTTTTACACTTTTATATGTTCTATTTGAAAAATAAACTTATTATTTGGAATAGGGATATCAAAATTTACTTTGGATAATTTTTTGGTATTTCTCTAATAAATTTCATATTTTAATGAATACTGAAAAATACTGCATTTTAGTTCAAAACTACTTTTTCATCTAATTTATTTATATAGTTAGATTATTATTTTAATTGGTTTTAAAGTATAATTAAATATTTTTTTATCATTAAATATAATTTAGGTCATTGGAATCAATTTCACAATGAAATTTGATATGAAAACTTTGTGAACTTTTGAACGTTTTTACTTCAAAAACTCGTTTTGTCGATTCGTCAATGAGATTAATTTTAAATTAATTTTTCTACTTCTGTGAATTGAATTTTCAAAAAAGTACATAAAAAGTTGTAATTTTTATGAAAATTGTGATATAATGAGATTAACGTAATTTTTTGTGAATAATAACTTTAGTATTTTATTTATCATGGTTAAGGGTAAATCAAGTAATTAATTGTAAAAATAATATTATAATAATATAAAATTACCCTAAAACTTGTCCTAATTTCATTGGATAAGTAGGTTTCTAAAAAAATCAACCTTATTCTTAAATTATAACCTTTTAAGCCACTTGGGTAAGAATATGACATTTAATATATTTTATTTAAAAATAAGTTAAAAATGCTATACTCATATTTTTAATAAGTAAATCATTTTTAATATAGGGTTATATAGAATATAAATTCGATTATAAATAGTCATTTGAAATATAAAATTTTTATCTACATCATGATAATTTATTTATAATTTTTATACATTAAATAATTAAATTTAGTAGTGACACAATGATGATGTAGTAATAGATTTATTAAAGGAAGAATTAAATAAATGATATTAATAATATTAAAATAAATATAATTTAAAATATTTGATGTCATACACAAATTTTTTGGACGAATTTGACATGTTAGGGATGAGTTAAAGAAGTTTTTTAAGGAATCAAGTTATGATTTTTTTTAAAAAGTCAAGAAATGAATAATGTTAAAATTGACAGAATTCATATCTTAAAATATAAAATAATTAATTAAATGATATAAAATTTATAAAAATATAATATTTGGCAAAAAAGTTTATATAAGTATAAAAATGTCATTAATGACTCATTCATTGGTCGTTTTTCATGATTTGGTAATTATTTTAACCCTTAAAGTGTAAATTACTTGATAAAACGATAAGAGTTAAAAGGGGTTAAAATAAAAAGATATGGATTAAAAAAAATTCAAACTTGTCTATTTTTTATTGGATGAATTTATTTTTATCCATAATCATCCTATATTATAAAAAAATAAAATTGTACCCATTTATAATAAAAAATGAATTTATATTAATTTAATACTTTTAATAATTCCAAGAGTTCCCCTCCCCCCTCCTATTAAAGGGAACTCATTCCTCTATATTAATCACACTTCAAAAACCATTTGGTCTAACCAAGATATTCCGAAAACCCTTCCTATAATACCTCACCACATTATTTAATCCTTATTTTAGGAATAAAAATCTTCTTAGAGGTGTTAAGTTGTTAAGAAAAGGTTATCATCCGAAGGAAAGGTAACATTTTTGTTTAAGTGTTTATATTTTATTTCTTCTTCCACTTCCTTCAAATCTTCTCCAACCATGATGAAATAATAAATCTAGAATCATCAATATAATTATACGTTATTATGTTAATATCATCACCTAAATCCATCTCCACTTCCATTAAATGACGAAATAATTAATCATTCGTGCGTACGTGTGAATTATCACCTCCACGAACTGATATAATTCATTTTCCATAACCATCTCTCAAGAATGGTTATAATTATGGAATTAATGTTCATAATTGATATTCATGACATATTTATTATTATAATAGAATAATATATCAATTATTTTCTTACTTTCTATGCATATAAAAATGATAATGTCGTTCGTGCGTACGTGTGAACTATCACGTCCACGAAGCGATGTGATTCGTTTTTAATCACCACATCACTTGTATAATATATATAAGTATATTTAAATGATTAATATTATATTAATTATGTTATGATCATTCTGAAAAGGTAAAATAACACTAAACTTCTTTCCATAACTATCAATGAAAAATGTAAAACATTACTTATGCATACATACAGCTTACCGTCTCCATGATTGTAACGTTGTTCATTTATCATATCAATATTTAATGAATGGATTTAAAAGTATAATTGATATATAAAATTCATTATTATTTCATTAATATTATTCTGGAGAATATTGAATAATGACCACATGGACTATTGGCATCATACCAAAGTCATCTTAAACTCAAGTACCAAATATTGAAAAAATGTCCGATGTGAGTTTAAATAATTAAGTAATTGTTATAACATTGTAATAAGGGATATAAAGGGAATAATAAACTTTAAAAATATTATAAATCAAGTATAAATTAATCTAATTTTATTATTCAGGAAGATAAATAACGTATGAGATGAGTCAGACTCGAGGTAAGAGACTCTTTAACTAAAACGTCATTTTAAATGTTTTATATATTTATTCTTCTAGATCATTCAAATAAATGTTAATGTTTTAAAAATTCTTTTAAGGATTCATTTATACGGAAATGAATTTTTTAAAATTTTAATTAATTGAAAAATGTTTCAAAGTGGTATGGGACACTTTGATTCAAACTCTTCTTTCAAAATGTTTTAATTGTATTTTAAAATTGGATTGATTATTTCAATAACTTGGAATGTTTTTTAACATATACATCATGAACTGAATTTCATGATTTTATGTCACTTTAATGTTTTTATATTTACTTTATAATTTTATATGTTTATTTTGAAATAAATTATTTTCATTTTTAAGTGCGCGTCTTTGTAAAAATGATATGTGATTTGAAAGTGGAAATGTTATTTTTCATTTATGCTTGTTTTATTTGTTATGATTATGTTTTGGTTCTTGGTAATTGCTTATGAATATGGGTGGTTCCATAATAAAACAAGGGTGGGTGAGCCCGTGATATCTCTCCAATGCATTGGGTAATGATATGGAGTTAAATGGTAGGGTTTCTCTTAAGAGATTTTGGAAATATACTATGATATGTAATCCAAATGTAACCATGAATATTAATCCCTATGTAGTCATGAAAGATAAAATATAAGAATGATATGGATTCCTCAAGTTACCTTTATGAATTATTATTTCTATTTATTTTTATAGGAATCTTATGATTTCATGAGATAAGCTAAAGGGTTTATGTTTTATGGGTGAAAAGTAAGATTTTGTGAAAATATTTTCATGAGTTTAAAATATTCAAGGACTAACTGTTTTTCCTTATTTTATGTCCCTTACTAAGATTTTTGTTCTCATCCAAAGTTTTAAAATATTTTTCACAAGATTTAAAGGAGAATAGAGTCAAGGATCAGATCAAGGAAAAGTTATTATGATTAAACATGAAATGAAACCATGTTTCTTTTTAAAAGTTTTTGTTTTGTGAAAAAATGGATAGTGAGTAGAAGTATCTACATTTTAATATTTGAGTTGTTATTTATGAATTATGGCCTAATTCTCTAAAGCTATAAACTTAAAAATATCATCAATGTTAATGAATATAAATTATTTACTTAACTCGATATTATTTAATGTTTAAGGATGAGTCCTTATAGTTGGTATCAAAGGAAAGGTTTAGATAACTGTAGAGGTTAAGATGTTATATGGGTGTAAGTTAATGATCCCATATAATCAAGAGGGTTATTATCATATGAATTTTTTTGAGTATTATGGTAAATTATGTGTATTGGATAAAAACCTAAATCAACTAATATATAAGGAGTTTTGTGGATTAGAGTATTATAAAAAATATCATCTTTACCCTATAGAGGATTCTTCTTTTAATAATTCATTTCATGTTTAAGTGATGTTATTTTCAATAGTTTAAGGAAATTTTTTCAAAATTTAAGTAAATATATCTTGCACAACCATATTATACCTCCTCGATGATTTGATCATCACTATTATTGAAAAAGCCTGTTTGAATGATTTTGACAGCTTCTTGAGTATTCAAATCACCTGTAAGAAATTATTTGAGTTATCCAACACCTACTCATTTACTAAAAAAATTTATGGGTCATGGTATCTTTTTCATATGATTTTAAGATCTTAACTCATACTGCTCTTTCAAAAGGTGAAATACCAGAAGTGGTGTGAACGTTTACTTTTTGAAAGTATGAAAACATACTGAAAGAGAAAAGGAATATCAAGAAGATCCTGAAATCTAGATTCAAGGTATGAATTATCTTCTTATCCATAATGTATGAAACATGATCTGATTGATACTTATGAATATTAAGGATATAATCCATATATTTGATTTTTAGGAATGAGGTATTAAGAGATAAGGTGGCAATGAATAGTTAATGGATTATGAAGAACGTTGAAATATTAAGATGTCTACATATAAAGGATTTAATAGTTATGGTATACTTAAGGACGTGGAAATGTATAAAAGTATTAATATTATTTTGATTATGGGGGTAATTTTGAATAAATTTTATTTGTGTAATATGTAACCCTAAAGTTTTTATGTGAAAATGTTATTTGAGAAAGAATTCTCTTTTATGGACATAATTATAAAGTAATGGATAACCTTTTGGATTTATATGATCTTTTTTTGAGGTAATTAAGGGTTATTACTTTTTGGGATGCAAAATGAAAGGTGTGAGATAATATTTGAGATTAAAACATGTTATAGTTATTTTTTATGACTTTTACCATATTTAAGGAATTTTATAAGAATTATATATTTTTAGAAAAATGGAAACCCGTAGGATGTGTGACAACCTGTCGCGTCTAGAAAGGCCACGAGAATCGAACCCACAACCAATGGGAGACAAGGGTGTATTACCTACCACTTACCAACGTGAATTCCCTAGTTAGTATGACTTTTCTTTTTAGTTAAATGAGTTTATGGAATAATAATAAGTTGATTTTGGGAACATATGTTTTATCAAATGGATATCCTTGGTATTTGAAAATGATTTGGGGATTAAGTGATAAATGTTATTTGGGAAGACATTCACTATTTTAGGAACTTTATATGATTAAGGTAAATATAATACTATGGTATTTTATTTTAAGAATAAATGTTAAATTATATTTTGGAGGAATCTATGCTTTAATTGTGGACTTATGGTGATTTAGGAAATGGTTAGCATATCTTCAAGATTACTAGAGAAATTACATTTTTGGTATAAGACATTGAGAGCGATTGATGTTATTTCGATATAAATATTAAAATTTATCTTGGAAGAATATGTAAACAAATTCCTCAGAGTTTTGGGATTCAAACTTAGTTTGGATTGTTTTGAGGGATTTTAATGAAAATTATTTTTTGAATGGTCTATGTTGAACTTTTGGTATTATAGTTGAATTTTAGAGATTAAAAGTAGTTTTAATCATACAATGGTTTATTATTTTTGGAGAATTGTTTTATCTTACCCTAACCATATTGGTTTTGGTTAATGTTTCAAGATAGGACAAATAAACAGTTAATCTTTTGTGAGATTTTATAGAAGTTGATTCATCTTGAATACTCATTGTTTGGAGAAAAATATGAGTTTGTCGTAAAAATTGATTAAAGTATGAAACTATACTTTTAAAGTAAGTATATTTTATTATAATATTTTTCCAGGTAGAATATAATTCCTTAAATATATGAAAATGATCTTAAAAAAATATTTCCTATTTACTTTTCCTTTTATGAAATAAAAGACCATTTAACCCATTAAAAATTTACGGATTTGTGAATGTTAACTTTATCCTGATAGTATTTTCTGTCACTATCCATCAAAACATGATAGTTATTTTTTATTCTATATTCATGTTTTCCTACATGGAGCCCTAGTATGTGTTATCTCAGGTAACATTCTTACTTCTCTTTCTTTATTTTGAAGTGGTAGTTTTATTAATCCTTTTTTTATGTGGGATTGAAATAATGGTATTTTGAAAAGTCACGACTTAGTTTCCAACCCCATATTCAAATTGTGAGGACACAATTTCAAAAGGGGGGATTTAACATCCCATGTTTTTAAAAGGAAACACTATGTTTGATAGCGTACATGATACACCACTTTGAGCTTAATCAAACAACTAAATATTATTATTTAATATTGTAGTTGTCGCATAACCATTAGAATGGAGGGAATGAACAATATTAACTTAATTTTAAAAAATAGGGTATACACATTTTTATATAATGATTCATTGGTTATCCAATTAATTATAAATGAAAATAAAAACCAATTGAATATAAAGGATATGTTTTTATGAAAAAATATTTAAGTGCAAATAATCGTGTTTATAAAATTATAAAATCACTCTTGTTGGATTATATTAATGAAATATGAATTCAATATAATATTTTAAATTCATCTTATATGTTTTCTAGACATGATATAAGAAGAAATTCATTTTTATGCATAAAAGGAGTATTTAAAAAAACATTTTTACCATATTTTGAAAGAGATCCCATTTTAAATCTAGTTTTTTGCACTTTTATATATTCTATTTGATAAAATAAACTTCTTATTTGTAAATGTGATATCAAAATTTACTTTGGATAATTTTTTTATCTTTCTCTCATAAATTTCATATTTTAATGAATAGTGATAAAATACTGCATTTTAGTTCAAAACTACTTTTTCATCTAATATATTTATATAGTTAGATTATAATTTTAATTGGTTTTAAAGTATAATTAAATAATTTTTTATCATTAAATACAATTTAGTTCATTGGAATCAATTTCACACTGAAATTGGATATAAAAACATTGTGAACGTTTGAACATTTTTACTTCAAAAACTCGTTTTCTCAATCTGTCAATGAGATTAATTTTAAATTAATTTTTCTGATTCTATGAATTGAATTTTAAAAAATGGACATACACGGTTGTAATAATTAATAAAATTTTGATCTAATGGGATCAAAATATATTTTTGGTGAATAGCAACTTTAGTATTTTATTTACCATAGTTAAGGGTAAATCAGGTAACTAAAGGTAAAAATAATATTATAATAATATAAAATTACCCTAACACTTGTCCTAATTTCATCAAATAATTAGGTTTCGACCAAAATCAACCTTATTCCAAAATTATAACCATTTTAAGTCACTTGGGTAAGAATAAGAAATTTAATATATTTTATTTAAAAATAAGTTTAAAATGTCACACTCATATATTTAATAAGTAAATCATTTTTAATAGAGTTATATAGAAGATACATTCAAGTATAAATAATCATTTTAAAGATAAAATGTTTATCTATATCATGAAAATCTATTTATAATTTTTAGACATTAAATAATTAAATTTAATTGTGACACAATGATGATGCAGTAATAGATTTATCAAAGGAAGAATCAAATAAATGATATTAATAAAATTAAAATAAACATAATTTAAAATATTTGATGCCATACATGAATTTTATAGATTAATTTGACATGTTAGGGATGATTTAAAGTAGTTTTTTTTAAGGAATAAAGTTTTTATGAATTTTTAAAAAAAGTCAAATAACGAATAATGTCAAAATTGTCATAATTCATATCTTAAAATATAAAATATTTAATTAAATGATATCAAATTTCTAAAAATATAATATTCAGCCAAAAAGTTGAGATAAGTCTAAAGATATCATTAATGACTCATTCATTTGTTATTTGACATGATTTTGTAGCTATTTTAACTCTCAAAGTGCAAATTATTTGATAAGATGGTAAGAGTTAAAAGGGGTTAAAACAAAAAGATAAGGATTAAAAAATATTAAAACTTATCTAATTTTTATTTGATGTATGTATTTAGACCCATAATAATCCTATATTTAAAATAAATCAAATTTTATCCATTTGTAATAGAAAATGAATTTATATTAATTTAATACTTTTAATAATTCCAAGAGTTTCCCCTCTCCTATAAAAGGGAACTCATTCCTCTCTATTAATCACACTTAAAAAACCATTTGGTTTGGCCATTATCTACTCAAACCTATTCCTATAATACCTCCCCAAATTCTTGAAGCCTTAGTTTATGCAGAACACCCTCCTTAGAGGTGTTAAGGTGTTAAGAAAATGTGATTGTCCAAAAGAAAGGTAACATTTTTATTTAAATGTTTTTATTTTATTTTTTCTTACACTTACTTAAAATATTATCCAACCATTATGAAATAATAAATTCAGTATACTAAATATAATTAGATGTTATTATGTTAATATCATCTCCTAAATTCATCTCCACTTTCATTAAATTGTAAAAGAATTAATCATTCGTGAATATGTGTGAACTATCACCTCCACGGACCGATATAATTTTTTTTACATAATAATATCTCAATAATGGTTATAATTATAGAATTAATGTTCATAAGTGATATTAATTAAATATTTATCATTATAATATAATAATATATCAATTACATTCTTACTTTCCATGCACATAAAAAAGATAACGTCGTACGTACGTACGTGTGAACAATCACGTCCACAAAGCGATGTGATTCATTTTTAATCACCACATCACTTGTATAATATATATAAGTATATTTAAATGATTAATATTATATTAATTATGTTATTATCATTATGTAAATATAAAATAATACTAACCTTCTTTCCATAATGATCAATGAAAAATGTAAAACGTTACTTATGCGTACATACGACTTACCGTATCCATGATTGTAACATTGTTCATTTTTCATATCCATATTTAATGAATGGATTTAAAAGTATAATTGATATATAAAATTGATTATTATGTCATTAATATTATTCTGGAGATTATGGAATAATGACCACATGGACTATTGGCATCATACCAAAGTCATCTTAAACTCAAGTACCAAATATTGAAAAAACGTCTGATGTGAGTTTAAATAATTAAGTAATTGTTATAACATTGTAATAAGTGATATAAAGGGAATAATAAAATTTAAAAGGGTTATAAAAAAATTATAAATTAACCTAATTTTAATATTCAGGAAGATAAATAATGTAAGAGACAAGTCAAACTCGAGGTAAAAGACTCTAACTAAAACATCGTTTTAAATGTTTTAAAGATTTATTATTCTAAATAATTCACATGAATGTCCATGTTTTCAAAATGGTTTTAAGGATTTTTTATATGGACATAAATGTTTTAAAATTTTAATTCCTTTCAAAAAAATTCAAAGTGGTATTGGAAACTTTTATTCAAATATCTTCTTTTAAAATGTTTTAATTGTGTTTTAAAAATGGATTGATTGTTTCAATAACATGGAATGTTTTTTTAACATATACTTCATGAATCTAATTTCTCAATTTTATTTCACTTTAATGTTTTTATGTTTAATTTACATGTTTATAGTAGTATTTTCAAATAAAGAGTTTTTATTTTTAAGTGTGCGGCTTTGTAAAAATGATATGTGATTTAAAAGTGGAAATGCTATTTTTCCTTTGTGCTTGTTTTATGTGTTATGATTATGTTTTGATTATTATGTATTGTTTATGAATATGGGTTGTTCTGTGATAAACTGAGGGTGGGTGAGCTCATGATATCTCTCCAATGCATTGGGTAATGAGACAAAGTTAAAAGATAGGGTTTCTCTTAAGACATTTAGGGAAATACTGCGATGAGTATTCCAAATGTAACCATGAAGCTTAATACCTATGTAGTAATGAAAGCTAGAATGTACGAATGATATGGATTCCACAAGTTACATTTATGATTTATGATTTATATAGAGTTTTACAGGAATCTTATGATTTCAAGAGGTAATCTAAAGGGTTTGTGTTTTATGGTTGAAAAGTAAGATTTTGTGAAAATGTTTTCATGAGTTTAAAATATTCAAAGACTAACGATTTCTTTCCTTATTTTATGTATCATATTGAGATTTTTATATTCATCCCATGTTTTAAAATATTTTTCATAGGATTTAAAGGATAATAAAGTCAAGTATGAGATAAAGGTAAAGTTATTATTATTAAACATGAAACGAAACCATGTTTCATTTTAAAAGTTTTTGTTTGTAAAATAATGAATAGTGAGTAGAAGTGTCTACATTGTAATATTTGAGTTGTTGTGTATGAATTATGGCCTAATTCTCTAAAGATATAAGCTTGAAAAGATCCTCAATGTGAATGAATGTAAAATATTGACTTAACTCAATATTATGTAACATTTAAGGCTGAGCCCTTATACACCACCCATTGAACAACAGGTTGTTCCGATAGTTCAGGTCGAGGATGCGCACATGCTGAGTATTCCAGATGAGTTCCGGAGGTAGAAACATCTAAGGTATTAGTGTGAGCCATACCGCCTAGTAGCTGATGACTATCTTGTGGCAGTCATGCATGTTTTCCACTTTGTGAGGACAACTCCCAATCATATGGTGGTCCTAGTGGCGAGTATTTTGTTAGACTCAGTCGGATGATGGCGGAGTCTGGTGGCACATACCCATGATGAGATAAAACTCCCTTAAACTGAGTTTAATCAACTCATCAGGGAAGAGTTTTATCAATCCATGTTGAGATTGGTGCATATCTAGGAGCTTTTTCATCTTCAAAAGGATAGCATGACCGTGGAACACTATTCAGTGAGGTTCACAAACCTTTCATGATACTCCCTAGATATGTTTCGAGATCTATTTTCTAGAGCATATACATTCAAGTAGGGATTACACCAGGATATCATGGCTTCAGTGATATCATTGTGCATTCCCAATTTATGCTAGATTGATTGGGTGGTCTTTGGTTGTGGAGAGTTTTCTAAATGAGTAGACTCTAACTGTTGGTGTTGGGCACGAAGGAGTTGGTTCCTTGACATTGTTGGATTCATGTCGACTGATCCATTTTTATGATGTTGGGTTGAATTATTATGGTCCATACTGAACACCAAACCGTAACTCTGCGGGTTGAGCTAATTGGGGGTTGTAGGGGGAAACATGGCCCTAATCTGGGGGTCTAGGGGCTTTTGGCCCTCGACCCAAATTTGGGGGCATCATAGAAACATTGACCTACTATTGTAGAGATGACTAGAAAACACCAACATGGAACTATAGCAGTGTAGAATTTGGCACAACTAGTATGGCAGGGCTGACTGGTGACACCGACAGGGCACTGTAGTAGTGCAAACATTGGAGACAGTGGTATTGTAGCTCCACAGAATTCCAGCCACTAGTAATTGTAGCATATTGGACTTGGGTGGCCACATCATTGTATCAGTATAGACTTCTAGCCAGCTTTCACTATTTCACATCATACTTTTTTTGTGTGTTTGGTGGAATAATACTTCGTCCTCTTTATTAGCTCATTTTGAGGGAGCGTTTCTGTGTGTGTGAGAAACTATGAGATATACTTATAATTGTGCACCCAAATTTCATAGTGAAGTGATTATTACACTCTGTGGACATATTAATTTTTTCCAAACCATGTAATTCACTATGTATGTGTTCATATTCTTCTTATTCTTTTGTTTCCATCTTTTTTTTATCTGCAAACCTCTATCGTGTGACTCCCAGAGTTTCCGCAACAACTGGTATCAAAGGTTGAGTTCAGAATTATTGATTTGAACAATGGTTATGGAATAAGTCAAGGTGAAGATTGATCATTTCAATGGAACTAACTTTAGTTACTGGAGGATTCAGATTGAGGATTATATTTATCAGAAAAATATGCAATTGTCACTTTTGGATATAAAGTCAACAAATATGAAGCAGACAGAGTGGGAGCTACTGGATCAACATGTTCTGAGAGTTGTGCACCTTGGGTTGAAAAAAAGTGGCATTCAACATCAGAGAGGAGAATACAATGATTGGGATGATGAAAGATCTCACGAATATGTATAAGAAGCCTTTAGGATCAAACAAAGTGTATCTAATGTGATGATTGTTCAATCTAAAAATGATTAAAGGGAGGATTATTACATATCACATCAATAAATTCAACACCATCATTAGTCAGATAATATTTGTGGATATTGTGCTTGGTGATGAGGTATGTGCACTGGTTTTACTATCTTCGTTGCCTAATAGTTGGGAAGAAACTGTAACAACAGTGAGAAATTCTCCGTGGAATACAAATCTAGTTATGAAGGATATACAGGACCTGATCCTTAGTGAGGATATTCAAAGGAGAGAATTAGGTAGATTCTCTGGCTCCACTCTGAATATTGAAGGAAGAGGAAGATATGCACAATGAGGCAATCATAGAGTATGGTCAAATTCAAGAGGAAAGAGTTAAGACAAGACAAAGGGGGATGGTCCTACCTGTTGGATTTGTGGGAATAAATGACATGTCAAGGAGTGTAGAGATAAACAGAAGGTTCCTGAAACCAATGCAACAAACAAAATGGCTGAAGGAACTGATGATGTGTTGCTGCTAAGCGTGGATATCCCAATGAAGTCTTTGATTTTAGACTCAAGGGCATCTTTCCATTCCACACCGGAGAAGGGTTTCCTAAACAAATATACTTTTGGAAATTTTGGCAAGGTACATCTTACTGATGATGAACCCTTAAAGACCGTGGGGAAGAGTGATGCACAGATCAAGACTAATAGTGGGAGTTTGGTGGTTCTAAAATATGTGAGGTATATCTCTAGACTGAGAAGAAATCTTATTTCTGTCAGATTTCTTAATGTTACAGGTTTTAACACTACATTTACTGGTGGTGCATGAAAGATCACCAAGGGAGCCATGGTCATTGCTCGGAGAGTAAAAAATGGTACATTGTACAACATAACATAGACTTTAATAGGAATGATTTCATCAGTAAATGCTATTGGGGATTCAAAACTGTGGTACTATAGGCTAGGACACATGGGTGAGAATGGTATGAAGTTGCTGACAACAAAAGGACTGCTACCAGAGCTAAATTTAGTAGATGTTGGCCTATGTGAAGACCGTATCTTTAGAAAGAAGAATAAGGTACCTTTTATAAAAGGATTCAGAACACCGAAAGCCAGGAAGCTGGACCTGGTGCACACTGATTCTTAGGGGCTTGAACCAGTACATTCCCTTAGAGGGTCACAATATTATGTGACATTTATCAATGAATCCATAAGGAAGGTATGAATTTACTTTCTGAAAATGAAATTTTATGTGTTTAAGGTGTTTCAGAAGTGAAATACCATGATTGGTAATGAGACAAGAACAAAGATAAAATGTTTGAGGTCTGATAATGGTGGATAGTACTTCAGTAATGATTTCAGATAATTCTGTGCAAATAATAGAATTTGGTGGGAGAAGACTATTTCAGGAATACTGAAATAGAATGGTGTGGCAGTTTGGATGAATATGAAATTGAATGAAATTTTCAGGAGCATGAGTCTACACTTGGGGTTACCCAAGATTTTCTAGGCTGATGTAGTGAAAATGGAGGCATATATCATCAACAAGAGTCCATCTATACCAATGGGAGAATGTCTACCTGAGGAGCTTTGGTCTGAAAAGGAGGTAAGACTTGAATTTATGAGTCTTTAGCAGTTTAGCATATGTACATATTGATGATGATGCAAGGGACAATCTTGATGCTAATTCAAAACCATGCTTCTTTATTGACTATGATGTTGAGGAGTTTGGTTATCGATTTTGGGATGATCTCAACAAGATGGTCATCAGGAGCCAGGACATGATATTTGATGAAGCTATCACGTACAAGGACCGTTTTACCGCTAAAGTTGATAATGAGAATAAATAATCAAACTGACATGAGAAAGTGGAGTGTGAAAGTGTATCTGAGCATGTGACATAGAGACCAGTGGATCCTACTCCTCAATTGGAGTGGATGAGATCAACACGGGTAAGAATACTCATGAAAAAGTATTCACCATCCTTAAATTACTTATTATTGACCGACAGTGGAGAATAAAAATATTTTGAAGAGGCAATGCAGTTGAAGGAGTCGAACAAATGGGAGCTAACTTTGAAGGAGGATATTTCCTCATTGCATGATAACAACACATGGATGTTGACACCTCTTCCGAAAGGAAAGAAAAAATTGTAGAACAAGTGGGTATACTGAGTCAAGGAAGAACATTATGGAAAGAGGAGATAAAAAGAAAGACAAGTGGTGAAAGGATTTCAACAGAAGGAAGGATTAGATTTTACTGAAATTTTATCACCTGTATTGAATATTACCACCATCTGGGTGGTTCTCAACATTGTGGAGTCAGAAGAATTGCATCTTGAGTATCTTGATGTCAATACTTCTTTCCTTCATAGAGATCTGGAGGAGGACATCTATATGAAACAACCAGAGGGATATATTGAGTATGGGAAGGAGGACCTAGCATGAAAACTCTAAAAGAGATTGTATGGTTTGAAGTAGGCACTTAGGTAGTGGAACAAAAGGTTTGATGCATTCATGACTAAAAATGTATAAAAATGGTGTGTAATGGATCAATATTGCTAAATCAAGTCTTTTGGTGATGAATATATTATACTGATTTTTATATGTGGATGACATGCTCATTGTAGGATCATGTATGTAGAGGATTGATGAGCTGAAAAGGAAGCTGGATGAGGAGTTCGAGATGGAAGATCTTGGAGAAGCTAACAAGATTTTGGTGATGAAGATCAAGAGAGACCATGTAGCTGGAACCTTTATGTTATCACAGACTAACTACATTGGAAAGGTTCTAATAATATTTAGTATGTTGGAAGAAAATCCATTCTTTATTCCCCTGGAAAACCATTTCAACCTATCAAAAGAGAAATTACCTAAGACAAAAGAAGAGGTTGAGTACATGAAAAGGTTTTATACACATTAGCTATGGGAAGTTTGATGTATCTCATGGTATGTACTCGACCTGACATTTCTCATGCAGTGGGATTTGTGAGCAGGTAGATGGATATCCCTAGAAAGAAACATTGAGAAGCTGTGAAGTGGATACTGAGGTATTTGAAGGGAAACAAGGAGGTATCTCTGTGATTTGAAAAAGAAAATTCATTACAGAGGATATGTAGATACAGATCTTGGAAATAACGTTGACAGCAGGAGGAGTACCACATGTTATGTATTTACCCGTGGAGGAACTAAGGTAAGATAGATATCAGAATTGTAGAGGGTGGTGGATTTATCCACAATAGAGGCAAAATACATTGATGTAACAGAAGCTGGAAAGGAGATGGTTTGGATGAAAAAAATCTTGGATGACCTGGGTAGAAAGTGAGAGGAGAATGTATTGCACTGTAATAGTTGGAGTGTTATACATCTTGCAAAGAACCCAATTTTTGATGCCCAAACAAAGCACAATCAATTGAAGTACCATTTTATCAGATGATTGATACGGTATGGGTTGCTAAAATTGCAGAATATTTTTGGAATAAACAATCCATGAGATATATTGACTAATCCGATGGTAATACAGAATTTCATGCACTGTTGTACCTTTTTTGGTCTCCATTGATGAATGAAGGATGAGATGCAGAATATGGGAGAAAACTATGGGGGAAAGGGGGAAAATAACTGGTATTTCATGAATAGTCAGATTGAAATTGAAGTTGTGAATGAGAAGCACACATTGATGAGTGAAGAAGAGGAGGAACTCTGATTAAGTGACTTTTCTAAGCCAGTGGCATCGAAGCAGGTTAGTGTAACAGATCAAGATCTAAGTGAGAGATTGTTTGATTGGTGTAACCCGATCTATTTTGCATGATGTTGAGGTGAATTTTTGTGACCCATACTGAACACTAGAGAACAACTCCGCACTATAGTAGCGCGGACTTTGGCACGACTACTATAACATGGTTGACTGGAAACACCGACATGGAACTGTAGTAGTGAAGACTTTGTAGATAGTAGTACTATATCTCCACGTACTTCTAGCCACTAGAAACTATAACATGGACTTGGGTAACTGTGGCACTAAAACAATGTGAACTTCCATACACATTTCACTATATCACATCAAAATTTATTTGTGGTTAGTGGAACAATGTTTCATCCTCTTTATTATCTCATTTTGAGCAAGATTTTATGTGTGTGTGTGAGAGAAACTCTGAGATATCCTTTTAATTGTGTTCCCATATTTCATAGTGAAGTTATTTTTCCTCTCTATTGATGTAGGGATTTTTTTGAACCACATAAATCACTACGACCGCGTTCATCACATTTTTCTTCTTTTGTTTCTATCTTTTCTCCATCAGAAAACCTCTACCATGTGACTCTCGGCCTTTTTGCAACATGCAGCTTGAAACTAACGACATGCTCAGGGATCTGGTTTTTTGAGACACTTCCAGAGATGATCCCATGATGGAGGGATTTTGGCTCAGGGATACAAGTTTGAATCTAATCAAACATGGGAGAGGCTGTGTTTCTCTTGTGAAATATGGGGACATATTGCGTGAGATTGTCCGACTTGTCGTGATAGTAAGAGGGATGCGATCGATGGACTATCATGGAAGAGACAACGACTGAAGCATGGAGTTATATATGATGGCATAAGTGGTGAAGGAGCGGGGAGAGCATGAGGAAGTGACATGTGGTTTGATATGTTTCCACCACTACTACCCCCAGGTGGTCCACACCAGGCTCAAGGAGATGGAGGACAGGGGTGGGGACATCTACAGGTCACTGAGGCCTATGACCCAGAGGCTCCAATGATGATTAGAGGTACGCTCTATGTCCTTTATATTTTTATATTAGTATTGTTAGAAACTGTTGTGAGGTAATCTATTATTTCCACTTCTTTCTCGAGGCTTATCTAGGGTGACACAGGGCGTTAGTAGATCCCTATGACGGGGTTGTTTGACGTAGCTTCAAACTCATGAAAAAGAGGGACGTTTCCCCCATCAAGACACGTTCTTGTGATATTGTGGGAGAGTCAGTGTCATCCAAAATAGATAGCATCGAGGTGTGGTGGATGAGTTCTTTTAACTTGTGTGTTCGGGGTGGGGTTGCATGTTGGGGTGTTAGAGCATGACCTGACGATACCAGTGGAGCCTTTATACTTGACCCTTATGCTGGAGGCTCCTACAGAGAGGGTTAGTGACTACACACTTCTATTGATAGTGTGAACTAATTCTAGGATGAGAGTGCCTCGCATCAAATATTTCTGTAGTGGTAGGGAGACCCTACAATAATCTTCCTCAGTATGGATTGGACTCCTACCATCAATGCTTAGATGGTTGTCACCGGTGGGTATGAAAATGTTTTTGGATTATGGGATGGAGTTCTCATCCTTTGAGGAGTGATCTCTGGTCGAGAAGTACGAGATCATGTGTGGGAAGATACAACTGACTTTTATTAGGAGGCTAGTATGAATCTTGAAGCAGTGGCACTATGAGATTTCAGTTTCCTACTATAGTGGTGTATTTGAGGATGTCTATACAAGGATGTGATGGGTCATTCTCCCTACTGAGAGTTGTTTTCTGCATACTGGCACCCAGGGACTACCATGATATTTACATCATCATATCAGTTGACTCCCATGGAGCTTCCTAAGTTGTGGTGTGGTTGGAGGTTTTCAGACAGAGGGCCTGGTAAGACTCAGTGTGTTACTTGGGAAACCATGTGTTGTTCGTTGGTACCCTCTTATGCTTGGCATCAGAGTTTCACATGAGACACTTGAGGATGTCCTGACATATCTTTAGTTGGTGGTGGTTACCCCTATGCTTTTGTAGTGAGTCAAGGAGGCACAACTAAGAGATTATGTTCATGAGGTATTGCATGATCAGATATCCATAAGACATGTTCTTGATGGGTTTTTGAAGGTGGGGAGTACGCCAACTTTTTGAGGATTGAATATGACACCAATCACGCCGTGAGATGAGGTTTTGAGGAGGTTGTTTTCCCTTAGTAGTATGCCTAGGATAGGGGTGGTTGTGCCATGCATAGATAATTGTTTGGGTTCTGGGGAACATGCATTGGGTTTTCATGTTGACGTGGTGTTGTTGTTGCTCCACCATCAACATAAAACTAGTTGAGGCCACGTTCAGGAGGCCCTGCAGGTCACTGTTGTAATGGTCGGAGCTAGTGGGAGGAAAAATTGTGGGCCTAGAGTTGGTTCTAGTGATGGTTATTGAGGGTCTCGTCCAACCATGAATGGATGCGAATTTTTGGGTTACATCTTTATCTGCACCGGGTTAGTGAAGTGATGTACTGCTAGATTCTGTGACCGCATTTGGAACAGGTGCTTGGATTTTTCCACTTGTCTCGGCTGAGGAGACATGTTCACGCTTCGTTGCACAATGTCGACCTAGTTCGAGCTGTAATTTGGGCATGGTTTGGATTTTTTGGTCCCCCTGAGTGCATGTTTGTAAACAACATGGAATCCCTCTCGTGAGATCACTAGCGTAGGAGGTCTAGTTGAGATCTCAATTTTCCCTCTTGTGTGTAGGATTTCGCTTTTTGGGGGCGAAAAGCCTTAAGGAGGAGAGAATATAGCAACTTGGGTTTTACCGTGTAAGATTTTGGAATATTTCTAGAAATTTTTCTAAAGCTATATGCTAAGTCGGTGTGAGATTCCAAGTCTTAGAGAGGCTCAGTGCGGTGATAATAAAGATATTAAATATATTTTATCACACACGCATAGTTTTTCAGTAAAGTGTATTAACTCTTAATGGAATCCTCATATCGAAAAATTGAGACCATGATTGAGTTCAAAACGTGGTATTTACCCTAAACGCGACATAAAATTTATCAATGCCGGATGCTCGGTTGATGGCGTGTTGGCAGGGTGTTAAAAGGATGTTTATTAATTAATAAAATAACCCCCAGTTATCACGCATAGTAGAATAGAGGACCCCCCTTGTGAGACAGACAAACCTAGGCAGAATTAAGGAGAGGAGGCATCATCGATCTTCGATATTAACGACGATCACTCCAGAATCGTGGTGCAGTGGCTTCAGAGTGTGAATATGCACCCAGAGCTTTGGCGTTTCTCCACGAAGTAGGTGGATTTACAACTTTTACATCCCAATCCCCTTTGATGTGTTTTTTAAGGTTTTAGATCCCTATTACGACTACTAGTGATCCTCTGGGGGTAGATCTGTGGGTTTCAGTGGAAATAAGGGTGTTTTGGGCGGCTCATAGGGAATTCCCGTTCGGAATTACCGATTACATGATGTGTAGTATGGGACCACACCCTGTATGTTCTTCCAGCTTGGGGAAGATGAAATTTTGGAAGCTACACACTGTGTACTAGGGGTAAACACCCTGTAGTGATCCCAAGTCATGTGGAGAGGGAAATGGTCAGTGATGTCGTGTCAAGAGTCATGATTGTGTGACAATACACATCCAGACTACACGGGCACAGGGTGCCGGACATAGGCACTGGAGGAGGACACAACCAAGTGGTTGGATAACTAAGACACACCGTGTATTGATGGTACACGCCGTGTGGCACGACATGGAAAACTAGCCGTGTATGGGCGATGACACACCTAAGATATGATATGGGGTTACATGTCGCGTGACATGCGGTATACGCTATGTATATACCAAAATGCATGCCATGTATCGTGAGGGGACACGGTCAGGGGACGTTTTCGAGAGACACATCATGTACTATGGGTAAAAATCATGTAATCCCCTTGGAAAATTCTCCCCCATGCGTCACCATCTTCAGGACTTGAATGGGGTCCCGCAAGCAGCCTATCCAAAGTAGTTTTCTGCGTTAGACTGGATGGCGGCCATGGTTTTGATGCGCGATATGCGACACAAGGTGAGGTTAGTGGGTCACTTGTTAGCAAAGTATAGACTAGTATTATTTGATTGGGTACCCTTGATCTATCTCTGTGATGGTATGGTGTGACATTACATCCTCAGAACAGAATTGTGATCCCCTCGATAAGATTAGATCAGATAGTGTTTTTGTATCCCTCTGGGAGGCCCAGGAAAAATACTCTATCATATTGAATTTCCTAGATGGGGTTTGTGGTATCTTTTTGACCATGATGTAGGGAGATGATCCCCTATCTAGCTATCTATCCTAGTAGGGTTTGTGGTATCATCAGGTATATGATCCTCTACTTAGTAGTTAGTTCCAGTGGGATTTGCGGTATTGTCGAGAGTACAATCCCCTACTTGGCGGTTGGATCCAAATTTGGGTTTGTGGTATATCTCAACGGTCCTGAGTATGATCCTCTATTTGTATATCATGGCTTTGAGAATCTATATGGTTTGTGTTATCCCTCAACGGTCTTGGGTGTGATAACCTATCTGAGCGTTATGATATTCGTAGTTCCATATTGGGTTTGTGGTGTCCCTCATCCAGGATGGGTGTGATCCCCTTTCTGAGTAATGATACTTTTTGGGTTTCTAGTAGGATTAATGGAGTTCCCCATCAGGGATGCGTAAGATCCCCTATTTGAGTATCGAGGTCTGTTGGGCTCCATTGTGACATTCTTCATCGTGTGTTGGGATTGATTTCCTCCAACCCCAGGGCTTTCAAACCCAACACATATGCCCTTCTAGGGTTCCATCCTAAAACACATGTGTGATAGGAGGAATTACCCATCCAAGATTATATGTGAGTCACCATCCTTGATGAAATATGATGTGGGAATTGAGTTTGTACCCAAAAATCCTCCCCTAAAACCAAAGACCACACAATTGGGTCTCCACTTCAACGATAATGCATCATATCCAACCATCTTGCACCGTAGTGCCTCAACTTCTGTATTACTATTAGCTTCATCAACATGTCTTCCAGATTGTTGGTTCCAAAAATCTTCTACAACATCAAAAACCCATCCTGTATCAAACCTATAATGAAATGATACTTCAACTGAATATGCTTTGTCCGAGCATGAAAAAATGGGTTCTTTTCAAGATGTATAAAACTATGACTGTCATAGTGCAATAAATTCTTCTCTAAATTTCTTCCCAACTCATCCAAGAAGTTCTTCATCCAAAAAATCTCCTTCTCAGCTTCTGTTATAGCAATGTATTCTACCTCTATGGTGGATAAATCCACCACCATATGTAATTGTGATATCCAGCTTACTACAGTTCCTCCACAGGTAAATACATAACCAATGGTACTCCTCCTACTATCAATTTCACCTCCAAGGTCAACATCCACATACCCTTGCAAAGAATTTCATTTTCCAAAACATAAATATACCTCTTTGATGCCATTAAAATACCTCAGTATCCACTTAACAACTTCCCAATATTACTTTTCATGGTTAGCCATGTACCTTCTCATAACTCCTACTATGTGCGCAATGTCAGGTCGAGTACAAACCATGGCATACATCTGGATTCCAACAGCTGATGCATATGGAACCTTTTCCATGTACTCAACCTCTTCTGCTATCTTCGGTAATTTCTCATTTGATAGTTTGAAATGGTCTACCAAGGGAATAGATACCTTCTTTGCTTATAGCATACTGAATATTCTTAGAACCTTCCTAATGTAGCATGTCTGTGATAATATCAAGGTTCCAGCTGCACAATCTCTCTTGATCTTCATCCCCAAAATCTTTCTAGATTCTCCAAGATCCTTCATTTCAAACTCCTCAAAGAACTACTCTTTCAACTCATCAATCCTCTACACACATGATCCTGCAAAGAACATGTCATCCACATATATAAGCAATGTAATATATTCATCACCAAAGGATTTTATGTAGCAACATTAATCCATGACACATCATTTGTATGCATTTTTATTCATGAATGCATCAAACTTTTTGTTCCACTACTTGGGTGTCTGCTTCAACCCGTGCAAGCTCTTCTGGAGTTTGCACACCAGATCATCCTTCCCAGACTCAACATATCCCTCCGGCTAATGCATGTAGATATCCTCCTCAAGATCTCTAGAAAGGAAAGATGTATTCACATCAAACTTCTCAAGATACAGATTTTATGATGCCAAAATCCTGAGAACCACCCAGATGGTGGTAAGCTTCACTACTGGTGAGAATATTTCAGTGAAATCCACTCCCTCCTTCTGTTGGAAGCCTTTCACCACCGGTATTTCCTTGAAACTCCTCTCGCTATCATGTTCTTCCTTGACCCGGTACACCCATTTGTTCTAAAATTCTTTCTTCCCTTATGGAAGATACGCCGACTCCCAAGTATTGTTGTCATGGAATGAGGAAATATCCTCCTTCATGGCCAACTCCCACTTGCTCGGCTCCTTCAACTGCATTGCCTCTTCAAAGCATTCTGGTTCTCCACCATCATACAAATGTGGGGCCCAAAAACCAAGCCCAATGAAGCTCAAATTTATACAGTAGAAATATAAAAATATGAGGATAATTTTATTCAACTATGGACGAAGCTAATTCTGATGTTTTTATGATGATAAAGGGATCTGAAGTTGAGATTTAAATGGTGGACCCGACATTAATGCATAGAATCCGTCCCACCATTTCGACCATAAAATCCAAACGGATGAGGGAAATTTCCTGAAATTTTTACAGATCGTATAGGACAGATGGACGAAGATATTTCTCTTCTACAACCTCTCCGGATTCAGCCTTCTTCAATTACAAATTCACACATCAATATGGTGGACGAATATGGACAGTTTTCCGGGTCAAATTCGAAACGTCAATTTCCTTTTGATTATTCACCCTCCTTTTGACTCTATTAATTGTTGGGGGGTGAATTAATTGTTGGGTTATGGACCTAAGGATCCTAATATTCCTATATAATGAGCTAGTGGTGAAGGGAATAGGGGTGGATATTTTTCTTATCGTCTTTTGTTGCTTGTTTTATTGTAAGGTTATGCTTCCAAATTTCCTTTGTAATGTTTTCCATTTCCATGTAAGTTTATTTTTTGTATCTTTAAGTTCTTAATCAACTTATTTCTCTTATATATTTTCCATTTCATTTATTAAAACTTTATTATCACAATGCACAGTGATATCTCTGTGTTGTTGTGAATTAGTTCACACATAGGTGTAAATTTCATTCACACACACGGAGGAGTGCTCGTTATTTCCGCGGTTTTAATTTCTTCAATCCAATTCTTGTTAGTCATCTTCCGCCCACCATTGAGAGTATACCATCAATGGAGGGCTAACCCTTTAATTGGTTGATCTTAGGAGGATGCAAAGACTGGATTGAATGTCATTTTATGAACGAATTGTTGTTAATTGGATAATTAATTTAAGACATCCATTCTTCAGTAATTTCTACTCTTCATCTTTACTGTGTTTGAGCAAACTAAATTCAATTACTAAATGACCATATACCTCGGAGAGATCATGAATTTGGTTCTCTAAGTGTATAGGGGATTAGTAATTGTGTTTAGTAATCACCAAACTAGAAAATGATGAAGGTAGTGTTATTTTTGAAGAATGGATTCATCAAGAATTAATAAAACCAAAATTTTCTAAAGAATTAAAATTCATTCAATCCACCCCGAGCATAATCCTAAGATCAAACCATTTTCTTTGAATTGAATTCACTTAGGTTTCTTAGTGTTCTTTAAAACCATCCAAAATCAAAACCAAAGTTGGCTACTTCATAGCCCATCCTTCACCAAATCATAGCGTCTCAAGGTTACTTCTTCAGTCCCTGTGGAATCGACCCCTACATGTACTACATTGATCGCTTTTACCAGTAGGGTAAATTTTGGCGCAACCACTCATGATCCTGACATGTTCATTTAGTGTATTATTCATCCTTTCAGCTACACTATTCTGTAGTGGTGTTCCTGAAATAGTCTTATCCCACTGAATTTAATTATTTGAACAAAATTATCTGAACTCATTACTAATGTACTTTCCACCATTGTTCGACCTCAAGCATTTCAATTTTTCTCCCAAATCATTCTCCACCATGACCTTACACTTCTGAAACATATTAAACACATCATATTTTCTTTTCATAAAGTAAACTCATACCTTCCTAGTAGAGTAATGAATAAATGTTACATAATACTGTGACCCTTCACGGGTATGTACTGGTACAGACCCCCAAACATCAGTGTGCACCAGGTCCATCTTCTCAGCCTTCGGTGTTCTGCCTCCTTTTGCAAATGATATATTCTTCTGCTTTCCAAGGATGAAATATTCACATAATCCAACTTCCATTGACTTCAGATCTTGTAGAAACCCTTTTGTTTCCAGCACTTTCATCCCCTTCTCACTCATATGTCCGAGTCTATAGTTCCACAATTGAGAATCCCCGGTAACATCTACTGATGTCATCATGTTCATGTAAGTATCAAACATGTTTTACAGAGTACCATTTTTTTCTCCCTGAGCTATAACCATGGATCCCCTAGTAATCTTCTAGTCACCACTAGTAAACATGGTACTGAAGCCTGCATCATCAAGTTGCCAAAAATAAATGATATTTCTTCTTAAACCAGGGATATACCTCACGTTTTCCAGAACCAACAAACTCCCACTTTTGGTTTTGATCTGTACATCTCCTTTACCCAAAATCTACAAGGGTTCATCATCAACAAGATGTACTTTTCTAAAATTTCCAAGAACATAATTTTTTAGGAATCCCTTCTACGGTGTATAATGGAAAGATTCCCCATAGTCTAAAATCCAAGACTCTGTTGGTCTATCCATGCTCAACAGCAACACATCATCAGTTCTTTCAGCCATCGTGATTGCTCCACTGGTTTCTAGTCCCTTTCATTTTTCTCTACACTCTTTCTTGACATGTCCTTTCTTCCCTCAAATCCAGTAGGTAGGACTGGACCCCTTTACCTTATCTCTACTCTTTCCTCTCAACATTGATATTCCTCTACGATTGGATCACTATACATATCTTCCTCTTCCTTCTACATTCAGAGTTGAACCAGAGAATCTGCCCGATTCTGTTCTTTTGATATCCTCACTAAGTGTGATGTCTCACATATCCTTTAGAACCAGATTGGTATTCCTTGAAGTACTGCTCACAATTGTTACAATTGCTTCCCAACAGTCAGGTAATGAAGATAGTAAAACCAGAACACATACCTCATCACCAATATCAATGCTCATGGATGTCAGTTGACTTATGATCATGTTGAATTCGTTGATGTGATTTGCAAAAATTCTCCCTTCAACCATTTTCAGGTAGAACAATCGCTGCATCAAGTGTACTTTGTTTGACACAGAAAAATTCTCATACATATTCATGAGAGATTTCATCAGATCAATTGTTGTATTCTCCTCTCTAATGTTGAATGCTTTGTTTTTGGCCAACATAAGGTGTACAACACCTAGAACCTGTCGATCTGGAATCTCCCACTCCGACTGCTCCATGATCGTTGGCTTTAAACCCAGAAAAAGAAAATCCATTTTCTTCTGGTAAAGATAGTCTTTGATCTGCATCCTCGAGTAGCTGAAGTTAGTTCCATCAAAGTAGTCAATCTTCACCTTGAATTATTCCATAGCCATCATTTAGTTCAAGGAATTTTAACTCAACCTTTGATGCCAGTTGATGCAGAAATGCTGAGAGTCACAACGAAAAAACAACGATTCAAATAAGAGTAAAAGAGTAAAAAAGAAACACTCAAGAAACAAAGATTTACATGGTTTGGGAAATGATCCCTATGTCCACGGAGAGGCAGAATAACTTTACTATGAAAATATGAGAGCACAATTTACAGGAGTTTATCAGAGTTTCTCACAAAGGAACCCTAGCCCGAAATGAGTTACAAAAGGAGGAAGACGATCCACTACTCCACCAACTGCACGGAAATTCCGTATCTCTATAGTGAAATGAGTCCACCCAAGTCAAAAGTGTTACAATAGCTGCCGGCTAGAAGTCCAAGGAGTTATAGTGAATGATGGCTGGAAGTCCATGTCGCTATAGTGCCCTGTCGATGTCGGTCGGCCCAAACATCATCCAAATCAGATCGGGCTACACCAATCCAACACTATGTATTCAAATGCTTCAAATGAGTAATCTCTATCATTGTCAAACTAATTTGGAAAATACTCCACCCTACATCACACCTGGGCTGCACCATTACTCTGACACCACATGTTGGGATCAATTTCTTCCAGCCTTAGGCCTTTCAGGCCCAACACATAGGCTTTTTTGGGGTTCCATCCTAAAAATCATGGGTGATATGAGGAATTGTTCATCCAAACTTATATGTGAGACACCATCTTTGATGAAATTCGATGTGGGGCTTGGGTTTTTACCCAACATGGCGAGACCCGAAGAGTGTGTTCTCTCGGGTGTGTGCCACCTGAGATAGCGGGGATATGTCATCGAATTTACAATATCCGATGGAGTGTGTTCTCTTGAATGTTCCATCAGGGATGGAAGAGATCTTCCTAATGGAGTGATATCTCTCAGATGTTCCTTCTAGGATGGTAGAGTGATACCTGATGTGTGTTATCTCTTGGATGATTGTCATCGGGGATGGCATGGCTCATGGGGTGAGATCACTTAGATGAGTGTTACCTTTGATCCTCGAATAGAATCATGTAGTTGGAAGTGAGTTCAGGATATTATGAGAATTGGAGTCCAGGATGATTATATCTATGTAATTCTAGGAATCCTTGCGGTGTTTTCATGTAGCTTGGTCTACACACCATGTGGATTGAGCTGACTAGTCATATATAGCCAAGGAGTTGTCGAGATGGAGTTTTTTCTCTCTCTTGCTTTGGTTCCCTCTAGGTTGTGTCGAGAAGAATATTGTGTTTTAGTTGCTCACTTTTATTTTTGGTTTTCGAGGCGCCTACTAGGTATTGTTATACTCACCCATTCATAGGCTTTGTCTGCACATGTCGTGTCTTGTGCAGACGGCAGATCTTTCGATGAAGTCCCAGGTGAACCCAAAGTAGGCAAAGCTTAGTGATCTAGACAGACCAAGGTGCATACTAGTGCTTTAATGAGGTGTGTTACAGTGGTTACATTAGACAAAAGTCCCCTCTTGAGCAGGTTGGACACTTCTTAGTTTTTGGTGAGCTTGCATTTTGTCATTTTACACTTTTAGATCTTTTGTTGTACTCTGTGTGATAGATGTATGGATGCATTTTTTTCTTTTAGTTATTATTATATATTCATTGTTGGATGTGGGTGTGTTCATACAAGTACTATATGATAAGTCCTTCCATGTGTGTGACATGTCTACTCGGTGCTGGTCACCAACCCCTAGCCTATTGGAGGCGGGCTTGTGATAGTCGCTACTTTGGCCCTGATGGGTCGGGCCATGACAGCCTGCCACCTTTTTATAAAGAAAACAAGCTATATATTTAATTATAAAATACCAGAGAAGGTAAACATTGAAGTATTCCACCTTTTTAATTTTCCAATACATCATGTAAAAAAACAAATAAATAGAACATGAGAAAAAAAAATTGAAAGAAAAAGACTATATTCAATCTTGCAAGAATAAAATTCTTGATCCCAGTACATCATACAAAATGGGTCTCTATTGTAGCTTCAAACTCACTTGATAGAGTTCAAAATTCTTATGATTGCTGAAAATAATTGAGTTCCCCAATATCATTGCCTATACTCAAAAACTTTGTGAAATATACATGTCTAGTGAGACTTTCAAGATGTCCAATGAGACATTCAAGGTGAGGTACACCAATAATATATGGATGTAATTGCATTTGTTCCCTAATATTGATTTGTTGTCTAACTCCTAAAATTTATTAGATGGTGAAATTAAAAAAAATCATACATCCCATTGTTAAAATAGGAAAAATGACCTTAAGAGATCAAGGAGACAAATTTATTTCAACAAAGGACTTGAACATGGAAGGAAAAGGACTGCATTATTTCAATCATGCAGGAACAAAATTTCTGCCCGAGATGATGCCCGTCGAAATCATAGTAACTCCAGCATATTCAATCTTGCATCCATCATATATACAGTAGGTTGGATGCTCATTACTTCAATAATCAGAGAATGTCCCAATTTTTTTTGATGAATTCCATCTCATTTGGAATGCTACACAAATCTCCCATATTAACAGTTCAAAGATGTTTGAATGTGCAAACATTCAAATTCTGTTTCTTCTAGAGATCCAAATCAGGTGCTTCTAGGACAACCATTGTGTTTAAAGAGCCTGAGATATGAAGTTCTCACAAATTGAGATAATTTGTAATCGGATGCATAACTATTTGTATCCTTGTTGTATCTTCAAAACTCACTTGATAGAGTTCAATATTCCTTAGATTTCCGAACATAATTGAAAGCCTCCCAAGATCATTGCATATACTCAAAAACCTCATGAAATAGACATGACCAATGAGAATTTCAAGATGAGGCAGACCAACAAGGATCTTCTCAAAATTTCAATAGGATATTTGTTCAAGCTGCTCCACAATGCCATCACCCATGTACATCACTACTAAAAGGAAAACAAGGCTTGGTGTATGCTCAATACAGACGTCTTTAAATTCTCCTTCTAGACATAAAAATTTGATATTCAGAGCGCGTATATTGAAAGTGAAGCTATCAAAGCATGAAAATTAAAAAATCTCAAGAATAGGACAGTTATCGATGAGACATTCAACAACATCAGAAGAAACCGAGACTTGATGGAGAGTGAGGCTCTTCAAACAAGGAAATCCTTTAAAGTCAAGGGGCGCATCCAATTTTTAGTGAAACAATTCCAACTTTGATACATCCATAGGGGATCCTGCACCCTTAAAGGTCTATTCAAGGAGGGGTAAGTGGTCCCCACAAGTGGTTTAAGGGATCTTTTTAGGTGGTTGGGTGGTTCAGCTCGTGGTCTTACTTTTTCTGTTTTGAGGTAGTGGTGGTCCCCACGATTTGTTAGTAGATGGGAGTCTGTTAGCCAACTGTAATTTTTTCCCATAATATTCTTTATATAGTACTGTGGTGGTAGTGTCTAGGGGGGGAAGCTGGGTATTATAGCCTTGTGGATTGGATCCGGAGGGGTCTTAGGTCTCCTGGAAAAAATCTGCTGTAAGTGTCAGTTTATTTTCCTATACTCTCTTATTCTTACTGCTTAAAATTACTTTTTACTCTACTACTGGCCTCTATTTCTACCAAACTTGGTCAATTTTTGACAAGAAAAGAGACAGGAAGGTACCCTAAACCACTCCTCCATTAAAACAACACATTTTTAGGAAGTTTATGGTCATCCTCCCCTAACCCTTCTGCCTGAGATGCCTTTATAAATTCAGGTGGAGGCAGTTACCACTACTTTATTGGATTGCTAGACATCCCTCCAGTAGATCCTCCATCATCTTTCTCGGTCACAAAATTACATGAAGCATCAAGCGTTCAAACATCATCGTGACCTGTCTTTTCAGCCATGGGATATAGTTTATCTCAAGCTCCGCCCTCAGCGACAACACTCACTGGCCCATCGCATTCACCACAAACTTTTCCCTCACTTTTATGGCCCTTTTCAGATCCTCCGTCCAGTGGGAAGTAGAGCTTATCTGCTGGATTTACTCTCTACAGCTCAGATTCACCAAGTTTTTCACGTTTCCCAATTGAAACACGCCATTGGGCATCACCCCTTGCAGAAGACCCTGCCGATTGACCTGGATGGCGACACTTCACCTCTCCTCGAACCTGAATGCATCTTGGATAGACGTTCTACATATTCCTCCAATACAACTACTCCACAGAGCCTTGTCAAATGAAAAAAAAAACTCTCTTGAGGACACCACTTGGTTGGATGATTTTGTACTTCAAAACCAATTTCCCACTTGCATCCTTTCAGACAAGGCTACTCTTTCAGATGGGGTGACTGATACATCCATAGGGGATCCTGCACACTTAAAGGTATATTCAAGGAGGGGTAAGTGGTCCCCACAGGTGGTTTAAGGGATATTTTTAGGCGGTTGGGTGGTTCATCCTATGGTACTACTTTTTCAGTTTTGAGGTAGTGGTGGTCCCCACGAGTTGTTAGTAGATGGGATTCTGTTAGCTAGTTGTACTTTTTCCCTAGAATATTCTTTATATAGTACTGTGGTGGCAGTGTATAGGGGGGGGGGGAACTGGGTATTATGGCCTTGCAGCTTGGATCAGGAGGGGTCTTGGGTCTCCTGGGAAAAATCTGTTGTAAGTGTTAGTTTATTTTCCTGTACTCTCCTATTCTTGCTGCTTAAAATTACTTTTTGCTCTTCTCCTGGCCTCTGTTTCTACCAAATTGGTCTGTCCAGCCACTTTTTTTTTTCTCTTCCTCTAAAATGCAAACCCACCAAGCTAGTCATGAAAATATTGATCAAAGAATGAGCTCCCTGGAATCTGCCTTTGGTATGCTAGAAACTTCCATGGCTGCAGTCCGCACAGATCAGGCTAAATTCCGAAAATCCCTGGCTTCAGAAATAGCAGACCTCCACCATCTAATCACTACCATAGTTCGTCTCCCAACAATGCCCCCTCTCCTAGTGGACACTACTCACCCTAATTATTATTCCACCCCTTTTATTCCCCCTAATACAACTGGAACATCACCTTGGGACCTGACTCTTTCCACTCACCCAGTCCCCCTGCTTCCAACCTCACCTTCCACCTCCACTCACCTTGACCTTCCCCAATTTGATGGCCTTGACCCCCGGGGCTAGATAGCCCACGCTGAGCTTTTCTTCCAGCTTCACAACACCTCTGATGACGCCAAATTATCTCTTGTACATATTAGTATGAATGGAAAGACAATTCACTGGTTTACTATTGTTCAAGAACTTCATCCTTCAATGACCTAGCCACTCCTAAAATCCAAATTACTGGTTCAATTTAGCGGCCTTGAAATACAGAATCCTTACGAGGAGTTGGCCACCCTTCAGCAGCTCTCTTGTGTGTAAGATTATATCAAGGAATTTGAATACTAAGCTTCCTTAATTCCTCACCTACCCGAGCTTCAATACATTGGTTGTTTCCTTTATGGACTCTAGCCGGATATCCAAGATTGGGTACACATTCATAGACCTGAAACATGTCTATATGTTATGAGACTCGCTCGCCGCGTCGAACTCTCTCTTAAGCGCGGAATTGGGCAACATGTCCGTAGTACCCCTTGGTGCCCTTGGTCAACCCGGGAGGGCTCGACTGACCAACCATATCCTTGACCCAGCTTCCCTTCTTCTTAAGTGCAGAATTCGGCCTCTCCAATGCTCCCTCCACTTTCCAAGCCACAATGAATAATTTTTTCCAGCCTCATCTTTGACACTTTGTCCTAATCTTTTTTGATGATATTTTAGTCTATAGTCCAGTGTGGGACTCTCACATGCAGCACCTACAAGTGGTTTTGTAGAATCTACACGACAATTTTTTTTTCAAAGTAGGGAAATTCTCTTTTTCATAAACTCAGGTGGACTACTTAGGCCATGTAATCTCTCAGGAGGGTGTTGGGATGGATATAGACAAAATTCAGGTAGTTCTTTCTTGGCCACATCCCCTTTCGGTTTGTGGGGTTCGCGGGTTCCTCGAACTCACCAGCTATTACTGAAAATTTATCTGTGACTATGGAAAACTTACTTGACCCCTTACCTCCCTTACAAAGAAGGATGGCTTCTCCTGGACAGTAGTGACTCAACTAGATTTTGACACTCTCAAAACTGCCTTGTCAATAGCCCCAGTTCTAGCCATTCCAGACTTCTCTCGCCCCTTTGAAGTCAAATGTGATGCTTCCGGTCACGACATCGGGGCTGTTATTATGCAGAATCATCACCCAATTGCATATTTTAGCAAGTCACTCGCTGCTAACAACCTCTCTAAGTCCACTTATGAGAAGGAAATGATGGCCTTTGTCCTTGTTGTCCAACATTGGCGCCACTACCTCTTGGGACATCCCTTTTTGGTTTTCACTGATCAACACAGCCTTAAATACTTATTGGATCAGCGACTCACCTCCTCCGACCAGCAATGTTGGATTTCCAAGCTCCTCGGGTAAACCTTTGACATTCGTTACAAGCCAGGCCGGGCCAATACCACCGCGGATTCCCTTTATCATCGCCATGAATGAACTGCCTTTCCACTTTCTATTTCCTCCCCATTTTGGAAGCAACACCCTACCTTAACCGCTGGCCTGCAGGATGACCCTTTTACCAGAAATAGTATCCAACTCCTCCATACAGGCAGCCCTACTTCAAGTGGTTTCGTTCTCTCCCACAATGTCCTCTATTACCATGGTCGCCTAGTCCTTACAGCCAACTCTACTTGGATTCCTCACCTCCTTGAAGAGTTTCATGCCTCTCTTCAAGTTGTACATTCATACTTCTTCTATAATTATCGTAAACTGGCTGCTAATTTATAATAGGTTGGAATGCACCGTCAGATTCTGCAGTATGTCCGCCGGTGTGACACCTTCCAACGTAAAAGTATTCGACACTCTCCCCGGCAGGCCTCCTCCAACCACTACCCATTCTAAAAGAAATTTGGGAGGACATCTCAACAGCTTTTATTACCGGGTTACCTAAATCTAAAGGCTACGATGTCATCATGGTGGTGATCGATCGACTCTCCAAGTATACTCACTTTCTCCTCTTAAAACATCCCTTTACCACCAAGACCGTTGCCGAATTATTTTCCAAAGAGGTGGTCCGCCTACAGAGCATCCCCAAATCCATTATGAGCGACCGTGACCCACTATTCGTCAGTCATTTTTGGGCAGAACTCTTCAGATTATAGGGCACCAAATTACAAATGACCTCCACTTACCATCGCCAAACTGACGGCCAAACCGAGGCAGTCAATCGCTGCTTGGAGATGTAGCTTCGCTGTTTTGCAGGAGAGCAACCCCAAAATTGGTCCTTTTGGCTCCCCTGGGCTGAACTATGGTATAATACCACCTGGCACTCCTCCATTAAAAAAACACCTTTTTAGGCAGTTTATGGTCATCCTTCCCCGACCCTTCTACCCGGGCTACCTTCAGAGATTCAGGTGGAGGCCGTCGCCAATGATTTATTAGATTTCCAGAAAGCCCTCCTACAGCTCCACCATCATCTTTCTCAAGCACAAAATTACATGAAGCATCAAGCTGAAAAACATCATCATGACCTATCTTTTCAGCCATGGGATATAGTTTATCTCAAGCTCCGCCCTCAGCGCCAACACTCATTCGGCCATCGCATTCACCAAAAAAAATTCCATTGCTTTTACAGCCCTTTTAAGATCCTCCATCCAGTGGGTAGTAGAGATTATCTGTTGGATTTACCCACTACAGCTCGGATTCACCATGTTTTTCACATTTCCCAATTGAAAGACGCCATTGGGCATCACCCCTTGTAGCAGACCCTGCCGGCTGACCTAGATGGCGACGCTTCAAATCTCCTCAAACCTGAATGAATCTTGGCTAGACGTTCTACCTATTACTCCAATGAAACTACCCCATAGAGCCTTGTCAAATGAAAAAACCACTCTCTTGAGGATGCCACTTGGTTGGATGATTTTGTACTTCAGAACCAATTTCCCACATGCAGCCTTGCAGACAAGGCTTCTCTTTCAGAAGGGGCGACTGATACATAGATAAGGAATCTTTCACCCATAAAGGTCTATTCAAGGAGGGGTAAGTGGTCCCCACAAGTGGTTTAAGGTATCTTTTTAGGCGGTTGGGTGGTTTAGACTGTGGTCCTACTTTTTCTGTTTTGAGGTAGTGGTGGTCCCCATAAGTTGTTAGTAGCTGGGAGTCTGTTAGCCAGCTTTACCTTTTCCCCAGAATATTCTTTATATAGTACTGTGGTGGCAGTGTCCGGGGGGGGGAGAGCTTGGTATTACGACCTTGTGTCTTGGATCAGGAGGGGTCTTAGGTCTCCTGGGAAAAATCTGCTATAAGTGTCAGTTTATTTTCCTATACTCTCCTATTCCTACTGCTTAAAATCACTTGTTTCTCTGCTCCTAGCCTCTATTTCTACCAATCTTGGTCAATTTTTGACAAGAAAAGATACACAAAGGTACCCTAAACCACTCCCCATCACCCATTTCAAGCATCAATTATTTAAGATCATTCTTGAAAGAAAAAGTAGCCATTGATCAATTTTTGGACAACTTCGCAAGCCTGGTGTTGAAAGTTGGAACTTGTGAATTGGCCATTGGTGAAGTAAGAGGAATTTTGTAATGAAATTAATAAGACTACTGTCATCAAGTTCTCGATCATTTGAAATAGGAAATCATTTTTCATTAAAAACGAGGGTTGTAAGAGTAGTCCAACTGTACCTCCATTTACTTGATAAGATGCTTGTTATAACAGCACCCCTAATTGGAATCCGTGATAGGATGCTTTCAATGATGCTTATAGGAAAGTTACTTAACCAATCAGTTGCAAGATCAAGGTCCATCGACATTCCTTAGGAAAACAGCATCTAACGTGATCTTACCCCCATACAGAAATGCAAGCTCAGCCGGATGTCGTCCGATGGAAGACAACCAGTGAAAAACGGAACACGTATTTTATATTGAATTTTAGCAGTTTAATTTTGGATGCATTACAATTCATGTTTGAGTACATCATAAGGTTAAAGAAGAAATGGACTAATTGTAATTGCCTCATGGTGGAGCTAGGTTCCCCTATGAATCTATACGTAGTCTTGAGTTCGAGTCCCAACGAGTACATCCCTGCATTGTTTGTTGACCCTTTTCATTGTAGAGATGAAAGAGGACCTCTCAAATACAATTGGATGAATAATACATAAAATTATAGTTTTCTCTTGATTAGATAGTGAAGTTAAAATACCCGAAAATGACAATATGGCCCCCAAATATATATTATCAACTAAATAATCCATAACGGTCTCTTATGACCTATTAATTGTGTCATAAATGTCATTTAATTTTTTATCACTTAATAGTAATATAATAAATTTATTTCATGATAAAAACGATTCATTAACTCAACCTGATATTCTTGAAAGTATTAAAGGAACTTTAAATATTAAAATAATATTCATTTGTTAAATATTTTTCTATGTATTCACTGTATCGCTTGAGAATGCTATTAATAAACAAACCCAATACAAATTATTTTAAACTATAATAATATGAATTTGTTTATTTTATGGCAATCGTTCAAACTTGGACATCACCCGGACCCCGTGGTGGGACCCACCATGTCCTAAACTCCAATTCATAAGAATATGTCAGATTTTTGAATACGCTAAGTGTGTGACCTCTAGGCCCTTATCTCGATAGCGGTGGGTACTTCTCACATACCATAAGCGAAGTATATCAACTCATCAAGGCCCCTAAAGAGATAAGATATAGTCATAACAATGACAACCTTTCCTACGAAAACACATCGTGTAATATAATCTCTTTGTCTCGTGATATCTCATAAAGCAGGATGCATACTTTGTGTCATCATCCTTTCCTGCTTTATTATTCGTTGATCTTACTAGATGAACTTGTCTTCTTCTACCATTACCATGGATTTAATGTAGGTACTACCATCATAATCAACTGAGCATGAGATATCAATTCTTTTCAGAAGCAAATTTTTTTATCTTGGTCATTCAATCAATGTATTACCACAAATAAAACACCCAACACAAGATACTTCACTAAGACATAGATGTCTTGGTTTCCATATTGCATCAAAGTACGTAATCAAATTACACTACCACAAAAACATACCTTTAATAGTGATAAAATTATTCATTGTCAGTGAAAAAAATAAATGACAACTAGAGTGCAATTAAAAACCCTAAACTTTTATCAGTGCTAGAAAATCAATGATAAAGGAACACTTCATCAGCACTAAAAAATCGTTGATGAAGGGACCCTTTGTTAGCACCTCTAGTAGCACAAATCAAGGGGCATACCATTGTGTGTTGTTAAATTTACCACACTACAACCCAAAAAACAACAGAAGATACAGGTTGCAAATACAAAATTTAAATGAAATAAAATTTACAACACAAATACAAGAAAAAACACTATATTATAGATATTTCAAAAATTGGTTTGTATAATTACATAAGTAGGTACAAACTATCACAGACATTTAAAAACATCAATATTCCTTTATCTTTGACTGAAAACCCCCGACCATGTTATTGCCGAACAAACCACCCCAACTCGAGTAAAAGAATGCACCTATATAAGAAAAAATTTCTATATTAGAAATACTATAAAGAAATAAATTAAACACATAGTGTCAATTTTAAACTAAAAACATATATTTTGAGTCAGACCTAGAACACCATGTATCAGATTGAGTTGGGGTTGATTCTTGCACATCACACCATTGATTGTTCATATTCAAACATTATATATGTGAAAATTAACTAAATAAGTATAAGATAAGAATTATAATGAAATTAATTAAGTAATAGAAAATAAAATGATGAGTATGTCACTTGTGTTTTTTTTACTAAAATGTAATTTTAAACTGGAAACACACACTTTGAGTCACATCATAAACATTTCATGATAGTTTGATGTGAGACTGATTTCTACACATCACAATCATTGTCCTAAATTATTAAGATAATCTGAGCAAGTTTTCTTAGTTTTCAGTGAGTGACACACTTTTTGAACTAAAATATCAATTTTAAACTGATAGTAGACCCTTTGAGTCATACCGGGAACACCGTGTAGTGGATTAAGGTGAGGCTGATTTATACACATAAAAAATGACTTCTGGATCATTATCCTAATGTATCAAAAAAAATTAATGTGTTTGCTCAGTTTTGATTATGTCACTTGTCTTTTTTACTAAAATTAATGTCAACTTTAAATAAAAAGACACACTTGGAGTTATATCAGTTACACTGTTTGTTGGATTGAGGTGCGATTGATTCTTACATATCACATATGACTTATGAATCATTTTACTAAAGTATCAAAACAATATAAATTTTTTTCTCTGTTTTGAGTCTATCACTTGTCTTTTTTACTAAAATTAATATCAATTTTAAATAAAAAAGATGCACATGGAGTTATACTGGTCACACCGTACATCAGATTGAGGTGAAATTGATTCCTAAATGTTAAAAATGACTTATGGATCGTTTTACAAAAGTATAAAACAAATTTGAAATCATTTTCTCAATTTTCAGTATGTCACTTTTCTTTTTACTATAATTAATGTAAATTTTAAATAAAAAGATACACTTGGAGTTATACCAATCACACCGTGCATCAGATTGAGGTGAAACCAATTTTTAAATCTCACAAATGACTTATGGATCATTTTACTAAAGTATAAAAACAATACGAATGCTTTTTCTTGGTTTTGAGTATGTCACTTGTCTTTTTTACTAAAATTAATGTCAATTTTACATAAAAAGATACTTTGAGTCGTATCGGTCACACTGTGAATCAGATTGAGTTGAGAATGATTCCTACACATCACAAATGGATTATGGATCATTATCCTAAAGTATCAAAATAATTCAAATGTGTTGGCTTAGTTTTGAGAATGTCACTTCTTTTTCTTACTAAGATGTTATTTTAAAATGGAAACATGCACTTTGAGTCATATCAACCACATCATGTGTTAGTTTGATGTGAGACTGATTCCTACATGTCAAAAATGACTTATAAATAGTTTTCCTAAATTATAAATACAATATAAGTGTGTTTTATTGGTTTTTATAAGTGACACACTTTTTCAACTAAAATATCAATTTTAAACTGATAACAGACACTTTGAGTTATATTGGGAACCCCATGTATCAGATTGAGGTGAAACTGATTTCTACATGTCACAAATGACATATAGATCATTTTCCTAAAGTATCAAAATAATCTGAATGTGTTTTATCAGTTTTGAGTATGTCACTTGTCTTTTTTACTAAAATTAATGTCAATTTTAAATTAAAAGACACATTTGGAGTCATATTGGCCACACCGTGTATCAGATTGAGGTGAAGATGATTCCCACACATTAAAAATGATTAATGAATCATTTTCCCAATGCATCAAAATAATCTGAATGTGTTTGCTCAGTTTTGAGTACGTCACTTATATTTTTTTACTAAAATGTCATTTTAAACTAGAAACACATACTTTGAGTCATATCAGTCACATCGTGTGTCAGTTTGACATGAGACTGATTCCTACACATAAAAAATGACTTATGAATCGTCTTCCTAAATTATCATGACAATTCAATCCTATTTTCTTAGTTTTCAGTGAGTGATACACTTTTTCAACTAAAATTTCAATTTTAAACTGATTATAAGAACTTTGAGTTATACCGGCCACACCATGTATCAAATTGAGGTACGACTTATTCCTACATGACAAAAATGAATTATAAATCATTTTCATCAAGTATGAAAATAATATAAATGTGTTTTCCTAGTTTTGAGTATGTCACTTATCTTTTTTACTAAAATCAATGTCAATTTTAAATAAAAAGCCACACTTGGAGTCATATCAGTCACATTGTACATTGGATTGAGGTGCGAATGATTTCTAAAAATCAAAACTGAATTATGGATCATATTATTAAAATATCAAAACAATCTAAATGTGTTTTCTTTGTTTTTATTATATCACTTGTCTTTTTTACTAAAATTTCATTTTAAACTGGAAACATGTATTTTGATTCATACCAGTCACATTGAGTGTCGGTTTGAAATGATATTGATTTCTACACATAAAAAATGACTTATAAATCATTTTAATAAATTATCAAGACAATAAGAGTATATTTTCTCAATTTTCAGTTAGTGACACACTTTTTGAATAAAAATTTCAATTTTAAATTGATAACAAACACTTTGAGTTATATTGGGCACACCGTGTATCAGATTTACATGAGGCTGATTTCTAGACATCAAAAATAACTTATGGATCATTTTTCTAAAGTATCAAAACAATATTAATGCATTTTCTTGGTTTTGAGTATGTCAGATGTCTTTTTTACTAAAATTAATGTCAATTTTAAATAAAAATACACACTTGGAGTCACACTGGTCACAATGTGTATTGGATGAGGTGTGGATGATTCTCACATGTCACAATTGACATATGGATCATTTTCTTAAAGTATCAAAAACAATCTGAATGTGTTTTATCAATTTTGAGTATGTCACATGCCTTTTTTTACTAAAATGACATTTTAAACTGGAAACACAACTTTGAGTCATATCGGTCACATCATGTGTCAGTTTGACGTAATACTAATTCCTACACATCAAAAAATAATTGTGAATAATTTAACTAAATTATCAAGATAATATAAGCATGTTTTCTTGGTTTTTAGTGAGTGACATACTTTTTGAACTAAAATGTCAATTTTAAACTCATAACGAACACTTTGAGTTATACTAGGCACACTGTGTATTGGAATTAGATGAAGCTAATTATTTAACATTATAAATGACATATGGAGTGTTTTCCTAATGTACCAAAACAAAATGAATGTGTTTTCTCGATTTTGAGTATGTCACTTTTGTTTTTCTAAAATTAATGTTAATTTTAAATAAAAAGACACACTTAGAGTCATACCAGTGACACTGTGCATCAGATTAATGTATGGTTAATTCCTACATGTTATAAATGACTTATAAATCATTTATCTAAAGTATCAAAAAAATATGAATGCGTTTTATCTATTTTAAGTATATCACTTGTATTTTTTTTACTAAAATTTCATTTTAAACTAGAAACACACACTTTGAGTCATACCGATCACATCGTGTGTCAGTTTCATATGAGACTAATCCATACATGTAAAAATGACTTATGAATTATTTTCCAAAATTATCAAGAAAATTTGAGTGTGTTTGCTCAGTTTTCAGTGAGTAACACATGTTTTGAACTAAAATGTTAATTATAAACTAATAATGGACACTTTGAGTCATACTGGGCACACAGTGTATTAGACTGAGGTCAGCCTCATTCCTACACATCAAAAATGACTTATAGATCATTTTTATAAAGTATAAAAACAATATGAATGTGTTTTCTCAATTTTTAGTACGTCACTTGTATTTTTTACTATAATTAATGTTAATTTAAAATAAAAAGATACACTTGGATTCATACTGGTCACACCGTGTGTCATATTGGGGTGTGACTGATTCCTACACATCGTAAATGACTTATGGATCATTTTTCTAAAGTATCAAAATAATCTGAATGTCTTTTATTAGTTTTGAGTATGTAGTTTGTGTTTTGAACTAAAATGTAATTTATAAACTAAAAACATACAGTTCGAGTCATACCGAGCACATTGTGTATCGAATTGAGGTTCAGATAATTGAGTAATCGATGTGTATTTTTCTTTCAATTATCTACTACAAGATAGAAAAGAGATAACATGTTCCATTTGGATGGAAGAGGAAACCTCATGATTCTTGAAACTCCCCATCCAAAAGGAACATGTTATCTCTTTTCTAGATTGTTTCGGATAGTTGAAAGCAAAATATGACTTCCCAAAAGATCTATGAAAAAAATAAATAATTATTAGATAAAAATTATAAGGAAATTAACTTAAAAATAATAGATAAAATGGTGAGAAAATTAACTAAATAAGTAGCAGGAATTCACCTTTTCAGGATGTTTGTATACATTCTTGACCCATTTCTTTGTTTTCATTATCTCAGTTCCAGCCTTAAATTCCAATCTCTCATGAGATTGAGAATCTTCGAACAAAACACCCTAACTCGAGAAAAAAATCCACCTATATAAGAAAATAATTCTTATGTCTGTAATAATATAAAGAAATAAATTAAATATAAATATGAAATAATACATTAATTAAATGTTAATTTTAAACTGAAACCACACAATTTGAGTTATACTCGGTACACTGTGTATCAGATTGAGGTATGGTTGATTCTTTCATGTCACAAATAACTGAGGGATCATTTTTCAAAAGTATCAAAATAATAGAAATGAGTTTGATTAGTTTTTAGTATGTCACTTGTCCTTTTTACTAAAATGTCAGTTTTAAACTCAAACCACACAATTTGAGTAATACCGGTCACACCGTGCATCCTATTGATGTGCAGTCAATTACTATACATAAAAAATGAATTATGGATCTTTGTACTAATGTTTGAAAATAATCTGAGCTTGTTTTCTCAATTTAGGCTATTTTGACATGTGTTTTAAACTAAAATGACACATTTCTATTGAAAACACATACATAGTGTCATATCGACCACATTGTGTGTCGTATTTTTGTGTAGTCAATTCCAATATGTGAAAAATAAATTATGGATCGTTACCCTAAAGTTTGAAAACAATATGAGTTTGTTTGCTTGGTTTTGACTATTTGATGTATGTTTTAAACTAAAATGACACTTTTATATTGAAAACGCGTACTTCGAGTCATACCAACCTCATCGGGTGTTAGATTGATGTGTGTTCAATTCCTACACATGAAATATGAATTGTGGATCATTTTTCTATAGTTTGAAAACAATAAAATTTCATTTACTCGGTTTTGACTATTTGATGTATATTTTAAACTAAAATGACACTTGTACTTTGAGTCATATCAGCCACATCGTGTGTTGGATTGGTGTGTAGTCAATTTCTAGACATGAAAAATTAATTATGGATCATTTTCCTAAAGTTTTAAAACAATCTAAGAACGTTCTCCCAGTTTTGAACATTTAACGTATGTTTTGAACTAATGTGTAAATTTAACAAAATAAGTATCATATAAAAATGATAAGGAAATTAACTAAAATAAGTAGATTAAATGATGAGAAAATATACTAAATAATTAGTAGTAAGTCACCTCTTCATGATATCTATATACATTCGGACACCATGCAGTCTTCTCATTCATTTCTAAAAAAATTGATTTCCTCTATTATACTTCTCCTTGAGAAATAGATCAAAAATAATATATAAGCATTATGATACTAATGATTTATACTACAAATATATTTCTATGGTCATAACTCATACTATATCACAAACATAATAGGTAATCATCTAAATTTGATTTCAAAAAACATTCTGACACCATGTATGCTACCCACTCATCTCTAAACAAATTTACTTATTCTTTTGAGTATGAAGGTTGTCAACAAGATTGATAATATTGAGAAAATATAGAAAAACAAATGATTAATAATTTTTAATGAAATTGTAATTACCTATAGAAATTACCTGTTTGGTGATGTTTTTTTTCATGGTTTATGATCTCTCTCATAAATTTGTAAGCATAATATCCAAAATCATTGTTATTATCTTGCTTCGACACTATAGAAACATTGAACAAAATAAGTAAATTGTTTTGAAATATTTTTTGATAGTTAAATATTTCTATATATAGCTTAATATATTTCCATTTGAAGTAATCCACATGCTTCTTATATTCAGTCACCAACTTCATATCATGATTTAGCCTATATTTAGCGATTGACCTATCATACCAAAATTCTTGTTAAAATACAGACCGAATCATACAATTCAATGTTTATCTATAAAATGTTGATTGCAATGCATTATGAATTCACAATACTTATAATTTGTGGTCAGTTCATTGGATATTCATGCATTCAATCCAAAATATATATATTCAGGATATCTAGACTGATTGTGATTAACATCCAATGCTTCCTAAAAAACAAAAAACAAATAAGTAATGAAAAACTAAAAATATATTTTATGTGATTAGATTATAGATTTTACCCCTACATTGTAGGCATCAAAAAGAGTCCATCGTATGTTATTTTTTCTCGAATGCATCGTTTAGCGCAACTTTTTTCTTATCAATTTATTCCTTCTCAAAAAGAATTTCTTATGTAGAAATGATACTGGGATTAATGAATCTAAATCGTGATTTTCACGATTTTCCCTTTATATAGAAGTAATATAAGTTTCTACAGAAAATATGAATAGTTATTAACTTTAATGAACATATTATATCATTTTTTGGATAAACATATTATGAAAATGTTCCTTATGTATGTATTTACAGTTGAGACTCTCATCCATTCAAACTTGATAATATCATTTATACTCTCAATACCAACCACATATATAATAAAAGTTCCAAATATTTCTTCTTCATATTGAATTTAGGACATATTTCTATATTTGAATGTGGTCTTTGCATGAGTTTGTAATGATAATATATGTTTCAGTGAAACTGGCAGGGAGAAGGTACTCCCGGAAGGTCCTTTTTGTTTTCTTGGTTGATTCACTAGATTTTCTTGATTCGACCTTCCATTTCCCTATGGATTTATCCGTCAGTAATACCATACCTCACTTCATACCTTTTTTCATCAACTGTTATAGGTTTTTCATTTGAATTTTTTTGTTAAAGACATACCTCATATATCTTTATAAGAGTATATAACCATGCTAAAAAAGTTCCAGTAACATCATTGATCATTGTAATATTCATATCATCAAGTGGAACAAGAAACTCAGTGGTCATCTATTGATCTGCCTCAATCCCCACTTTCATGTGATATTTTGGTATTTATTTATTGTGTAGCATGTCTCCTAGGATATTATACATCATACCCCTCACAACAAGGCGGTGTGTGGGTTTTGACAAATAGAAATCACATACAATATTACCCTGCAGAATTTTAGTAATATAAAGTTATCAGAAGTTGTTTGATTCACATTTAGGAGAAAGCGTAATATAAAAATCGATTACCATAGGTAAGTTATACAGTTTAAAGTAATAACTATCCTCAAATCTAGCAGGGTCATTTGGTTGTTGATGTGCTGATCTTTTTTCACCCACCAATTTGATTTATTCCTTTTTCATATATTGGTCTACCAAACTAGACCAGATAATAATATCTTACAAAGAATCTATTTGTGCATGAAATCATTTCATCATATTATATATATCTTCTTGTTGTTTTGTATTCTCTAAATATGTATGAGGAGACACTGCAAAACCTACACCTTTAACATGAATATATTGTTTCAATCACTTCAAAGCTATTGAAAGTAGTTTTTCTTTTGGTACAATGACTACCCATTCTTGTGTCTAAACCGTGTAAAAATACATGAACATAAATATATATTTTTATGTAATATTTTTGTAATGTATAATGAATTATTATTATGTCATACTTACACATGTTTCTCATAATACTTTTGTGTTTTCATCAACTATTTTACCCTCCTTATTTACGTGAGCCTCCTTCCATAGCACATGACATGGGATGGAAGTGACTTTATATTTTGATTCATCAATATACATATAAACAATGGAACATATATTGTTTCATATCACCTAAAACTTTTATTGTTGACTTAAAATACATACTATGGGTACACTCTGTGTACTCCCCTTGGATACTTATCCCTCACGCATCACCATCTTTAGGACTCACATGGGGGTCCACAAGCAGCCTATCCTGAGTAGTTTTCTGCATTAGATGTGATGATGGCCATGGTTTTTTCATGAAAGGTGTGACACTAGGTGAGGTTATCGGGTTGCTTGATAGTGATGTATAGATCAACACTGGTTGAGTGGGTCCCCTTTATCTATAAATGCGAGGGTACTATGTGAAATTATGTATTCAGAATAATATTGTGATCCCCTCGACAAGATGAGAGAATATAGAGTTGTTGTATCCCTCTGGGAGTCCGAGGTGGGATCCTCTATTGTACCAACTTCCCTATACGGGTTTCACGGTATCACCGTGGCCATCATACAAGGCAGTGATCCCCTATATTGTAGGATATACTAGTAGGTTTTGAGGTATCGTTGGATATACGATCCCCTACTTAGTAGTTTGTTCTAGTGGGGTTCATGGTATTGTTGAGAATATGATCCCCTACTTGGTGATTAAATCCATAGTTGGATTTGTGGTATCTCCTAGTGGTCCTGGGTATGATCCCCTATCTTTATATCATGGCTCTAAGACTCAGTGGGGTTTTTTGTGTCCCCCAATGGCCCTAGGTGTGATCAAATATCTGAACGTTGTGATCTTCAGAGTTCTAGATTGGGTTCATGGTGTCCCCCATATGAGATGGGTGTGATCCCTTTTCTGGGTAATGAGATATTATGGGTTTCTAGTAGGGTTAGTGGAGTTGTCCATTAGGGATGGGTGAGATCTTCTATCTGGTTATCAAGGTCTGTTGGGATCTAGTGTGATATTATTCATGGAGAGACCCAAAGAGTTGTTATCTCGGGTGTGTGCCGCCAGGGATGGAGGGGATGTGCCATAGGCTTTGAAATAATTGATGGATCATGTTCTCTCATGTGCCCTTAGGGATGGCTGAGCTATTCTTGATGAAGTGATATCTATTAGATGTTCCATCTAGGATGGCAGAGTGATACGAGATGTGTGTTATCTTCAGATGATTGTCATCAGGGATGGTAGGGCACGTGGGGTGAGATCCCCTGTATAAGCATTACATTTAAGCCTCGAATAGAATCTCGTGGTTAGTAGTGAGGTTGGGGCCTCATGAGACTTGAATTCTGGAATAAGTATATCAGGGTGAATATGGGAGTCCTTGCAGTGTTTTCATATATCTTTGTCGACAAACCATTTGGATTGAGTTGACTAGTCATGTATAGTTGATGAGTGGTTGAGATTGAGTTCTTATTCTCTCTCACTTGGGTTCCCACTTTCTTGGGTTGAGAAGACTATTGAATTTCAATTTCTCCCTTTTATTTTGGGTTTTGGGGTGCTTTATGGGTATTATTATACTCACCCTTACATAGGCTTTGTCTGCACATGTTGTGTTTTGTGTAGATGACATGCCTTTCAATGGAGTCCCAGGAGGACCCAGAGCAGGCAAAGCTTAGTGGACTAGACATGATGAGGTGCATACCAGTGCTTGAACGACGTGTGTTCTAGTGGTTTCATTAGAAAATATTCCCCTCCTGAGTAGGTTGAACTATTTGTAGTTTTTTATAGGCTTGTATTTTTCTCTTTTTACGCTTTCAGTGCTTTTGTTGTACTCTAATTATGGGATAAATGTATGCATGAATTTTTGCTTTCATTTATTATTATCTCTGCACTATTTCATGGGTATGGATGTGGTTGTGTCTATATATGTAACATAATATAAGGAATACCATGTTTGTGATATGCCTACTCAACGTTGGTTGCCAGTTCCTGGCTATTAGAGGTAGGATTTGGGTAGTCGCTGCTCGGGCCCCGATGGGTTGGGTCATAATAGATTGTTATCAAAGGAGGTCCTTCCTTTGGACCAGAGTATGTGATATTGGTTTGAGATTTATGTAAATAGTGTCAAAGTGTTTCTAGTTTTAATTTTAGGCTAGGGACTCCAGTGTTGTTGCAGTGGTTGATGTATCCACTCCTCAAGAATCTGATAACCTTCTTGTTGACTCAGAATATTTAGGCACTGGTTGCTGGGAAACATTGGTACATGAATCATATAGGACTGGGTTGTGGGTTCCACATCCTTATTGAGTGAGAACCCCAGATGTACTCTTTGACCATGGCGTGTCTTGTTTCTATTTCAGGATGAAAGTGCCCAGTTAGGATAATTGTATCACTAAGAGGGGGAGGGGTGAATCAATGATGCTTTTTTCTTTTATGTTTCCTTGAAAATGAAACAGCCTTCACCTCCTATTAAATATTTCATTAAGTGATTACAATAAATCAAACACACATCCATAGGAACACACGTATTTACAAGGTTTACTATTTAATAAGAATAGATACATCCTTGGTATGGTTTGGAAATGATCAAATACCACACAATCCACTATAAACAATCCTTTTGTGTGGAATACAATGTGTATGATATACCCTTTCACTCATGTAACACTATGTAAATAATCCAATAGTGAATGTACTATTTTTATAACAAATGTTGTAATAAAATGTTTGTATAACAGAACATGTTACATGTGCTTCTTTTCAACTTACACAAATGTAATCCTTTTAAAAAAAAATCTTAAATTTATTACCTAGAAGCTGGTAAGAACATCAAATATTTTGATATGAAACTCATTATGATTTCCGAGTACAATTCTCCCAATACAATTTCCAAATATGATTACTCAATATGAAAATATAGTTATGTTATAATATGGTTGAGAAAATTCTGAAAACATCCTTCCGTAGTCCAGAAAACCCAATACAGAAATCCCAATCCAATTATCTAGCTAGATACGATGACCAAGAAAATGAAACAACAAACATAATACGGTAATTACCTAAATAATATGATCGGCTAAATACATTGCAATCTTATCACTTATCCTTCTACTTCAATCCGATGAAACTTCTTCAACAAATCACAATACAGAAAACTTCTTCTCACCCTTAAACTTTAGAATTTCTCTATATTCCTCTCTAAATAGTACTTCAGTCAGAAAAAGTACAATATACTTCTCCCTTTTATAGGTGAACCATGAGTGGTTTTGGCGGGAATCCGAAAAACTTTCCCGCTCAACCAAATTACCCAAAATCTTGATTTCCCTTGAATTTCAGGTGCATTTATGACTTCTTCAACTCTTCTTGAATATTCTTGAATCTTCTTCATGAATTTAACTCTTATTCAGTCTTTATTTCCAAATGTCAGTCCAATTATAATTTCCCATTCTGATTTGATCAGTCCGATTTCTTCAATACAATGCTCCGTACTAGTTAAAAATATATGAAGAAATAGTTATCTTTCATCTTCTTCGTAATCTCCATTCCGATTTTTAGATGTGTTTTCTTTATTATGATGCTCTGTACCATTTGTTGAAAACAAACATATTCTTTGAATTTTAGGCCCCACCTTGTCACCACATCTATATCCTTAATCTATGATCTCGAATCACTTCTACTTCTTCACTTCATAAAGATGAATCAACATCAACTCTGATACAATGGCTCTTGACCCAATTGAAGAAACAACATATTTGAAAACAAGTCAGAGTTCATCTTTCTCTTATGAGTACAATACTCATCAACTTAAATCTTCCAACCTTCTTCATCATCACTTCTCTTGATTCACTTGAATAGTAAAAAAAGTAATTGAACCCCTTTTAAATGTTTGACTACATTGTTGACCATATTATTTTCTTTTCTTTGTATTCATCATTACCAACCAATTCTTCCTCTAATTATGATAGCATACTGAGTCCAATGCACCAGTATCAGCTTCTTATTTATCTTTTTAATAAGATGTCACTAATTTTTTTTCTCTTTTCCCATCAACTTAATTCTCTATAGATTTTTTTCTTTTGGATTTTGGCCTGACTAAAAACTAGCACCTTCAGTTTCTCACATTTTCCATAAACCTTATCAGCCTTTATGAATTTGATGAACCAATTACGATGATATTAAGATTTGAATGCATCTAATTCACCAACTTTATTCTTTTAAAAACTTCATCTTGTATCATGACTTCCTTCATGACTTTGAATACATTAAATATTATCTTCAACATCGTCATTCTTGATTACATTGAGGATCGTTTTTCTACAATGTCTTACTTACAATAGAAATTATTGTGACCTCCCAATCCCCCAACAACATATTTCCTTCCTTTTCAACCTGAATAATATTGTCATGAATATGATCATACTGAATATGATATATTTCACCTTTCCACTTCTGAGAAATCTGAATACGATTGGTATCATCACTTTCAATCTTCATTTATTTCATCAAGGTTGAATCATAAGTTTTACCACTAAATTATGATTTATGAGAAATAAAAAATAGAAAATCATCATCACATTTGTTTTATCATTGTCATACAGACTCTGATTCTCCATTATTACGATCAAATCTTTCATATCGGGTTTAGGGTGAATCTGAGGACCCTTTACTTCCAGCAAGATTGTTCCACAATACAATAAACCTTTTCAAGCATTGTGAATCTGATTCCTCGAATATGTTGTGAAGTCCGATTTTCACCAAATAAAAAGTTAGGTGATTTATTTTCTTCTTAAAACATCCTATAATAATAAAAGTCAATACCTTTGAAAAAAAACTTCTTTAACTTTCAGAAACATTCTCCAACCAACCTGGTCTCAACAATATCCCCCTTTGGATTTTGTTTTCAACCAAGATTCATAAATCACTGAACTTTTTATCCTCAAGAAATGTATTAATTATCAATAATTATAATCCTATGTTAACTCATTGAAATAAACAATAATTATTGATAACAAATCCATGTTTTCCAAAAGTAGTGATTATGAAAACCTTCTTCATCTCTATTTCTCATATTTTCTTCCTCATCTCTTTAGATTTACTAGAATATAAAAATTTGATTCCTACAACCACTACAACAAATATTTAGAAAAGTTCACACATAATACAATTTTGAAGTCACACCTTACCCAAAACTCCCCCTTTTTACATGCATTCAAAAGGATAGATTTATGAAACAATTCTCCCCCTTGATAACACTATCCAAAAGTAAGATGAGAGAGGGGACATAAAAACATGCCTCAACCTTGATGAGAAAGAGGTTGAATTCCAATTTACAACCTCAATTTAGAAAAATATTCTTTCATTAAAGATTTTGTGAAAATGTCAACAACTTGTTCTGATATTGGAACATAATCCATATTCAATTCATTCTTCTCCACATTCTATTTAATGAAATGATATTTTATATCAATATGTTTTGAATAATAATGTTGAACCGAATTTCTATTGAGATTTATTGGACTTTTATTATCACAACCCAAGAGCAAGGGTAACTTCAATTCAACAAGTAAGTATTATAATTGAGTTTTCATCCACATAAGTTGAGTGGTGGCATGATTGGCAGTAACATACTTAACTTCATCCATATTGAGAGTTAATGAATTCTATTTATTTGTATTAAAACTAACACAATTATTTCCCAAAAAGAATACTCCACCAGATTTGGATCTTCTATCATCATCATTTACTACCCAATCAACATTTGAATACCCAAATAAATAAATACTACATGAGCTATCATACATGATTCTGCATTTTTTGTGTGCCTTTCATGTATCTGAGAATTATTTTTCTAGAATGTAAATTTGATTCTTTTGGTGCACTCTGAAATCTTGTACATAATGTAATAACATAAAAAATTCCAGGTCTTGAGGAAATCAAATACAATAAACTTCCAATCAGATTCTAAAATTATTTTTGATCAACTTATTTTCCTTATCCATATTTACACAACTTCTTTCCCACTAAAATCAGTGTGGAAATAGGTTTTGATTTTTCCATGCCGAACCTCTTAAGAAGTTTCGTAGAATAATTTTCTTAAGAAATAAAAATGTATTTCTTCTTTTATGGAATTTGTAACCTAAGAAAGTATTTCATTTATCCTAGCATGGACATTTAAAATACCCTTTTCATATCTTCAGAAAATCTTTCACAACTTCTTTCATCATTCTTAGCAAATATAATACCATAATCATAAACAATTACGATGAGGGAATAATCTTAACATTCTTTGATGTAAAGATTGATATCAACTATTCATTTCTTGAAATTTATCTTCCTTAAGAAAGAATCCAATTGGAATACCATGCCCTCATAGATTATTTTAGAACATACAAGGCCTTCTTCAACATGCACACATAAGTTTCATCTTTCCCAATAATAAAGCCATGAGGTTGTTCAATATAAACTTCCTCATCAAGATCACCATTCAAAAATGTGGATTTCACATCCATTTGAAAGATTTTGTAACTTCATTGTACAATAATAGAAAGAACGATTCTAATTGTTTCTAACCTTGTCACTAGAGAAAAAGTTTCATCAAAATCAACAACTTCAATTTGTGAGTAACCTTTGCACACCAATCTTGCTTTGTTTCTTTTATCTTATCCTTCTTCATTAATCTTGTTCGGGAAAACCCAATTTGTGCCAATAATGTTTTTATTATATGTATTAGGTACAAGTTTCCATTTATAATTCTTTTTAATCCAATCCAACTATTCATTCATGATCTAAACCCATTTTGGATACAAAAAATATTCTTTACATCATTCGGCTCAAATTTTGAATAGAAGGAAGTATGTGTAATATTATTTTCTATTATTCTTGTTTGAACCTTTTGATATTGATCATCAATGATATTCACTACTAAAAAACTAGGTTTATCCAGTGCTAGTTTTCTAACAACACTTACTAAAAACGTTGTTAAAACCCCCCTTTCTCAGTGCTAGAAAAAGCGACGTTAAAGGGGGTATTGAACAAATTTTTTTAGTAGTGTTAAAGGGGTTCTTTAAAAGTGCCAAAAAAGTACTATTAAAGGGGGCCCTTTACTAGTGCTTGTAAAAAAGAACTGATAAAGTACCCTATCAACACTAGTAAAAAAGTACTGATAAAATGGGCATTTATCAACACTTCTAAACAATCCCTGAAAAAGGGGAGTCTTTATCAGTGCTTCTAAAAAATCATTGATAAAGGTTATATTTAAAAAAAATATTTCATTAACGGACACCCATATCAGAAATTATGGCCATTTGGAGGTCTTCTGGGCATTTTTTGGACTCAATAGATAGGGTTTCTATAGTTCAACGAGGCATAAATATCGTCTCGATCTTTGATTTGATATGTGGTAGAGGAAAAACGGACACCTGGTTCAGAATTTATATCCATTTGAAAGATTGTTGAATGTGAAAACCCTAAAAACCCTAAAAACCCTGAAAATATCATAACATTCAATTCGAGTGTCCATTTCATCTCCACAACAAGTCAAATTGAATCTTATGAAACAAGATGAAACGAAATGAGATTTTAACTCATGTGATAATTAAAATAATAAAATATATTATAGTTTCAAAAAAGTCATAAATCAAACTCGAACTTCAAACGACCATAACTTTTGATCTGGGTGTGTGTTTGGGCTCTACCACATATCAAATATAAACCTATGATGAGATCTATTTTTTTAACCCCATAAAGGCCTATAATTTGTCCAAAACTATTTTTTTTCACCGACCCCAGTTTCTTAAAATTCAAACGGCTATAACATCTAATCCGAGTGTCTGTTTGGCCTTTACCGCATATCATATTGAAGATTGTTTCATGAACATCGAGTTTAATGGTTTTGGAGATGAAACGGGCTTATGAATAAGAAGTTATGGTCATTTCATGGTTTTAGGGGTTTAGGGTTTTCATAGTTTCTTAATTTTTTTATGTGTTTTAAGGGTTTTTAGATCTTATAACCATTTTAAAAAATACATAAAAATAAATATGTATTAAAAAATATATAAATACCTATATATATATAAACATATATAAAAATATATAAATATATGGATAAAAAATATAATGAAATATATATAAATACATAGATACATCATAAAATGTAAAACAAAACACTATAAGGTGGTGGAAAAGGCACTGGTGTATAAGCTGTAGGTATCAGGTTCGAAACTCCCTGGAGGTAGGGGTGTGTTATGGGGGTGGTATTATATAAATCACTGATAAATGGGTGGGGAAAGCACTAATAAAGGGAGGGGGTGTTGATAGGGGTTGGTGGGGCATGATAAAAAAATTATACCCTTTATCACAGGGGACATTATCAATGATTTTTTAGCGCTATTAAAGGAATCCTTTAATAGTGCTAAAAAAAGAACTGATAAAGGCAAACTTTAATAGTGCTAAAAAAGTGCTAATAAATCCCACCTTTGTCATCACTTTTTTAGCACTGTTAAAGGGGGCCTTTATCAGTGCTTTTTATGAGTGCTATTAAGGATAACCCTTTTACATCTCTTACATTATAAGTGCTTCTATAGCACTGATAAATCCCTTTTAATAGTTCATTTAAAGTCCTGATTTCTAATGGTGATTTTGAGCTTCCACTTTATTCCTTATCCTAGGATGATATTTTTGAGTACATTCCTCTTCACTAGAAATAGATGAGTCATATTCTTCCTCTTGAGTAGGATTACAATTGTTTGTATCCTTATTAGAATTATTTTCCTTATCCTGATCAACTTCATTATATGCTTGAGTATGTCTATTTTCCTCATATATTTAAATTACTTTCACATAAATAGAATAAAAAAGTATTCATATTTATTTGTTTAAAAATCTATATCCTCTTCCTTCCAAATCATAACTAAGAAAAATTCTATCTTCACCTTTCTGCTCAAACTTTCCAAAGTTTCCACTATTCTTCTTTATAATGAATGGACTCCCGAAAACAATTAAATGTTTCAAACATGGATTTTTACCATAAAATAATTCATATGGAGTCATACCCGAACTTGGCCTATAGAAACATCAGTTTTTATTATAAACAATAGTACCCGTGGCTTACCTCCAATAGTAATGAGAAAGGCCATGTTCAAGTAACATGGTTCTTCCCATTTCTACTAAACTTCTATTCTTTCTTTTAGAAACCCCATTTTTTTGGGGAGTATATGGGGAACTATACTCATGCATAATTCTATGATTCTCAAGATAACTTTCAAATTATTCACTAATGTATTCCCCATCATTGTATATTCTCAACTTCTTCACTGAGTACTCACATTCCTTCTAATATTTCCTTCTCAAACTTTTAAACATTTTCAAAGAATATAACTTATGTTTCATATACATAACACAAGTAATGCAAGAAAAGTAATAAATGAAAGTAATGAAATATTTATCTCTATTTATTGATTGTTTTATCATTGTCCTGCAAATATTAGAATGAATCGTCTCCATGGGTTGTTTTGAACAAATATCAACTTTCTTATGCACTGAGTTTGTAATCTTTCTTTTTTAAAAAACAGTGTAACACCAATATCTTATTCTTGGAAAATCATAAATGTCTCAAATACTATTCCACTTTTATAACTTTCTCATGTTTCTTTGACACATGTGTCCCAACCTTTTATTCCATAATTGATTTTCTTCCACCATACTCAAGTAACAAGAGTTTTGTATTTCACCAACCTGAAACAAATTTCCTTTTGAACATTGGCCTCTTGTAACTATCTTTACATCTTCCAAAAATTTCACAAAAAAACCCATTTTTATAAATATAACTTTGTTACCCTCATCATAAAATTGTGAAACACATAGAAAATTTTGTTTCATCCCATCGACATACAAAGGTTTCTTGGATTTTATCTTTTCTTTCCCAATGATGGATGATCCAACACCTTTGATTATAAAGGATTCATCATTTTCAAATTTCACTATTCCTTATTTAAATTCTTTTACATTATTCAGAAATTTCAAATCTCATTTTATATTTGAAGAACACCCACTATCAAGAATCCAAGGTCATTCTCCTTTTATAGCTTTCAAATCGATTTCAACAACAAGATCCTTTTCTTATTCCTTTTCATTCTTTACCTTTGGATTCTGCGAATTGTTAAGAAAATGTTGTTGTGATGGTAAAAAAAAAAGACATAATTTTTCAAGGTTTTCAGGTTGGTCACAGCTTTCACAAATAATTTCCAATGGTTGGAATCTATTCTAAATCATTACCCCAACCTTCTTGGGTTTCTTCAAAACAACTTTCCCAGTCTTCTTTCTTTGATGAGATTCACTCCCCATCAAACTTTACCTTTCATAACCTATGGAGTAATAGTAATGTTTTTTGTTGAACCAACGCATATTTATCGTATGTTTTAATCCACCACAATACCCATAATATACATAGAAAAAGTATTTTTCATTGAAACTTCAATACTCACCGTAATTGTGAATATTTTTCTCAACAACCTTCTTGTTTTTCTTTTTTGAGCCATCAACCTTTCTATTATCAATTGGAGTCTTATTTTTCTTTTCAAATTTATTGAAATCAGAAGTATTTGAAACATTCTTGGAATTAGGGTATTTTAAAATTTCTGAATTCTTTACTTTTTCAATCTTGTCCACATATATAACTTTCCCAACTTTATTCTTTTCAGAAACAATTCCTTCTTTATTTTCACCCTTTGAAGGTAACTTTTATTGAACCTTCTCAAGTTTATCATTATGAGAACTCTCGCCAACTTTAGAGATATAATTTTGAAACTTGTATTTCTCAACTCATCTTTAGATAGTTTTATTGGACAAGTTCCAACCCTTCTTCTTTTGACTTCAGTTTCACTTTTAGATGCTCATTACGATTCTTTTTTTACTTAAGATATTTATTCTAATCATTAATTTATTTCACTATCTTAACCTTCTCATCAGGAAAGAATTTTTTATTTTTTATTGAGGAACATTCATCTTCTAACTTATTGTTTTGATTTTCAATCCTTTTAATCTTTCTTAGACATTCTTTCAACTCTTCTTTCAAATGGAATTCAAGTTGAGTTTCTTCTTATTTAGAACTACTGCTTCTGAATTATTCATCATTAATTATTATAATAAAATTATTCTCAACACCATACTCAATAGATTTTTTGGATTCATCATCATTGTCTTCTTCTTCTTCATCTTTATATAAAAAAAATCTTCTTTTGGATTTAAATATTTTTCTATCTTTCCCTATGGAATATGATTTTTCTTTATCTCCCTATTTCTTCCACTATCTTCTTTCCTTTCTTTCTTCTTCATCACTATCCTATTATTTCTTTCTTAGAGGAAAATTATCCACAAAGTGTCCAACAAATACACATTCAAAACATTTCAAGGGAAGTTTCCATTTTTATTTCGTTCTACCTCTTTTAACATTTTTAGAAAACAAGGATAAAATATCATCAAGATTTTTACATACATAATTTTGAGAATCAGAATCACTAGATTCATATTCAATAAGAAACTTCTTCCGCTTATCTTTATTATCATCCTTGAAAGACATTTCTCTATCAACTTTTTTTTATTTCATAGCATTCTCCCTTATCATTTCATAAGTGATGAGAGTGCTATGTAAATCATCAAGTGATAATGTTTTAGGATCATTGTCTTGTAATGAAGAAACTTTTTCATCAAACTTGTCAGGAAGGATTATCAAGATCTTCTCAACAACTATAAAATATTCTAACTTTCTACCAAGACATCTAATACTACTGAAAATATCATTCACCCTAGTAAATAAGTCCCCGACAGATTCATACTCACCCATTTTTAAATCTTCATACTTCAGCCTCCATATTTATAATTTTTCCTTCTTCACTTTTGTATTAACTTCGTATATTTTTTTTCAATTTATCCCATATACCTTTATCTATGGAAACACCTTTTACCCTTAGGAATTCGATTTTATAAGGCGATGATAGTAAAGTATTCTTAGCCCTTCCATCATTCTCAAGATTCTTCTTATCAACATATGTAAGAGGAATTTTATCGTCAATAGGAGGAAACCCATCAGTTGAAGCTTTAATGACATCATATCTGATAGAAATAAGGTAAGGAAACATTATATATTTCCATATATGATAATTATTACCATTGAACACTGGAATACCTTTAATATTCACACAATTCAAATTCTTCATCAACAAAGAATAAATGAAGGGAACCTTCAGCTATGATGCCAGTTGAAAGTGCCCAGTCATGATAATTGTATCACTGAGAGAGGGAGGGGTGAATTATTGACACTTTTTCTTTTATGTTTCCTTGAAAATGAAACAAATTTCACCTCTTGTTAAATATTTCATTCCTACCAGAAAGAAAATCAAACACACATCCACAGGAACACAAGTATTTACAAGGTTCACTATTCAATAAGAATACCTACGTCCTCATTATGGTTCGAAAATGATCCGATACCACACAATCCACTAGAAACAATCTTTTTGTGTGGAATAAAATGAGTAGGATATACCCTTTCAATCGTGTTGCGCTATGTAAACAATCCAATAGTGTGTGTGCTCTTTCTAGAAAAAATGATGTAATAAAATGTTTTTGTAACAAAACATGTTACTTGTGCTTCTTTTCAACTTCCAAAAATGTATTCCTTTTAAAAACAATTCTTTAATTTCTTATCCAGAAGATGGTAAGAACTTCAAGGACTTTGATATGAAACTCAGTCTGATTTCTCAGTTTGATTCTCCCAATATAATTTCCCAATCTAATTTCTCAAAATGAAAATATAGTTCTATCGGAATAAGGTTGAGATAATTCAAAACAATACCTTCCTTAGTCTAGAAAACCCAATATGGAAATCTCAATCCGATTATCCAGCCAAATACGATGACTGGTCGAATTCAACGACAAGCAGAATACAATAATCAGTTGAATATGATGATTAGCTAAATACGTTGAAATCTTGTCTCTTATCCTTCTAATTTAATCCAATTAAACTTATTCAATGGAGAATAATAAAAAAAACTTATTATCTCCCTTAAACTTTGGAGCTTATCTCTTTACCTCTCTGAACATTACTTCAGTTAGAAAAAGTATAATGTACTTCTCCCTTTTATAGGTGAACCATGAGTGGTTTTAGCAGGAATCCAAAAAACATTCCCACTCAACCAAATTACCCAAAATATCAATTCCCTTGAATTTTGGGTGTATTTATGACTTGTCAACTCCTATTGAATCTTCTCAAATATTCTTCATGACTTGAAATATTATTCAATATTTCTTTCCAAATGTCAATAAAATTCTGATTTGACCAGTCTGATTTGTTCAATACGATGCTCCATACCAATTTAAAATATATGAATAAATAGTTAGATTTCATCTTCTTTTCAATATCCAATCTAATTTATAGATGTATTATCTTCATTACGATGCTTTGTACCATTTGTTGAAAATAAAAATCTTCTTTGAATTTCAAGCTCCAACTTGTCAACACATTTATCTCCTTCATATCTACTATCGAATTACTTATACTTATTCACTTGAGAAAGATTAATTGACATCAACTCTAATATGATAGATCTTGACCCAATTGAGGAAACAACACATTTTAAAACAATTTAGAGTCCATATTTATCTTCTGAGTATAATACTCATCAACTTCAATCTTCCAACCTTCTTCTTCAACACTTCTATTGACTCACTTGAATGGTAAATAAAGTAATTCAACCCATTTTAAATGATTGACTAAATTGTTGATCATATTATTTTCTTTTATTTGCATTCATTGGTCCCAACCAATTCTTCCTCTGATTACGATAGCATACCAAGTCTGATGGAATGGTATCAATAACTTCTTTCTCTTCTGAATACGATACCATTACAAAATTCTTTCACTTTTACCATCAAATTCATTCTCCGAAGATTTTTTTATTTTTTCTTTTGATCTGACTGAAAACCAACACCTTTAGTTTCTCAAATTTTCCACAAACCTTCTCAGGCTTTATGAATCCGATGAACCCATTACGATGATCTTAAGACTACAATTCATCGAATTCACTAACTTTCTTTTTTCACAAACTTCTTCTTGTATCATGAATTCCTTCATGACTTTGAATACATTGAAGATCAGCTTTAGAATCATTAGGATTGATTACATTGTGGATCAACTTATATAGTGTATTACTTACAATAGAACTTATTATAACTTCCCAATCCTCCAGCAACATCTTTCTTTCCTTTTCAGCCTGAATACAATTTTCATAAATATAGTTGGCATGAATACAATCATACTAAATACAATCTATAACACCTTTTCTCTTCTAAGCAATCTAAATACAATTGGAAACATTTCTTTCTATCCTCTTTTCTTTAATCAAGATTGAATTATTAGTTTTACCACTAACTTATGATTTATGATAAACAAAAAATAGCAAAGAATCATCAAATTTGTTTTATCGTAGTAATACAGACTGTAACTCTCAATCATTATGATCAAATAATCCATATCAAATTTAGGGTGAATCCGATGACCCTTTACTTCCAAAAAGATTCTTTTAAAATAAAATAGACCTTTTCAAGCATTATGAGTCTGATTCCTTGAATACAACGGTCATTCCAATTTTCACCAAATAAAAAGTGAGGTGGTTTCTTTTCTTATTAAACATACTTTGAAAACAAAAGACAATACCTTTGAAAAAAAACTTCTTCAACTTCCATAAACCTTCTCCATCCAACTTGGTCCTAACACAAGATGCCACTATGATGATATCCATATAGGGTTCCATAGTGGGATTATGATGATGATCTACACAGTGATAAGGATTAAGTGCAGGGCACTTCATAGGATGTGGTACCTCTAGGTGGTCCACCAGTAGAGCCACCAACCATTGAGAAATAGGTTGTTCTGCAGTTTAGGTTGAGGATGTGTGCACGATGAGTGTGTTTCATGAGTTCCAATGATAGAAATATCCAAGTTATTGGGTTGAGTCAGAACCCCAAGAAGCTGAGCCTTGTAAGGACACCTCCCAATCAGATGATGGTCCTAGCAGCGAGTCTTCTTCTAGGCTTAGTCTGGCGATGGTGGATTCTAGTGATGCAGACCCACGATGAGATGACGCTCACTTGTATGGAGTTTGAGTGATTCTTTAGGGAAGAGTTTTATCCATCCATGTTGAGATCGGTTCATATGTAAGAGCTTATATAGCTTAAGTAGGATATCATGACCATGGTGGAGTATTTAGTGAGGTTCACAAACCTTTCACGATACTACCTTGATATGATTTGAGATTCATTTTCCAAAGCACAAAACTTTGATTAGGGATCACTTTGAGATATCAGGGCTTCGATGATATCATTGTGCACCCACTTATATTGGAGTGCTTGAGAGGGACTTGGTTGTGAAGAGATTTCTGGTTGAGAATACTTCGACCGTTGGTGTTGGGAATGCAAGAGTTGAGACCTTGATAGTGTTGGATTAGTGTAGCCTGATCCATTTTGGATGATGTTGGGCCGAGTGCTTGCAACCCATACTAAACATCAGGCCACAACTCCATAGTTTGAGCTCTGTGGTGAGCTCATTGGGGGTTATAGGGGGAAGCATTCCCCTACTCTGAGGGTCTAGGGGTCTTCAACCCCCAACAAATTTTTTTGGGCATTGTAGAAATTTTGACCGAATATTGAAAAGATGGATAACTGACAATGATAGGGCACTATAACAGTGCAGAATTTGGCACATCTACTGTAGCAAGGCTGACTAGCGACACCAATAGGGCATAGTAGCGGTGCAGACTTTGGAGACAATGGTATTGTAGCTCCATAGACTTCCATCCATCGGAACTATAGCAGTTAGAACTTGGGTGGCTACAACACTTTAACAGTACGGACTTCCAACAACCTTTTAATAAAACACATCATTCTTTCTATGAGGTTGGTGGAACAATGCTTCATATTCTTTATTATCTCATTTAGATTGAGGGTTTTTGTGTGTGTGTGAGAGAGAATCTTTGATATCTTCTTGTAATTCTGCTCCCATATTTCATAGTGAAGTGATTCTACCTTGCTGTGGACATAAGGATTTTCCCGAACCACTTAAATCATTGTGTCTATATTCATCATCATATTATTATTTTGTTTTCATATTTTCTTCATCTATAAATCTCTTTCGTGTGATTCCCGATGTTTCTATAACTATTGGTATCAAAGGTTGAGTTTGTAATTCTCTAATTGAACGATGAATATGGAAGAAGGCAAGGAAAAGATCAACTGATTCAATGAAATTGACTTCAGTTACTAAAGGATGTAGATCAAGTATTATCTTTATCAAGAAAATATGCACTTGCCTCTTTTAGGTATAAATCTAATGTAAAAGCACCAAATAGAGTGGGAGCTTCTGGATCGGCAGTTTATGGGAGTTATGCATCTTACGTTGGAAAAAATCATAGCGTTCAACATCAGATAGGAGAAGACAATGATTGGGCTGATGAAATCTCTCATGAATATGTATGAGAAGCCTACAAAATCAGAAAAAGTGTACCAAATGAGATAATTGTTGAATCTAAAAAAGATTTAAGGGAGGGTTGTTGTAAACCGCATCAACAAATTCAACACCATCATTAGTCAGATGAAATTGGTGGATATTATGCTTAATGATGAGGTATGTGCACTAGTTTTACTATATTCATTTCTTGATAGTTTTGAACAAACTATAATAGTCATGAGTAGTTCTTTAGGGAATACAAATCTAGTTCTGAAGGATGTGCAAGGCTTGATCCTCAGTGAGGATATTCAAAGGAGAGAATCAAGCAGATTCTCTGGCTCTATTCTAAACTTTGAAGGAAGAGAAAGATATGAACAATAAGAAAATCATAGAGGATGATAAAAGTTAAGAGGAAAGAGTTGAGATAAGACTAAGGGGGGTGGTACTACTTGTTGGATTTTTGGGAAGAAAATATGTGTCAAGAAGGGGTGAATAGATAAACAGAATGTACCTAAAACTGATGTATAAAACACAACGGCTAAAGGAACTGATGATGTGTTGTTGTTGAGCATGGATATCCCAATGGGGTCTTGGATTTTAGACTTAGGGATGTCTTTACATTCCACATTAAATAAGGTTTTCCTAAACAATTATGTTTCTAGAAATTTCAGCAAGGTACATCTTGCTGATGATTAACCCTTGTAGATCATGGGGAAGGTTGATGCATGAATCAAGACTAAAAATTGGAGTTTGTTGGTTCTGAAAAATGTGAGGTATATACCTAGAATGAGAATAAATCTTATTTTTGTTGAATAGCTTGATGATGCAGTTTTTAGAACCATGGTAACTAGTGGTACATGTAATATCACCAAGGGATCCATGGTTATAGATTGAGGAGAAAATAATGGCACCATGTAAAACATGACAGAGGATTTCATGGACATGGTTGTAGTAGTAAATGTTATCAGAGATTCAAAACTATGGCACTAAAGGCCATGCCACATGAGTGAGAAGGGGATGAAGGTGCTGACAACAAAAGTAATGGTACCAAAGCTAAAGTGAGTGGATATTGGCCTATGTGAATATTTTATCTTTGAAAAGCAGAAGAAGGTTTCTTTTTCAAAAGGATGTAGAACATCAAAGTCTAGGAAGTTGGACCTAATGAACACTGATGTTTGGGGGTGTACACCAGTACATTCCCTTGGAGGGTCACAATATTATGTGATATTTATCAATGAATCAAAAAGGAAGTTATGGGTTTAAATTTTGAATATAAAATATGTTGTGTTTATGGTGTTTCAAAATTAGAATACCATGATAGAGAATGAGCCAGGAACAAAACTAAAATGTTTGAGGTCTGAAAATGGTGGAGGGTATGGCATTAATGATTATATAGAATTCTGTGAAAATAATGGAATTCGGTGGAAGAAGACTATTCCATGAACACCACAACAGAATGGTTTTTTAGAAAGTATGAATATGATATTTAATGAATGTGCCAAGATCATGGGGCTACACTTGGGGTTACCCAAGATTTTCTGGGCTGATGCAGTGAACATGGAAGCATATATCATTAACAAGAGTCCATATATACCAATGGAAGAATGTATACATGATCAAATATGTTATAAAAAGGATGTAATACTCACATTTATGAGTCTTTGGAAATTTATAATATATACATATTGATGTCGATCAAGGTAAAATATTGATGCTAAGTCCAAACCATGTTTCTTTATTATCTATAATGCTAAGGAGTTTGGTTATCACTTTTGGGATGATGTCAACAAGATGGTCATCATGAGCCAGAACATGATATTTAATGAAGCTATCATTTATAAGGGTTTTCATACTACTAAAGTTGATAATGGGAATAAAGAATAATAGTGTCATGAGCAATAGGATCTTGAATGTGTACATGATAATGTGACACTGAAACCCATGGAGCATGTTTCTCAAGTAGAGTTGAGGAGATAAAAAAGGGTAAGAATGACCATGCATAGGCATTCACCATCCTTATATTACTTGTTATTGACTAATGATGAAGAATCATAATGTTTTGAAGAGGAAATTCAATTAAAGGATTTGAGCAAGTGGGAGATGGATATGAAGGATGAGATTTCTTCATTATATGATAACAACACTTGGGAGTTGACACCTCTACAGTAAAGAAATAAAGAATTATAGAACAAGTGGGTATACCAGGTCAAGGAAGAAAATACTGAAATAGGAGATAAAAAGAAAATCTAGTAGTTAAAGGCTTTCAATATAAGTAATAAGTAAATTTTAATGAAATTTTATCACTTGTAGTGAAGCTTATCACCATATAGGTGGTTCTCAATATTGTGGCGTCAGAAGGTTTGCATCTTGAGAAGTCGGATGTCAAGAAAAATTTCCTTCATGGAAACATGTAGGACATATATATGCAATATCCATAGGGATATATTGATTATGGGAAAGAAGACCTAGTGTAAAAACTCCAAAAGAGCTTGTATGGGTTGAAGTAGACACCTAAGAAATGGAACAAAAAGTTTGATGTATTCATGACTAAAAATTCATACAAATTGTGTGCCATGGATCAATGTTGAAACATAAAGTCTTTTGGTGATGAATATATTATACTACTTCTATATGTGGATGAAATTCTCATTACGGGATCATGTATGCAAAGGATTGATGAGCTGAAAAGGCAACTGAATGAGGATTTTGAAATGAAAGATCTTGAAGAAGCTGACAAGATTTTGGGGATAAAGATCAAGAGAGACTGCATATCTAGAACCTTGATATTATCACAAGATGAATACATTGGAAAGGTTCTGATAATATTTAGTATGTTGGAAGAAAAGATAGTCTCTATTCCCATGGAAGAATATTTCAAACTATCAAAGGAGCAATCACCGAAGATGACAAAAGAGGTTGAGTACATAAAAAAGGTTCAATATGAATTATATATTGGAATCTTGATGTATTTTATAGTCTGTACTCGACCTGACATTTCTCATGCAGTGGGAGTTGTGAGAACGTACATAGATAACCCTAAAAAGTAACACTGGGAAGCTGTGAAGTAGATACCGTGGTATCTGAAGAGAAGAAAGGTGGTATCTCTATATTTTGGAAAAGAAAAGTCATTGTAGGGATATGTGGGTGCCGACCTTGGAGGTAACATTGATAGAAGGAGGAGTACTATAGGTTATGTATTTACATGTGGAGGAACTGATGTAATATGGACATCACAATTGTAGAAGGTGGTGTCTTTATCCACCATAAAAGAACAATACATTTTTATAACAAAATCTGGAAATGATATTTTTTGGCTGAAGAACTTCTTGGATGAGTTGGTTAGAAATCGATAGGAGAATGTATTGCACTGTGACATTCATAGTTCTACAGTTCTTACAAAGAACCTAGTGTTTCATGATTGGATTAAGCGTATTTAGTTGAAGTACCATTTTATTATAGGATTGATACATGATGGGTTGTTGGCATTGTAGAATATTTTTGGATCAAAAAATCCATCATATATATTGATCAATCTGATGGTAATATATAAGTTTAGGAAATGTTGTGCCTTTTTCGGTCTCCAATAACGAATGAAGGATGAGAGGTAGAATATGGGAGAACACTTTGGGAGAAAAAAAGGGAAAACAACTGGTATTTCATGAACTGTCAGCTTGAAATTGAAGTTGTGAATGGAAATCATTAACTAACAAGTAAAGAATAGGAGGAGATCAGATTAAGTAAGTTTTCTAAGTCAGTGTCATCAAAACAGGTCAGTGTAGTGGATCATGCTCCAAGTGAGATATTGTTAGATTGGTGTAGGCTGATCCATTTTGGATGATGTTAGTCTGAATGATTATGGCCCATACTGAACACCAGGATGTAACTCCATAGGTTGATCTTTGTGGTGATCTCGTTGGGGGTTGCAAGGGGAAACATGCCCCTGCTCTGGGGATCTTGGGGCCAAACGTCCCCATCCCAAATGTTGGGGTATTGTAGCAATGAAAAATTTGGCATAACTACTGTAGTAGGGATAACCGGTGACACCGACAAGTCACTATAGTAGTACAGACTTTGGAGATAAAAGTACTATAGATTTGTGGACTTATAGCCACCAATCACTATAGTAACTTGGACTTGGGTGGCTGTAGCACTATAGTAGTGTAGAATTATATCCACCTTTCACTATAGCACATCAGACTTTCTTTGTGGTTTGTGGAGCGATGATTCTTCCTATTTATTATCTCATTTCAAGCTAGTTTTTCTATGTGTGTGTGTGTGAGAGAGAGATAGATAGAGAGAAACTATGATATATCCATGTAATTGTGCTCCCAGATTTCATTGTAAAGTGATTCTTCCTCTCCATGGACATAGGGACTTTTCCCAAACCATGTAAATCGTTGTTTCCATATTCATATTATTCTTATTATTTTATTTTCATCTTTTCTTCATCTGAAAACCTCTGTCATGTGACTACTAGCATTCTTGAAACAGGAAGCTGGTAACTGATGACATGATCAGGGATTGGGTTGTGTGAGATGCTTCAAGAGATGATCCTGAGATGGATGGACTACATCTCATGGCTCCCAAGACGGATCTAGTTATACATAGGATAGGTGGTGTTTCTTTTGTGATATACAGGGACATATCACATGATATTGTCTGAACCGTCATGCTGCTGAGAGGGAGATGGTCTATGGACTTTCCTAGCAGAGACAATGACTAGAGAATGGTGTTCCACATGATGCCAGAAATGGTAGAAGAGTGGGTAGAACAATAGAAGGTGGAAGATAATTCAATATGTTACCAGCACCACCACCCTAGGTGGTCCGCACCAGGCTCAAAGAGCTAGAGGATGGGGTGGGGATAGCTTCTGATCACTGGGGGCTATGACCCGAAGGCTCCAAGGATGATTAGAGGTATGCCATGAATCCTTTCAAATTTTATATAATTATTGTTAGATGCTTTTGTAAGGTACTCTATACTTGAAACTTCTTACTTGAGGCTTATCCATGGTGATACAGGGTGTCGGTAGAGCCCTATAATGGTTTTTTACATAGATTTAGACTCATGAGGAATAGGGATGCTTCCCCCATTGAGACACGTTCTTGTGATGTGGTACAAAACCATGCAGGTGAGTCAGTGAAACACAAATTAGATAGTTTCAAGGTGTGGTTGATGATTTCTTTTAACTTCTTTGTTCAGGGTGAGATTACATATTGGGGTGTTGGAGAAAGCCCTAGAAATACCAGTTGAGCCTTTATGCTCGACCCTTATGTTGGAGGCTCTTACAGAGAGGGTCAGTGACTACACACTTCTGTTGATAATGTGACCTGATTATGGGTGGAGAGTGCCTCGTATTGAATATTTCCGTAGTGTCAAGGATATCTGATGATAATATTCCTCAGTATCGATTGGACCCCTACCATCCATGCTCATATGGTTGTCACCGGTGGGTGTGGAGATGTTTTTGGCTTGTGGGATGGAGTTTTCCTCCTTTTAGGAGTGACCCCAGGCCGAGAAATATGAGTTTATGTGTGGGAAGATACATCAAAATTTTATTAAAAGGCTAGTATGACTCTTAGAGTAGTGGTGCTATGAGATTTTGTTTTCTTGTTGTAGTGGTAGAGTTGAGGAAATCTACATGAGGATGTGTCGAGTCTGTCTACCTACCAAGAGTTTTTTTCTATATACTAGCACCCAGGGACTATCCTGATATTTGTGTCAACATTCATTTGACTCCCATGGAACTTTTTGAGCTGTGGTTCAGTTGGATGTTTACAAATGGAGGGCCTGGTATGATATGGTGTGTTACTTGGGCAACCATATGTTGTTCATTGGTACCCTCATATGCTCAATGATAGAGTTTCATACAAGATGATTGAGGATGTTGTGACATATATTTAGTTGGTGGTGGTCACCCCTACACTTTTGTAGTGAGACAGGGAGGCACAACTAAGAGATTCTGTTTCTGAGGTATCGCGTGACCGGATATCCAAGAGACATGTTCTTGATGGGTTTCCAAAATTGGGGAGTATGTTGGCCTTATGATGATTGACGATGACACTAGTCATGCTGTGAGATGAGGCATTGACAAGGTTGTTTTCCCTTATTTGTACACCCAGGAGAGGGGTGGTTGTGCCAAGTTGAGAGAACCTTTTGGGTTCTAGAGAATATGTTTTGGGTTTTCATGTTGGCATGATGTTATTGTCACTCCAACATTAGTGTAACACCATTTAAGTCCATGTTTGGGAGGCTCTATAGGTCACCACTATACTGGTCAAACCCAGTGGGAGACAACATTGTGGGTTTGAAGTTGGTGCTAGTGATGGTTGTTGAGGGTGTAGTCCATTCATGAGTGGAGGTGAATTGTTGAGTTATATCTTTATCTGCGGTCAGTTAGTGAGGTGATGTACCACTAAACTCTATGACTATAGTTGGATCAGGTGCTTGGTGTTTTCCACCTATCGCAGATGAGTAGACATGTGCATACTTCGTTGAACGGTGTTGACCTTATTTGATCTAGAATTTGGGTGTGATTTTCATTTTGTGGTTCCCCTAAGTGCATGTTTATAAACAGCATGGGAACCCTCTCATGAGATCATTGGTGCAGGAGGTCCATTTGAGATATCAATTTTCCCTCTTGTGTGTATTATTTTTATTTTTAGGGGATAAAATCCTTAAGGTGGGGAGAATATAGTGACTCAGATTTTTTCATGTAAGACTTTGGAATATTTATAGAAATGTTTCTGAAGCCATATGCTAAGTTGGAATGGGATTCCAGGGCCTATAGAGGCTCAGTGTAGTGATAATAAAAATATAAAATATATTTTATCACACATGTTCAGATTTTTAGTAAAGTGGAATAACTCCCGATCAAAGAATTATATCGGAAAACTGATACCACAATTGAGTTCAAAATGTTGTGTTTACATTAATTGTGAAACAAAATTTATCGATGTCGGGTGCTCGGTTGATGGCATGCTGGTGGGGTATTAAAAGTAGGATTATTAATTAATAAAATTAACCTTTGGTTTTGAAGCATGGTATAAGGGAGGATCTCCCTTGCATAACAAATGAATGGAGGTGTAATCAAGGAGAAGTGGCACCACCAATCTTCGATCTTGACGACGATCACTCCTGGATCATGGTGCATTGACTTTGGAGCATGAATCTACACCCAAAATTTCAGTGTTTTCCATGAGGTAGTCTTATTTATGATTTTGTCATCCTGATCCCATTTGATTCATTTTTTAAGGTTTTAGAACCCTATTATTTCTGCTAGTGATCCCCTGGGGGTATATATGTAGGTTTTAGTGGAAATTGGATCGTTTTGGGTGGATTGTGGGGAATTCCCATTTAGAATTGCCAATCACATGACGCGTAGTGTGGGAGAACACATCATGTGTTCTTCCCACTTGAGGATGATAAACTTTTGGGGACTACACTCTATGTATTGGGGGTATACTCCATGTAGTGAGGCCAAGTCATGTGTAAGAGGGACACCCAGAAGACCGGATGGGGTCACACTCTATGTGACATGTGGTACACATGTGTATATGCCCAAATACACACCAAGAATTTTGAGGGGATACAACCAGCGAATGGTTTTGAGAGTTACATTGTGTACTGTGGGTACACATTGTGTACTCTCCTTGGATACTTCTCCATTGCGCATCACCGTCTTCAAGACTTGAATGGGGGGCCATGAGAAACTTTACCTGAGTATTTTTCCACATTGGATATGATGGTGGACATGGTTTTGACGTGCAATATGTGACATGAGGTGAGGTTAGTGGGTCACTTGTGAGTGACATATAGACCAGTATTGATGGTGTGGGAACCCTTGTTCTATCTCTGTGAGGTTACAGTGTGGAATTACGTCCTCATCATAGGATTGTGATTACCTTGATAGGATTATCTTAGATAGAGTTATTGTATCCCCCAGGAGGCCGATGGAATCCTTTATCATATCGAATTCCCTGGATGGGGGTCATGGTATCATTGTGACCATCATGTGGGGAAGTGATACCCTATCTAGATGGCTATCCCATTAGGGTTTTTGGAATCATCGAGTATATGTTCCCCTACATAGCAGTTAGTTCCAATGGGATTTGTGGTATAATCGAGGTATTATCCCCTACTTAGCGGTTGGATCTAGATTTGGGTTTGTAGTATCTACCAATGGTCCTAGGTATGATCCTATATCTATATGTCGTGGATTTGAGACTCAGTAGGATTTTTGGTGTCTCTCAAAAGTCCTATGTGTGATCCCCTATTTGAGATTTATGATCTCCAAATTTCCAAATTGGGTTTGTGGAGTCCCCTATTCAGGATGGGTGTGATCCCCATTATGAGTAATGATATTTCTTGGGTTTCTAGTAGGTTTAGTAGATTTCACCATCATGGATGGGTGAGATCCCCTGTCTAAGTATTAAGGTTAGTTAGGATCCAGTGTGACATTATTTATGGAATCTTAGGATATATCTTCTCTAGACCTAGGCCTTTCTGGCCCAACACATAGGTCCTTTTGGGGTTCCATCATAAAACCCATGGATGATAGGAGGATTTTCCCATCCAATCTTATATCTGAGCCACCATCTTTGACATAATATGATGTGGAACTTGGTTTTATACGCAAAAAACCTCCCCTAAAACCAAAGACCACACAATTAAGTCTCCCCTTCAATGATAATGCATCAGATCCAACCATTTTGCACCATGGTTTTCATCACCACGACTTGACACTTGACCAATGCTATTAGGAAGACTTTGAATACAAGACACCATGGATTCACATGCTTCAAATAAGCAATTAATATCATTTTCAAACTGATTTGGGGAATACTCCACCCTACATTACACCTGGGTTACACCATTTCTCTGACACCACCAGTTGGGATCAATTTCCTCTATCCCTAGGCCTTTGAGGTCCAACACATAGGGCCTTCTAGGATTACATCCTAAAACTCATGGGTGATAGGAGGAAATTTCCATCCAATCTTATATGTGAGACACCATCCTTTATGGAATCCAATGTGGGACTTGGGTTTGTACCCGACATGTTGAGACCCGACAAGCGTGTTATCTCGGGTGTGTTCCACCTGGGATAGTGGGGATATTCCATCAGATTTGTGATACCCGATGGATCATGTTCTCTCAAATGTTCCATCATGGATGACAGAGCTATTTCCAATTGAGTGATATCTCTTGGATGTTCCATCTGGGATGGTAGAGCGATACCCAATGAGAAGAAACATGGAAGGAAAAGGAATGCGTCATTTCAATCTTACAGGAACAAAATTTATGCCCAAGCTAATGCCCAAAGAAACCTTATTAACTCCACCAGTATATTCAAACTTGCATCCATTATATATACATCAAGTTGGATACTTATTGCTTCAAGCATCAAAGAATGTCCTATAATTTTTTTGATGAATTCCATATTATGTGGAAGGCCACACAAATCTCCCATATTAATAGTTTAAATATGTTTAAATGTGAAAAAATTCTAATTCTATTGCTTCCATAGATCCAAATAATGTGCTTCTAGGGTAGCTTTTGTGTTCGAAGAGCCTGAGATATGAAGCTCTTGTAGACTAGAAGAATTTATAATCAGGCACATAAAAATTTGTACCTTTTTTGTATCTTCAAAACTCACTTGATAGATTTAAATATTATTTATATTACCAAACATAATTGAAAGCTTCCCAAGATCATTGCCTACAGTCAAAAACTTTTTGAAATAGGCATGCACAATGAGAATTTCAAGATGAGGCACACCACCAAGGAGATTATCAAGATTGAAATTGGATATTTTTTCAAGATTCTCCACAATATCATCTCCCATGTACATCACTACTCAAAGGACAACCAGGCTTGGTGTATTCTCAAGACAGACACCTTTAAATTCTCCTTCTAGACATAAGAATTTGAGATTTGGATCACGTATATTGAGAGTGAAGCTATCAAAGTATGATAATGAAAAAATCTCAAGAAGAGGAAATATATCGATGAAACATTCAATAACATCATAAGAATATGATACTTACTGAAGAGTGGGGCTCTTCAAAGAAGTAAATCCTTTAAAGGCAAGGGATGCATCCAATTTGCAGTGAAATAATTCCAACTTTTACAATTTTAGATAAGAAAAGAGACAAGAAGGAACACTAAACTACTCCCCATCACCCATTTCATGCAACAATTATTTAAGATCATTCCTTGAAATAAAAATTAGCTATTGATCAATTTATAGACATATTTGCAAGCCTTGTGTTGAAATTTGGAACTTATGAATTGGAACTTGGTTAAGTAAGAGGACTCAAGTAATAAAATTAATAAAAATACTCTCATCAAGTTCTTTATCATTTTAAAGAGGAATGATTTTTTCATTAAACACGAGGGTTTTAAGATTAGTCCATATGTAACTCCATTTACTTGATAAGATGATTATTCTAATAGTATCATTAAGTGGTAGTCATGACAAGATTCTTTCAATGATTCTTATAGGAAATTTAGTTAACCATTCAGTTGCAAGATCAAGGTCCATTATCATTCCTTAGGAAAACAACATCAAACATGATCTTACCCCCATACAGAAATGAAATCTCGGCCAGATGTCATCATATGGAAGACAACCAATGAATTTGTTTATTTCATGGAAATCCTTCAAACTAGGACATCAACAAAACCCCGTAATGGGTCCCACCAAGTCCTAAACTCCAACTCATAAGAATATGTCAGACTTTTAAATATGATAAGTGTGTGACCCCTCTATGACCTTATCTAGATAGCGGTGAGTAATTATCACAGAACAAGAGCGGAGTCTAGCAACCCATCAATGCCCCTAAATAGATATGGTATAGTCATAACAATGACAACATTTCCTACAAACATATATCATGTAATATAATCTCTTTAACTCGTGATATTTCATAAAGTAGGATGCATACTTTATGTCATCATCCTTTATTATTTTATTATTTGTTGATCTTACTAGATGAACTTACCATCTTCTAACATAACCATGAATTTAGTGAAGGTACTACCATCTAGATCAACTGATCCTAAGATGTCAATTCCTTTTAAAAGTGAAAATTCATATCTTGGTCATTCAATCAATGTCTTACCACTAATTATACTACCAATGCAAGATAACTCACCAAGAAATAGATGGCATGGTTTTGATCTTGCATCAAAGTAAGTAATCAAATTACACTACAACAAAATAGGCCTTTAACGATGCTAAAATTGTTCATTATCAATGAAAAAAACGATGACTACTGGAGCATGATTAAAAGACATAGACTTTTATCAGTGCTAGAAAGACACTGATAAAGGCACACCTCATTGACATTAAAAAAAAGTGTTGATAAATGGACCCTTCATCAGTACTAAAAAAGCAATGATCAAGGGGCATACTGTAGTGTGCTGGTAAATTTATAGTACACTACACAAGAAAAAATAGTAGAAAAATAGAAAATATAGGTTACAAATAAAATTTTTAAATGAAATAAAATTTACAAAAAAATACAATGAAAAAACACTACATTATAGACATTTCAAATATTGGTTTTTATAATTACATGAGCAAGTAAAAATTATCACATACATTCAAGAACATAAACGTTCCTTTGTCTTTGGACCATGAACCTCGATCATGCTATTTCTGAACAACCCACCATAGCTCAAGAAAAATAATGTACCTGTATAAGAAAATAATTATTATGTTAGTAATAATATAAAGAAATAAATTAAACACAAAGTGTCAATTTTAAGCTAAAAACATATATTTTGAGTCATACCAGGAACACCATGTATCAGATTGAGTTGCGATTGATTCTTTTACGCCACAATATTTCTTGTTTATCTTCAAGAATTATCTCTGTGAAAATTAACTAAATAAGTATAAGATAAAAAATGATAAGAAAATTAATTAATTTATAGAAAATAAAATGATGAGTATATAACTTGTGTTTTTTTACTAAAATGTCATTTTAAACTGGAAACACGCACTTTGTGTCATACTGGTCACATCATGTGTTTGTTTGATGTGAGATTGATTCTTACACATCATAATCATTTTACTAAATTATCGAGAAAATCCAAGCTCATTTTATCAATTTTTAGTGAGTGACATGATTTTTTAACTAAAATTTCAATTTTAAACTCATAACATACACTTTGAGTCATACTAGACACACCATGTATTGGATTGAGGTGAGACTAATTCCTTCACATTACAAATAACTTAGGTATCATTATCTTAAAGTTTAAAAACAATATGAATTCTTTTTCTCAGTTTTGAGTATTTCAATTGTCTTTTTTACTTAAATTAATCTCAATTTTAAATAAAAAGACACACATAGAGTCATATCGATCACACCATGCGTCAGATTATAGTGTGATTGATTCTTACACATCACATATGGATTATAGATAATTTTCCTAAAGTATCAAAATAATCCAAATGTGTTTTCTCAGTTTTGAGTATGTCACTTGTCTTTTTTACTAAAATTAATGACAATTTTAAATAAAAAGACACACTTGGAGTCATACAGGTCACAACATGTGTCGTATTGAGGTGAAAATTATTCCTACACATCAAAAATAAAATATGGATCATTTCCCTAAAGTATCATAACAATCTGAATGTGTTTTCTCAATTTTGAATATGTCACTTATCTTTTTTACTAAAATTAATGTCAATTTTAAATAAAATGACACACTTGGTGTCATATCGGTCACACCATGCATCATATTAAGGTGAGAATAGTTTCTAAATGTCAAAATTTACTTATGGATCATTTTACTAAAGTATCAAAACAATCCGAATATGTTTTCTTGGTTTGGAGTATGTCACTTGTCTTTTTTACTAAAATTAATGTCAATTTTAAATAAAAAGACATACTTGGAGTCGTACCAGTCACACTATTCATTGGATTGGGGTGAGAATGATTTATACACATCAAAAATGTTTTATCGATCATTTTCCTAAATTATCAAAATAATACAAATGTGTTGGTTCGGTTTTGAGTATGTCACTTGTGTTATTTACTAAAATGTTATTTTAAATTGGAAACACACATTTTGAGTCATAACAGTCACATCGTGTGTCAGTTTGATGTGAGAATGATTCCTATATGTCAAAAATGAATTATTAATAGTTTTCATAAATTATGAAGAAAATTCAAGTGTGTTTTCTTGGTTTTTAGTAATTGATACACTTTTTGAACTAAAATGTCAATTTTAAACTGATAATAGACACTTTGAGTTATACTTTTCACACCATGTATATGATTAAGTTGCATCTTATTCCTAAACATAAAAAATTACTCATGGATAATTTTTCTAAAGTATAAAATAATTTGAATGCATTTTATCGATTTCGAGTAGGCCACTTGTCCTTTTTATTAAAATTAATGTCAATTTTAAATTAAAAGACACACATAGATTCATACCGGTCACACAGTGTATCAGATTGTGGTGAAGATGATTCATAAACATTAAAAATGACTTATATATCTTTATCCTAAAGTATGAAAACAATATGAATGTGTTTTATCAATTTTGAGTATGTAAATTTTCTTTTTTACTAAGATTTCATTTAAACTGGAAACATAAACTTTGAGTCATACCGGTCACATCATGTGTCAGTTTGACATGAGACTAATTCATAAACATCACACATGACTTATGAACCATTTTTCTAAATTATCATGACAATAAGATCCCTTTTTCTTAGTTTTCAGTGAGTGATACACTTTTTGAACTAAAATGTCAATTTTAAACTAATAAGGGACACTTTGAGTTATACCAAGCACACCGTGTATCAGATTGAAGTGAGGTCGATTCTTACACATCACAAATGAGTTATGGATCATTTTCTTAAAGTATAAAAATGATATGATTGTGTTTTAATAGTTTGTAGTATGTCACTTTTCGTTTTACTAAAATTAATGTCAATTTTAAATAAAAGGAACCCTTGGAGTCATATCAGTCACATTGTGCATCAGATTGAGGTGAGAATGATTTCTAAACATCACATATGACTTATGGATAATTTTTATAAAATATAAAAACAATATGAATGTGTTTTATTTATTTTGAGTATGTCACCTATCTTTTTTACTAAAATGTCATTTTAAACTGGAAACACACACTTTGAGTCATACCGTTCATATTGTCTGTTTTTTTAACATGAGACTGATTTCTACACATCATAAATGAATTATGAATGGTTTTCATAAATTTTCAAGACAATTCAATCAAGGTTTCTTGGTTTTCAGTGAGTGGAACACTTTTTGAACTAAAATTTCAATTTTAAATTGATAACGAACACTTTGAGTTATACTAGACACATCGTGTATCAAACTGAGATGAGGCTGATTTCTCCATGTCACAAATGAAAAATGGATATTTTTCTTATAGTATCAAAACAATATGAATGTGATTTTTTGGTTTTGAGTATGTATCTTCTCTTTTTTATTAAAATTAATGTCAATTTTATATAAAAATACACACTTGGAGTCATACCGGCCACACCATGAGTTTGATTAAGGTGAGAATGATTCTCACATGCCAAAAAGGACATATTGATAGTTTTATTAAAGTTTCAAAATAATCTATTTGTTTTTTCTTAGTTTTGATTATGTCACTTGTCTTTTTTACTAAAATGTAATTTTAAATTGGAAACACGCACTTTGAGTCATATTGGTCACATCATGTGTTAGATTAATGTGAGACTAATTACTACACATCACAAAGAAATTATGAATAATTACCCAAAATTATCAAGACAATACAAGTGAGTTTTCTTAGCTTTCATTGAGTGGCACACTTTTTGAACTAAAATTTCAATTTTAAACTGATAACGAGCACTTTGAGTTATATCAGGCACACCATGTATTGAATCGAGGTGCGGATAATTACTTCACATCACAAATGACATATAAATAATTTTTCTAAAGTATAAAAACAATATAAATGTATTTGTTTGGTTTTGAGTATTTTACTTGTATTTTACTAAAATTAATCTCAATTTTAAATAAAAGGACAGACTTTGAGTCACACCGGTCACACCGTGTATCAGATTGAGGTGTGGCTGATTATTACACATCACAAATGATTTATAGATCATTTTATTAAAGTATAAAATCAATATGAATGTGTTTTATCAATTTTTAGTATGTCACTTTTATTTTTTACTAAAATGTTATTTTAAACTGAAAACACACACTTTGAGTCATACCAGTCACATCATGTGTTGGTTTGACGTGATACTAATTAATACATGTCAAAAATAAATTATAAATCATTGTACTAAATTATCAACAAAATCCAACCGTGTTTACTCATTTTTTAGTACGTTTTGAACTAAAATGTCAATTTTAAACTGATAATGGACATTTTGAGTCATACCGGGCACATAGTGTGTCATATTGAGGTGAGGGTGATTCCTACAAATCAAAAAGGACTTATGGATCATTTTACTAAAGTATAAAAACAATATGAATGTGTTTTATTGGTTTTTAGTATGTGACATATGTTTTTTACTAAACTTAATGTCAATTTAAAATAAAAACACACTTGGAGTCATATCGGTCACACCGTGTGTCATATTGGGCTGCAGATGATTACCACATGCCACAAATGACTTATGGATCTTTTTTTTCTAAAGTATCAAAATGATCTAAATGTGTTTTTTCATTTTTTATTATATGATGTGTGTTTGGAACTAAAATTTAAATTATAAACTAAAAACAAAAAATTCAAGTCATAACGAGCACACTATGTTTTAGATTGAGGTGTGGATAATTGAGTATACGAAGCATGTTTTTCTTTAAACTATCTTCAATAATCCATAAAAGAGATAACATGTTCCATTTGGATGGAAGAAAAAACCCCACGATTCCTGAAACACCCCATCCAAAAGTAACATGTTCTATATTTTCCAACTTATTGCATATAGTTGAAAGAAAAATATGAATTCACAAAAGATATGTGAAAAAAATAAATAATTATTAGATAAAAATGATAAGGAAATTAACTTAAAAATAATTGATAAAATGGTGAAAAAAATTAACTAAATAATTAGTAGGAATTCACATTTTCATGATGAATGTATAAATTCTTTACCCATTTCCTTGTTGCTATTATCTCAGTTATATCCTCAAATCCCAATCTCTCACTTGCATGAGAAACATCGAGAAAACAAACCCAACTTGATAAAAATAATTCACAGGTATAAGAAAACAATTATTATGTTAGTAATACTATAAATAAGTAAATTAAACATAAATATGAAATAATACATTAATAAAATGTTAATTTTAAACTGAAACCACATAATTTGAGTCATACGAGGTACAATGTGTATCAGATTGAGGTACAGTTGATTCCTACATGTCAAAAATAACAAAGGGGTCATTATCCTAAAGCATAAAAACAATATAAATGTGTTTGATTGGTTTTGAGTATGTCACTTGTATTTTTTACTAAATTGTAAATTTTAAACTCAAACCACATAATTTGAGTAATACTGATCACATTGTGCATCAGATTGATGTACGGTCAATTACTACACGTGAAAAATGAATTGTGGATCATTTTCCTAAATTTTGAAAATATTATAATCTTGTTTGCTTGATTTAGGCTATTTTGAAACATTTTTTAAACTAAAATGACAAATTTCTATTGAAAACACATTCTTCGGGTCATATCGACCACATTGTTTCTTGGATTGTTGTGCTGTTAATTCCTACACATAAAAAATAAATTATAGATCTTTTTCCTAACGTTTAAAAACAATACGAGATCATTTGATCAGTTTTGACTATTTGATGTATGTTTTAAACTAAAATGACACTATACTAAAAATACATACTTCAAATCATACCAACCACATCGGGTGTTAGATTGAAGTTCAGTTAAAACCTACACATGAAAAATGAATTATGGATCATTTTCCTAAAGTTTGAAAACAATCCAAGCTGGTTTTCTTTGTTTTGACTATTTGATGTTTGTTTTCAACTAAAATGACACTTTTGTATTGAAAACATGTACTTTGAGTCATATCGACCACATAGTGTGTTGGATTTTCATGAGGTTAGTCTCTACATGTGATGAATTAATTATGGATCATTTTCATAAAGTTTTAAAATAATATGATCTTGTTTTCTTGGTTTTGAACATGTGACGTGTGTTTTAAACTAATGTGTAAATTTAACAAAATAAATATTAGATAAAAATGATAAAGAAATTAAGTAAAAAATATAGGTAAAATAATGATAAAATTAACTAAATGAGTAGTAGTAAGTTACCTCTTTATGATGTCTATATACATTCTAATACCATGTATTTTGCTCATTCATTTCTAGACAAATTAATTTCCCCTATTATACTTCTCCTTGAGAAACAGATCAAAAATAATATATAAGTATTATGATGCTAACTATTCACTCTCAAAATATATTTCTAAGGCCATAACCCATACTAGATCGCAAACATAGTAGGTAATCATCTAAATTTGATGTTCAAAAAAAATCTAACACCATGTTTTCTACTCACTCATCTCTAAACAAATTTACTTCTTTTGAGTATAAAGATTGTCAACAATCTTGGTAGTATTGAGAAAATATAGATAAACAAACGACTAATATTTTTTTTAATGAAATTATAATTACCTTCTAAAATTACCTATTTGGGGATGCTAGTTTTTTCATGTTTTATGATCTCTCTCATACTTTTTAAAGCATAACATCTTTAATAATTTCTATTATCTTACTTTGGACACTATAGAAACATTGACCAAAATAAGTTAATTTTTTTAAATATGTTTTGATGGTTAAATATTTATATATATATATATATATAACTTAATATGTTTCAATTTGAAGTAATCAACATGATTCTTATATTTATTCAGTGACTTCATACCATGATTTAGCCTATATTTATTGATTTCTATATCATAACAAAATTCTTGTTAAAACATAGAATTAAACATATAATTCAAAGTTTATCTATAAAATGTTGATTTAAGTGCATTAAAAACTCACAATACACATCATTTGTGGTCAGTTTGTTGGATATACATGCATTGGATCCAAAAAATAAATATTTGGGGTATCTAGATTGATTGTGATCAGTATCCAATTCTTCCTAAAAAATCAAAAACAAACAAGTAAAGAAAAAATAAAAATATATTTTATGTGATTATATTGTAGAGTTTTACCCCTACATTGGAGGAATCAAAAATAGTATGTCGTTTGTTACTTTTTTCTCAAATGTATTGTTTAGTACATCTTTTTTCTTATTAATTTCTTCCTTCTCCAAAAAAATTTCTTGTGTATAAATGATATAGTGATTAATGAATCCAAACTGTGATTCTAATGATTTTCTCTTTATATAGTATTAATAAAAACGTATGTAGAAAATATGAATAGTTATTAAATTCATTGAACATATTATATATATTTTTTTGAAATAAGTATTATAAAAATGTACCTTATTTATGTATTCAAAATTGAGAATCTCAACCATTCAAACATGAGAATCTCATTTATACTCTTGAGACCAACCGAATCTATAAATAAAGTTCCAAATATTTCTTCTTCATATGGATTTTAGGAAATATTTCCATATTTGAACATGGTCTCTACATGAGGTTGTAATGATAATATATGTTTAAGTGTAATTGGAGGGAATAAGGTACTCTCAGAAGGTCCTTTTGTTTTCTAGGTCGATTCACTAGATTGTCTTGATTCGACCTTCTGTTTCCCTATTGCTTTATCTGTATGTAATACCATACCTTAGTTCAAAACTTTTTTCCTCAATTGTTACAAGTTTTTTATTTGAAAATTTTTGTTAAATACATACCTCATGTATCTTCATAAGAGTATACAACCATGATAGGAAAGTTACAATAGCATCATTGAACATTGTAATATCCATATCATCATATAGAATAGGAAACTCAACAGTTAGCTCTTGAGCTACCTCATTCCACATTCTAATGTGATCTTTCATTAGTTCTTTATTATGTAGAATGTCTCTTGGGATATTATACATCACAACCCTCACAAAAAAGTTGTTTTTGGGTGTTAATAGATAGAAATCACATACAAATTTACCCTACAGAATTTTAGTAATATAAAGTGATCGAAAGTTTTTTTATTCAAATTTAGGAGAAAGAGTAATGAAAAGATTTATTACCTCAGTTAAGGCATACATTTTAGTATAATTACAATCCTAAAATATATTAGGGTTATTTGGTTGTTCATGTGTTGATCTTTTTTCCAGAAATGGTTATCTTTGATCCTTTCATATATATTGGTCTGTCAAACCAGACTGGATAATAATATCTTGAAAAACATTTACTTGTGCCTTAAATCCTTTCATCATATTATATATATATCTTATTGTGGTTTTTTCTTCTCGAAATATGTATGAGGATAAAATCAAAAACCTACACCTTTAACGCATATATATTGTTTCAGCCACTTCAAAGCTACTGAAAGTAGTTTTTTTTTCAGTATAGACACCGCCAATTCTTGTGTCTAAACCATGTAAAAAATATGAAAACATAAATGGATATTTTTATGTAATATTGTTATAAAGTATAATGAATTACTATTATGTAATACTTACACATGTTTCTCATACTTCTTTTTTTATTTTCATCAACTAGTTTACCCTTCTTATTTATGTGAGCCTCCTTCCATAGCACTTGATGTGGGATAAAAGTGACTTCAGATTTTGATTCATCAATATGCATATAAAAAATGGAAAATATGTTGTTTTATATCATATAAAACTTTTATTGTTGTCTTAAAATATATATTTTGGGCACATGTCATGTACTCCCATTGGATACTTCTCCCTCACACATCACCATCTTTAGGACTCTGATGGGGGCCCATGAGCAGAATGTCCTGAGTAGTTTTCTGCATTGGACATGATGGTGGCCATGGTTTTGGAATACAAGATGTAACGTGAGGTGAGGTTAGAGGATCACTTTTTAGCAACGTACATACCAATATCAGTTGAGTGGGTCCCCTTTGTCTATCCCTGTGAGGGTATGGTGTGACATTATATCCTCAGCACAAGATTGTGATCCCCTTGATAGTATGAGCTCAGATAGAGTTGTTGTATCCCTCTAGGAGGCTAGGGTGGGATCCTTTATCATACTGACATCCCTATATGGGGTTCATGGTATCACCATGACCATCATGCAGGGAAACTATCCCTTATCTTGAAGGCCAACCCAGTAGAGTTTGAGACATCATTGGGTATACGATCCCTTACTTAGCAGTTAGTTCTAGTGGGTTTTGTAGTATTTTTGATAATACGATACCCTAATTGGTGGGTGGATCCAAATTAGAGTTTTCAGTATCTCTCATTGGTCCTAGTTATGATCCCTTATCTATATATCATGGATTTGAGACTTTTTATGGTTTGTGGTGTCGCCCAACGGTCCTGGGTGTGGTCCCCTATCTGAACATTATGATCTCCATAGTTCCAAATTGAGTTCATGGTGTCCCCCATCCGGGATTTGTGTGATCCCATTTTTGAGTAATGAGATCTTTTGGGTTTCCATTAGGGTTGGTAGATTCCCCCATCAGGGATGAGTGAGATTTTATATCTAAGTATCGAGGTTTTCTGGGCTCCAGTGTGATATTCGTCATGGAAATACCCAATGAATGTGTTATTTATGGTTTGTGCCACATGGGATGGAGGGGATGTGACACCAGCTTTGCGATACTTGATGGAGTGTGTTGTCTTGAATGTTCCATCAGGGATGAAAGAGATATTCCTGATAGAGTTATATCTCTCAGACATTCCATCTAGGATGGTAGAGCAACACCTTATGTGTGTTATCTCTCTAATGAGTTTCATTAGGAATGGAAGGGATTATGGGGTGAGAACCCCCAAATGAGTGTTACATTTAATCCTAAAATAGAATCTCATTGTTGTAAGTGAGGTCAGAACCTCATGAGACTTGGAGTCAAGGATAAGTATATTTGGATGAATTTGGGAATCCTTACAGTGCTTTAACATATCTTGGTTGACACACCATGTGGATTTAGTTAACTAGTCATGTATAGTCGAGGAGTGGTCAAGATTGAGTTATCTTTCTCTCTCACTTGGGTTCTCTCTATCTTAGGTAGAGCAGACTGTTTCCTTTCAATTGATCCCTTTTATTTTTGGTTGTTTGGGGTGCCTATTGGGTATTTTTATACTCACCTCTATATGGAATTTTCCTGCACATGTCGTTTCTTGTGAAGACGACATGACTTTTGACGGAGTCCCAGGAGGACCCAGAGCAGGAGGAGATTAGTGATCTAGATAGACTGTGGTGCATACAGGTGTTTGACTGATGTGTGTTCTGGTGGTTTCATTAGACAGTAGTCCCTTGCTGAGCAGGTTAGAATCTTTGTAGTTTTTGGTGGGCTTGTATTTTTTAATTTTTATGCTTTTAATGCTTCTTTTGTTCTTTGATTGTGGGATAGATGTATGCATACACTTTTTTCAGTTATTATTATCTCTTCACTATTTCATAGAGATGGATGTGGGTGTGTTCATACATGTACCATAGGCTAAGGACTCCCATGTATGTGACATGCCTACTCAACATTGGGTGTCATCCCCTAGACTATTGGAGGAGGGATTTGGGTAGTCATTGCTCAGGCCATGATGAGTCGGGTCATTATAGAGTAGTATCAAAGGAGGTCCTCCCTTAGGACTAGAGTCTGTGAGATTGGTTTGGGATTTATAGAAATAGTGTTAGAGTGTTTCGAGTTCGGATTTTAGGCCAGGGACTCCAGTGTTGGTGCGACGACTGACTTATCCATTCACAAGGACTCTGATAACCTATTTGTCGACTCGAAACATTTATGCACTATTTGTAGGGAAACTTTGGTACATGCATAATATAGGAATAGGTTTTGGGTTCCATGTCCTTCTTGAGTTACCTCCCAAGATATACTCTTTGAACATGGTGAATCTTGATTAAATTTCAGGATGCCACCACAATAATAACCAGACAGGGTTCCATGACGGGATTATGATAATGATCTATCCACTGATGAGGCTTCAGTACAAGGCACTACACAGGATGTGGTACCTCTAGGTGGTCCACTAATCGAGCCACCAACTATTGAGAAGAAGGTTAATCTGGTAGTTTAGACCGAGCATACATGTAGGATGAGTGTGCTATATGAGTTTAAGAGGTGAAAAACTCTAAGGTATCAGGGTGAGACAGACCCCCATGCAGCTAATGATTGGATTCAGGTAGTCACACATGTTTTTCTCTTTTGAGGAAAACTCCCAACCATTTTGTGGTCCTAGTAGCGAGTATTCTGTTAGGATTGAATAGGTGATGGAGAAGTTTGGTGATGCAAACCCATGATGAGACGATGCTCACTTGGATGGTGTTTGAGAGGCTCTTCAGGGAAGAGTTTTAGCTAACAAAGTTGAGCTCAGTGTTTATCCAAGAGCTTCTGTAGATTTGCTAGGATAACATGACTGTGGAAGAGTATTTGGAGAGGTTCAAAAACCTTTCACAATACTCCCTATATATGGTTAGATGTCTGTTTTATAAAGTATAAACCTTCAAGTAGGGATTATGTCAGGATATTAGGTCTTTGTTGATATCTTTGGGCATTACTAATTATACTAGAGTGATCGAGTGGGTTTTGGTTGTGGAGAGATTTCTGAATGAGAAGACTCTGATTTTTTTTGTTGGTAATGAAGGAGTTAATACATCAGCAATGATGTATTGGTGTAGCTCAGTTCATTTTTGATGATGTTGGGATGAATGCTTGCATACCATACTATACACCAGGCCGAAACTCTGTGGGTTGAGCTCATTGGGGATTGCAGGGGGAAATATTCCCCTGTTCTAGGGGGTCTGGGGAATTTTGGACCTCAACCCAAATTTTGGGGCATTTTAGAAACTTTGATCTATTGTTGTAGAGCTAAATAGATGACACTGAGAAGGCACTATAACAGTGTGGACTTTAACATGACTACTACAATAGGGCTGACTGAAGACACTAACATGTAACTATAGTAGTGAGGACTTTGGAGATAGGGGTAATGTAGCTCCGCATACTTCTAGCCATCAATACTATAGAAGCTTGGACTTGGGTGATCACAATGATGTAGCAGTGTAGAATTCTAGCCACCTTTCACTATAGAACATCATAATTTATGTGTGGTTGGGGGAATAGTTCTTCATCCTTTTTATTAACTTATTTTTGAGTGAGGGTTTCTATGTGTGTGAGAGAGAGAAACTATGATATATCCTTGTAATTGTGCTACCAGATTTCATAATTAAGTGATTCTACCTCTTTATGGATATAGGGATTTTTCCCAAACCATATAAATTGTTTTATCCATGTTCATCTTCTTTTTCTTCTTTTGTTTCCATATTTTCTTCATTTTCAAACCTCTGTCATGCGAATCATGAAGTTTATGCAACAATTGGTATCAAAGGTTGAGTTTGGAATTCTTGAGTTTAATGATGGCTATGTAATAAGGCAAGGTGAAGATCGATCACTTCGATGGAACTAAATTCAGATACTAGAGGATGAAAATAAAGGATTATATTTATCAAAAAAATATTCACTTGTCACTTTTGGATCTAAATACAATGAACATGGAGAAAAAGGAGTGGGAGCTACTAGATCAATAGTATCTTGGAGTTGTATGCCTTACATTGGCCAAAAACATGGAATTCAACATCAAAGAGGAGAAGAAAATGATTGTTCTAATGAAATCTCTCATGAATATGTATGAGAATCCTTCAACATCAAACGAAGTGTACCAGATGCGACAATTGTTCAATATGAAAATTATTGAAGGGAGGATTATTTTAGATCATTTCAATGAATTCAACACCTTCATTAGTCAGTTAGCATTAGTGGATATTGTGATTGAAAATGAGGTATGTGCACTGATTTTACTATCTTTGTTACATGACAATTGGGAAGCAACTGTAACAGCTGTGAGCTGTTCTTTGGGGAATACAAAGCTAGTTCTGAAAATTGTGTAGGACCATATCCTTAGTGGGGGCATTCTAAGGAGATAATCAGGTAGGTTCTCCAACTTTTCTCTGAATGTTGAAGTAAGAGGAAGATATGTGTAGTGAGACAATCATAGATGATGATCAAAGTCAATAAAAAAGAGCCAAGACAAGACATAGGGGTCTAGTCCTACCTAATGGATTTTTGGGAAGAAAGGACGCGTCAAGGAGTGAAGAGATTAATGGAAGGCACCTGAAACCAATGCAATAAACATGATGGCTGGAAGAACTAATGATGTGCTATTGCTGAGCATGGATAACCCAATAGAGCCTTGGATTTTAGAGACATGGGCATCTTTCCATTCCACTTAATATAAGGGTTTCTTGAACAATTATGTTTCTAGAAATTTTTTCAAGGTGCATCTTGCTGGTGATGAACCCTTTCAGATTGTGGGGAAGGGTGATGCATGAATCAAGACCAATAATTGGAGTTTGATGGTTTTAAAAAATGAAATGTATATCCTGGGACTGAGAGGAAATATTATTTATGTTGGACAACTTGATGATGTAGGTTTTAGCTCCACGTTCACTCATGGTTCATGGAATATCACCAAGGGAGCCATGGTCATAGCTCAAGGAGAAAAAAATAATATACTGTACAACATGATAGAGACTTTCAGGGACATGGTTGAATCAATAAATTTTTTCAAGGATTCACAATTGTGGAACTATAGGCTATGACATATAAGTGAGAAGGGGATGAAGGTGATAGAAACAAAAGACCTACTACCAGAGCTAAATGTAGTGGATGTTGGACTATGTTAAGATTGTATCTTTAGAAATAAGAATGAGGTTCCTTTTTCAAAAGGAGGCAGAACACCAAAGGCTGGGAAGCTGTACCTGGTGCACACTGATGTTTGGGGGGGCTGTACTAGTACATTCTCTTGGAGGGTCACAATATTATGTGACATTTATCAATGAATAGATAAAGAAGGTAGGAGTTTACTTTATAAAAAGTAAATATGATGTGTTTAAGGTTTTTCAGAAGTGAAATACCATGATGGGGAATGAGTTTGGAACAAAGCTAAAATGTTTGAGGACTGACAACAATGGAGAGTATTGTAGTAACGAGTTCAGATATTTTTGTCCAATAATGGAATTTGCTGGGAGAAGAATATTTCAGGAACACCACAATAGAATGATGTGGCAGAAATGATGAGTATGACATTAAACGAACGTGTTAGGTGCATGAGGCTGCACTCAGGGTTACCCAAGATTTTCTGGGCCGATGAAGTGAACATGGTGGTATATTTCATCAATAGGAGTCCATCTGTACCAATGAGAGAATGTCTAACTGAGGATATATGGTTTTTAAAGGAGGTAAGACTCTCACATTTACAATTCTTTGACATTTTATCATATGTACATATTGATACTGATACAAGGTACAAGCTTGATGAAAATTCCAAACCATGTTTCTTTGTTGACTATGGTGTTGAGGAGTTTGGTTATCACTTTTTGGGTAATCTAAAAAAATATGGTCATTAGAATATAGAATGTTATATTTAATGAATCTATCAGTTATAAGTAATTTAATACTTCTAAAGTTGATAATGTGAATAAAGAATCAGAGTTCTAGTAGCCAATGGAGCTTGAAATTGTACCTAGGAATGTGACAATGAAACCTGTGGAGCCTACTTCTCAAGTGAAGTTGAGGAGATCAACAAGGGTAAGAATGTATGTACAAATGTATTCACCATCCTTAAATTACTTATTATTGAATGATGGTGGAGAATAAGAATGTTTTGAAGAGGAAATGTAGTTAAAGGAGTCGAGCAAGTGGGAGTTGTCTATGAAGGATGAGATTTCCTCATTTCATGATAGCAACACTTGGTAGTTGACACCTATGCTGCAAGAAAAGAAAGCATTGCAGAACAAGTGGGTATACCAGGTCAAGGAAGAACATGATGTAAAGAGGAGATACAAAGCAAGGATAGTGGTGAAATGATTTCAATTAAAGGAAGGAGTGTATTTCACTAAAAATTTCTCACATGTAGGGAAGCTTACCACAATCCGAGCAGTTCTCTTCATTTTGGCATCAGAAGACTTGCATCTTGAGCAGCTTGATGTAAAGACTTTTTTTTTCTCAATGGAGATATGGAAGAGGAAATCTATATGAAATATCCAGATGGATACATTGAGTCTAGGAAGGAATACAAGGTGTTTAAACTCCAAAATATCTTGTATGGGTTTAAGTAGACACTTAGGAAGTGGAACAAAATTTTTGATGCATTCATGACTAAAAATGTAAACAAGCAGTGTGGCATGGATCAATGTTGCTAAATCAAGTCGTTTGGTGATGACTATATTATAATGTTTCTATATATGGATAACATATTCATTGTAGGTTCATGTATGTGGATGATTGATGAGATGAAAAGGTAGCTGGATGAGGAGTTCAAGATGAAAGATCTTAAAAAAGTTGACAAGATTTTTGGGATGAAGATCAATAGAGACCAAACATCTGGAACATTGATGTTATCATAGGATAACTACATTGGAAATATTCTAATAATATTAAGTATACTGGAAGAAAATCTAGTCTATATTCCCCTGGCAAACCATTTCATATTATCAAATAAGAAATCATCGTAGACAGGAGAAGAGGTTGAGTACATAGCAAAGGTTCCATATGCATTAGTTGTTGGAAGCTTGATGTATGCCATGGTTTTTACTCAACCTGAAATTGCTCATGAAGTGGGAGTTGTGAGTAGGTATATGGATAACCTTGGAAAGAAACATTGGGAAGTTGTGAAGTGGATACTGAGGTATCTGAAGGGAAGAAAAGAGGTATCTCTATGCTTTGGAAATAAAATTCATTGTAGGGGATATGTGGATGCCGAACTTGGAGATGATTTTGATAGTAGGAGAAGTAACATAGGTCATGTATTCACCTATGGAGGAGTTGCAGTAATTTGGATATCACAATTATAGAAGGTGGTGGTTGTATCCACCATAGAGAAAAAATATATTTCTATAACAAAAGATAGAAAGGAGAAGTTTTTGATGAATAACTTCTTGAATGATCTGGGTAGAAAGAGAGAGGAGAATGTATTATACTATAACAATTAGAGTGTTATACATCTTGTAAATAACCCAGTGTGTTATACCTAGACAAAGCACATTCAGTTGAAGTACCATTTTATAAGAGGTTTTATAAAGGATGGGTTGCTGACATTGTAAAAGATTTTTGGAACAAAAAATCCAGTAGATATGATACAAAGTTGATGTTAATACAATAGTTTAGGAACTGTTGTGCCTTTTTTGGTCTCCATTGAAGAATGGATGATGAGAGGAAGAATATGGTAGAACACTATTGGAGAAAAAAGGGGAAACAACTGGTATTTCATGAACCATCATCTTGAAATTGAATTTTTGAATGAGAAGCAAGAATTGATGAGTGGAGAAGAGGAAGAGATCATATTAAATAAGTTTTATAAGTTAGTGGCATCAAATTAGGATATCACGGTGGATCAGGATCCAAGTGGGAGATTGTTGGATTGGTGTAACCCGATTCGTTTTGGATGATTTTGAGCTGAATGTTGTGTCCCATACTGAAAACCAATGCACAACTCTATGGGTTGATCTTGTTGGGGGTTGTAGGGGAAACACACCCTTGCTTTGGGGGTTTGGGGGATGAAGGTCCTATGCTTATTATTTGGGGGCACTGTAGCAACTATGACTGATTGTTGCAGAGTTTACTAGAGCACACTGACAAGTCACTATAGCAGTGCATACTTTGGAACAACTACTATAGCAGGGCTGACCGGAAACACAGATAGATCATTGTAGCAATGAGGACATTGGAGATAGTTGTATTGTCACTCCACAGACATCCATCCACCAGCCACTATAGAAACTTGGACTTGGGTAGTGACAACACTGTAGTAGTGCAGACTTCCAGCCACCTTTCATTATAGCACTTCAGACTTCTATGTAGTTATTGGAATAGTGATTCATCCTATTTATTAGATCATTTCAATCTAGGGTTTCTGTGTGTTTGCGAGAAACTATGAGATATCCTTTTAATTGTGTTCCCAGATTTCATAGTGAAGTGAATTTTCCTCTCCATGGACATAGGGATTTTCCCGAACCACATAAATCATTATGTGTGTGTTCATCTTTTTATTCTTCTTTTGTTTTTGTCTTTTCTTCATCTTCAAACCTCTGTCATTTGAATCTCAGTATTTCCGCAATAGGAAGATGGTAACCTATGACATGCTCATGGATCTAGACATGTGAGACGCTTCAAGAGACGATCCTATGATGGGGGGACTATGACTTAGGGCTCCCAGGATGGATCTAGTTGTCCATGGGAGAGGTGGTGTTTCTCTTGTGACAGATGGTGATATATCACGTGAGATTGTACGACTTGTTGTGATGCTGAGAGGGAGATGGTCAATAGATCGTCCTAGCAGAGACAACGAATCGAGCATGGAGTCTAACATGATGGAGAATGTGTTGGAGGATGGAGGAGAGTAGGAGAAGGTGGAAGACTGATCAATATGTTTCCACCACCACCACCACTAGGTGGTCTTCACTAGGATCAAGGAGTTGGAGGATGGGGGTGGGGACAAGTATAGGACACTGAGGCCTATGACCCAGAGGCTCCAATGATGATTAGAGGTAAGATCTGTGTCCTTTCTATTTTTATAGTAGTATTGTTAGAAACTTTTGTGAGGTAGTATATTCTTTCCACTTCTTTCTCGAGGCTTATCTAGGGTGACATGGGGAGTTGGTAGAGCCTTGTTATGGTTTTGTTTGACATATCTTTAGAATCATGAGGAAGATAGATGCTTTAATGCATGCTTATCATGGGGAATGGAAAAAGCAATTAGATTTTTCCTAGTGCATTACAATGGCTGACCAGGGTCATCTCAATTGAAGAGCTGTTTAGTTTGTTCACTTTATCTAAATCACCTAAACTATCTCTTTTTGGTGTTTTGATTATTTATAAATAATGACATTCAATATGAGAATTTATACAAACATGCAGTTCTAAACAGAATGAGTTATGAAGAAAGAACTTAGTTTTGGGGTTTGGTTTAAGGTTCAATCAGTATTCTTCTTTATATGTTTGATTTCCATTTTATAATCCAAACATGAAATCTCATGTTTGAATTACTATTCTTTATTTAAAAATTGTGGAATATCATTGAATTTCAATGCACTCTTAATTCCACCTCCTCCTTTAATCAAGGTCGATGACACTCCTTAGTATAGAAGGTTTCATCTTCCAGGACCCAACTCTATTGATGTTGTTTCATCTATTGATTATCTCAACTTCAACATGTGAAGAACTAACCAATGGAGAGAGATAAAAGTGATTAAATAAAATAATAGAGTTAGATTGAGTTTCATGTCATTGGGGGCAGTCACCACATCGGTAACATTTTCCTCTCCCATGTATACTACTCAATTATATATACAAACTTAAAATTAAACTTTAAAGAAAATTCAAGAACACCTTCACCTCCCCCCAGGCCAATCCTTAGGGTCAGCCTCTCATTTTCAAGAGTAAGTGATTACTTTGTGGAGTGGGTAGAAGAGGAGAAGAAGAAAAGAAGAATAAGAATAAAGTAAATAAAATAATGGTGGATGAGAGAAGTAAGATAAAAATAGAAGAATGGGGGATGAGAAGAGAGAGGTAGAGATAGATATCATAAAATATATAAAATATATAAAATATAAATAATGTTAAATAATAATAATAATAATTATTATTATTATTAATAAAGGAAGAATTTTTGAAAAATAAGAGGGAGAAAGAAAAGGGTAAAATAATTTTAAAATAAGAATGTTATAATTAATAGTGATAATAATAACAATAATAATAATAATAATAATAATAATACATATAATTAAAAGAAGAAAATTGAGAAGAAGAATTATGGAATGAATGGAGAAACAAAAATGCATGGATTAATTTAATAAAAATAAAATTTAAATTACAATTGAAAATAAAACTAAAATAAATAAAACTAAAAAAATGAAGAAGAAATGGGGGAGATTTTTTTCCTACCTCCCTCGGTGGAGATCTCCTCCTTGGTGTCCCAGATGATGGTATGGGATGGATTCAAATGATTTGGGAAGAAGGATCTCTCCTCCTTTTATAGGCCATATTTTTCCTTTGAAATTTTCCATGTGTTATACCCATTAAATGGTTGATTCACGCATGTACTCCATAAAAGTTTTTCCTAAATTTATTTCTCATATCCCCTCAATATTTCATCATATTTTTCCTTATGTAGAGATATTTATGTTCATTTTACTCCTAGATTTTATTCTATCTAGGGAAACTCTCCATATTTCATATCTTAGGTTTACAATGCATTAATGGCCTTAAAGACGGACAATTCACGCATGGAAACCTTAATTAAAGTTGTTCATAAACATTTTTTGCG